>JANUWF010003375.1:1657235-2187235 GCA_026120185.1 Voacanga thouarsii | reverse complement strand
AAGTTATTCAATTGATGAAAGGTTTGAGGACTTTTAACTACTTCCTAGCAACGCACTGATTTCTGTATCAAACAGGACATCAATGTTCTATTTTAAGAATTTCCATGAATGCTTTAGTCTGTGGCTATAGTTCCAAATTTGTTGAAATATATTCTTCAGTCTCTCTCTAAATAACATCACTCAATTATTGGTGCTATATATGTGTACTTAAGCTGATAAAAATAGCCATCCTAAACTCCTTAATACATTTTTTTCTGATCAGGTATATATCTTTGTGAAGTAAACTTTCGTACTAATTAATTGATTTTGTATACATTTGGGTATAAAAGTTGGATGGTGTGTTGTTATGTGTGTTGGTGGGTTGGGAGGAGGGGGTGGGGGTGTTCAAGTTTTACCTGATTCGCATATTTTAGAAACATTGTTAAGATCCAACATATGCTTCCTTACCATCAAAATAGAACTTTAATATTTAGGTTGTTAGCATACAGAATTATTTGTGGTTCTTTTTCTTTTTAACTTTTAGAGAAAATGAAAAAGGACTTATTTCCTTTACTTTTGATAATTGAAGGTTTTTTATTGCCTTGATACAGGTTGACTGAATCAAAATTCATTAAATTCATGGACATCTGCATAAGTTTTGAGTAACTAATGAATATCTCACTTTTATTTAAGTAAAAAGGATATTGAAAATATTGTGTTTTTGTTCTTTGTACTATCTTGGGATGCAAATTTGGTGCATTGAATTACTTGAAAATGGAGATTTTGCTTTTCATTAGGAGGCCGACATCAAATAGAACAAGAAAAATATTCCATTCTATTTGTACTATTTGTTCTATTTTGTTTTCACTACTGCCTGAATGGAACCACATCGAGGACGATGAGAATGGAGGTGGCAGCCATGGGAGAGAAAGCGGCGAGGATCTAGAGTTGAGGTGTTGGGTTGGTAATGGAGTAGAAGAGGGGAGGTGGAGAGGGTGGAGAGAATTCATCATGGTGTTGATGATAGAAGTTTGGCCTAAATTGGAATGTGATCAAGATGGAGGTAGCTATTAGCATACCAATCAATAGGCATTTAAGTGGCAATAGCCAAAGGTTTTGCTAGCTGTGGTGGTGTTGGTGGGGTGTGATTAATACCTAGTATATTTGTTTGACTACAGCAAGGTGAGGTGGGTGAAACCTATTTATAAACTTGAACTAAATAATATTGGATCAGTGGCTATTGATTCCTTACAGTCTTTAAATGCTCAAATTGCTTAGTTGTTAAGTTGTAGTAATAACTAGATACTATCTCTGGCTGAAATTTATGTGAAAAGTGTTCTGACTTCAGGAAAGAAAAGACCCTAAGAACAGGCATGATAATAGAGAATGTAATTATTCTTTATCTATTAAAAAAAACTAGAGTTGTTTGGACCGTCGATCTTCATCAAAAATTTGTCAAAGCAGTAAACCAAAATGGTTATGATAGTAAGTTAATAAACTCTTACCTTTTTCAATCATTGACATTAAAGTCAAGTCTCAAATTTTATATGGAGTAAATGTTTGGGGCTGATTAGATTCCATGATTTTGGTTTTCTTTTGTAGAAGTTAGCCCTAAGAAGATATTTGACTTGATGGGGGTTCCTTGGTTAACTAGGGAAAATATTGCTAGCCACTTGCAAGTAAATCTTTGTCATCCTTGCCACCAATATTCTATATAAAATTAGAATGTTATGCCAATTGGTATACTCAATGTTCTGTGAGGAAAGACTTTCACAGGTTTTGCACATCAATAATCATTCTCTCTTTACTACCCTTGTATGATTTCTTTTTTCTTACCTTTCTCACAGTTGAATTCACTACCAGCTTTAAATTCTAATATAGAAAGATCCATCTGTTTATGCTGTCCTAGGTTTACTTTCTGGTGGTTGTTTTATCAAAAACCCTTATTAGATGCTCTACTTTAGATTCATTCTTCTCTTTAATACAAAAGATCTCATGAAGATATCTTTTGTTGTTCAGTAGTATCGCCTTTACCTAAGTAGACTACAAAAAGAGAAAGAGTCAACTGCCTCCTTTAGTGGAATGAAGCATTCAGATGTCTCCTCAAAAGAACATATTGGAAATCACTACCTTTAGAATTCCGTCAATATGCAGCAAACTAAGGGCAGTTGTGATATTTCTGGAAACAAGACTATAATACAGCAGAATATCGATTTCAAAAGCCATGAGGCAGACATGAAGTGTAGAGTTACAATGCTGATTGTAGAACCAAAGAATGCTCTAAATAGAGATAATCCCGATTCTCAAAGAGGCAGCATTTCAAGGATGGCCCCCAATCATTCTTTCAAACAACTTGATTTGGATGTAAAATATGTAGTTACAATCCCAAAACAATATACTTGGGATGCTAAAGGTTCAGAAGTTCAAACCAATCAGGAATGTAAGCAACATTTCTGGCCAAAAAGTGGGTTCAACCATCTGCCACTGCCTAGACTTCATCAGAACGTCCAATTTAAGGGTGTAAAAGCAGTCATCCTTTTGATCCTAAGCACTTGAGTATAGTTGTTTTAATGGAATAATTAGTATATTGGATACTCAACCAAGGGGGGGAAAAGGAAAGAATTGTAGCTGCTTTGCATTTCCCATTAAGCAAAGTCATTCAAATGATGGAAGTTAACTTAAATTAAATGATTAATATAAAAAAATTATGTTATCATGAATATTTAAAAATAAAAAATAATGATTGATGTAAAAAATTTAAAATTATAAACGGATTCAAACAAATGTGTTTTGATTTAGAAAAAATTATTGAAATTATCCCGTACAACGTACGAGCATCAACCTAGTTTACTATAAATGATTGCATTAACAGTACGTTTCAGTATATCGCGTTGAATTGGTTATCTCCATTTTAAAGCTTTAGTAAGGGGTTTATAATTAATCACTAATCGGGGAGAACCTCTTTATTTTTTAGCATTATTATTTACATAAAAGGTATCACAAGACCAAGGGGAACGAGATTTGCAAATGATTCCTTTAGTTAATAATCCAAAAATTTACAGCTTATAATTTCCCAAATCTTGTGTAATTGGGAAACTGTCTTAAAAGGGATTTTATATTTTTCCAATCTTTTATTGCTTAAGAAAAATTAGAGAATATTCTTTTTCCTATTTCCTCTCCTTATGCAGCCACCTAGCTCTCCAAACCCACTAGGATTTGATAAATTAATTATAGGAAGCTTTTTAATCAGATAAAACCTAGAGAAAAATAGGATTTTCCTTAAATCTTTTTCTATTTCCTAAACCTATCATAATTCATCTATATAAAACCTACTGATTTTTGAGCCATTTTCTACCTTAGCAGCCGTCTTCCTCTCCCTTTCTCACTACTCACACAAAATTCCCCTCCTATTGCACTCAAGAATTAATTGTTTTACTTACGAAAAATTCTGCACATTGCTACATCATTGAAGCATCATTCTTGGATTGAAAGTTTGAAGATTTAAGTGAAATAAAAGGCTGGAAAACACATTATTTCTTCCTTAAGAGTGATCAAGGATGTTGAAGCAAAAGGTAATAACAAAAGCCTTTCTTTTCCTTTAAACCCTAGTGCCGACGATTTTGGAAAAAATAGAGTTCTTGCATTATAAATTGTTAAAGTAATTTTTCTAGGCAAAAGATGATTAAAAAAAAAAGGTTTGAGAGTCATACTTGTTTAAATCTTGAAAAAAAAAACATTCTTTCAAAGGATTTATACAAAAGAAAACACATTTTCCTTTTAAATTGTTGTTTTCATAAAAAGATGGAATTTTTCTTAAGAAAAGATGACTTCTTGATGTGGTTTTGAAAGATCTTGATGTGTGTATGCTAAGGGTTGTGTTGCCTCATCTAGAGTATCCTAGGGATGTGTTTTTCTTGAAGTAATAAAACCAAGAAATTGATTTCTTGAAGCCTAGAACAAATCACATACTTGCTGGAATTTTTGTAAATCTGTGATAGTTGTTTGTTTTAATTCAAAATAAAATAGCAAAGTAATTTATTATTGTAGAGCCTTTTGATATTGTTTACTATACATCTTTTAAATGTTATTTATGCTAGAAATCATGCAATAAAACCTTGGGATAAAACCCAGTAATTTTTGAAAAAGAAAACTGAAGGGGCAAAGTACCCTTTTTTTTGCCTACCAGCATGTTTGTAACCAAAATTCTGGTGTGATAAAGTCTAAATTTGAAGAAGGTAAAAATGATAAAATGTATCTTTAGTTGTGTAGAAGTAACTTGTTAAATTTTAGAATTTTATGACTTAGGGATTGAAAGTTACGAATTTTTCTTTCAAACTAGTCTGTTCTAGGTAGAATACTCTAGTAGCGAAAAATAATTATTTTAGTGCAAATAAGGTCTGATTTTCATACAAGGACACTTATATTCTGTTCTATATGTGTTTGGGTATGTCTTTGTAAATTTTGAGGTTAATCTGAAGTGTTTTCATATGTATTATTCTATTAGGAAAAAGTATCACTCAAGTTGAAAATTGTGTCCAACTTAGGAAACTTCCTATTATGATTTATATGTGTTCCTTATGTGTAAAAATTGCATGTGTCAATAGGATGTAATAACGGATTTAATGTCATCAATACTAATATTACCATTATTTTATTATCACTCTTTTTAATATTCTTATTATTATTATTATTTATTGCTCATCAAATTATCTATCCGTTGATTGATATATTTCTTTAGTTATTTATTTTTGCATAGTTACAAACAAACAATATTTTAATTAGCTATGAAATTAATTAAATAATTTTCTATTTACTTAGTTCTTTAGTTATTTAATGTTTTTACACAATAACTAGCTTATTTATTTGATTGTATATTTACTTTCACTAGCAACCTTAATTTTAATTAACTAATTATTTATTCATATAACTATATAATTACTCAATCGTTTGTCCACTAATCTATATGTGAGTTTATCATTTATTTAGTATTTGTCTTAGTATACATTAAATTGTTAGTATACAATATTTCATGTCTAGCTTGCTATGTTTGAAATGGAGTTCATAGTTGGTCTATATTATGTGATGAATCGATGTTATAAGTTGAGCTATTTTTGGATACTATGGCAATATAAAGGTTATATGGAAATTTGTGACGTGATCTTTGGATTTTCTCTAGACGGGACTAGGATCCATTAAGCAGGTCATCAGAAGAATCTAGTATTTGTCAGACAAACGAATCAGGTAAGTTCTTGTATTAAAACCAGTTGCAAAACATAGTAATTGCAAGTTGTCAAATATTTTATGGTATCAATGGAAACACAGTTTAACGTAATAAAAGTTCAACATGGCTAGTTTTCTTATTCTATTTCAACTCATGCATTATTTCTTAAACAAAAAGAAATTCAAAACACCTTACTTGACTTTTGCACCAAATGATTTAATAAAGGTTTACCAAGTCATGCTTGATACTTTCTTACTGGTTACTACTTAATGCTAATGTGTTTTCTTATGGCAAAATCATTGAGTACTCAATAAGGGTAGACCACTAATACTAGCCTAAGAAAGGGTGAGCTAGTTTTTCGGTAGGCGGCTACTTCCGGGAGATGAACTCGTTTTTTATTGGGCGATAGTGTTAGTAAATCAAGTTAGTCTGAGCTAGCAAATCAGTTCTAAGTGGGACTGTAGTTATATTCTAGCATGAACAACCGAAATTAGTAGAGGTATGAGAGATGGAAGAGTATCCCTACCTGGTGGGCTGATCACCTGCCGTGCTGTGGTGCAGAAGTATTACAGTACAGTTAGCAGGGGTCATGATGCAGGATTTCATGACTCGGAGCTATGAGGCATGGCTTCATAGTCCACGTTAGCTTTGAGTGATTGATTTCCTTGAAGTAAAATTATTTATTGAGATTGAAAAATAAAAACGCCACTCTTATGTTTGAAACTGTTATTTATGATTGTAATTGCATTTTTTGGTATTTTAAAATTGCATGTCACGAAACTATTTCTAATGTACACTCTCACACATGCAGGACTTTCTGGAAAATTTATTTCTCACGTTCTTTGAGCATGCTTTCAGGTTGAGAGCACTATTGATAAGGTTAGGCTAGAGTTCGAGATCTTATACTTGACATTTTGGTCATTTTGCTTCGAGACAATATTTTATTATCCTTTATTTTAAGGCCCTGTGTAAGTTTTATTTGGATTGTAAATCGTTTATATTTTAATTGAGGTATTTCTTTACTTAAGTCCTTTATTACCTCATTATAAAGACCTCTTATCCTTTAGACGAGGCGACATCCCCACCCTTTTTGGGTATGTAGGTAGCGGGTTTTACACAGCATATGTAAACAGGTAAACCACAACAAGAAGTAGTGTCCTACTACTCAAGGCAGGACCAGAAACTTCAGAGAGTACTTTCTTCAAGGGTTAAACAACTGATGAAGTGCAGCCATATATATATACATATATGTTAATACAACTAGATTTTTTATCTTTAAATTTATTTTGGACTTGATATGGATAAGGTTTTGATTCTTTTGAACTGGTTCAACTAATGGTTTGGATATGTTATGTTTTGAATGTTTTGGGTTACTATTGGTATATATACATTGTTCAGTTCTAGAAAATGGATGCATTTTCCTAGGTGTGTTAATAATTTTTTTTTTGGTTACTTTTGATCGGACTGATTAGATGCCTAATTTTGACAGATGGAGTCAGGTTGCCATTATTTGGGCCTTGAAATCAGGTTGCCATTCCCTATTTTTCTTGGGCATTTGCATTGCCTATTTAGTATTCCAAAACTTGATGTATTTGGTTTGCACATCACTTTTGATAAATTGATATGGATATGTTGTGAACAAATGCAGCTTTTGTAACCAGAAAATGCTGAAACTTTTGTAACCAGAAAAATGAAGATGTTAAATATTACTTTTGCTAACTAGGAAACAAAATAATTACTTGAATAAGGCAATTACCTTTTCAATATGCATTGCTTTCGCCATTGTCATGGCCATCATGTCACAAGATAGGATTTCTATATAGTTGAGCATTCTGTATAGATGTTGCTGCTAAAGCATCAAGTATAAAATGAGTGAATTCTTCAAGAATAGAGCAGAAACTTAAAAAGGGATATATGAAATAATCAATGGACCTAATACAAAGGAGAAGGATATCTGGAAGTCAGTTATTATAAGAATTGTTATCAAAAGAAAATTAAACGGGGCTAGAAACAGCATAAGAAGTTAGCAAAAAACACAAACAACAAGCATACCTCATTGCAAACCTCTGAGATTGGTATACTTTCTTTCCTATACAAATTCAAAATGTAAAAAAAGATTTATAAACATGGCCATCATCTTGAAAGCTAGATAGACGTCAATGGTGCACACACAAAATGTAAAATTAGACCAAGGCACAAAGCTTTCACCTTAATTTTGTTTAGAAATTTGATTGCTTCTTCAAATTCAACTAGCTCATGTACAACAGATAGCCCAATCTCAGGTGGAAGTGTAATTTCATATCACTTTGACAAAAAGCTATTGAAACCTAAAATTATATTTCTATCACCTTTAAATAAAATTTCACTCATTCTATGATGCCAGAGAGGCAATCCAATTATTTACAATATTTGAACTAACAACGTTGAGAAAACTTGAGAGAAGATAAGCAAAAGAAATCTCAACCTTTTAAGCTTTCATAACTTAGAAACACATCATGCTTGTCTCTTTTGTCTTTAAAAAAATCCTTTACTGCCTTGAGATAAGTCAAAGAATTATATGTGGTTAGCTTCTATGCACTGCTTCAATCTATCATCGAATACCTGGAGCTTCATCGTACGAAATGCAAATAGCAAATTAGTTGAAGCTATTGGAATGAAATTAATTAATGAAAGGCTTGGAGTCTCTGCTTCAACTGGAATAGGTCTCCATTTTGTAGAGCTTTGACTACAATAATTGGGTCTGGTCTTCGTTTTGCAGAGCTTCCAGTGTTGTTTTGTTTTACTTGTTATATAGATCTGTTAGTAGGCAGTGGCATGTGAGCAACATCTGTCTTCATTTTGGAAGGAACCAATTAATTTGTCTATTTTGCCCTTAAAAAAATCAGGTGACATTTTTTAGCCAAAATTTACATCGAAAAAGAGGGCTGGGATTTACTTGGTAAGGTATAATTTCATTAGGGACCACAACGGCTGAAAAACATCATTAAAGACGAAAACATTACATGCCCCAAAATTTAAGGACCAAATAGGCTAATTTCTCTTGATAGAATGTATATTCCTATTAAATGAGATATTCCTCCTTCTCTCATCTAATCATCCTCGTCCTATGGCACACTCTAGGGTATGTACATGCCTCACACTAGCTAGGATCGATTTCATGTTTGTTTTGGAGTCTTGTTTAAATAATAAATAACTCCCAGAAATACTATTCTCGCAAGAATATCTAAAACTGAACAATAACTTATATAAATAATGTAATCTCCATTAAACACTTAATGCCATCACAATTCCATTAATTCCATAACATATGTTCATTTTTCACAAGACGCTCCAACATAAAATATAATTTCTATGGTTCATAGTAATAGCTCAACCATTATTTTTTTCAATTCCAAAATGTATGATAAAAATTTCTAAGGATTACATAATTTATTTTTAAAACTTGATCAAGATGTATTACAAAATTATGTAAGAGTAATAGATTTTTGTAAATTGCAAACTTTTTTCCCCAATATAACATCATGCACATTTTCCATATCAATAAGCAAAAAACTAATTAACTTTTCAAAATATGCTATGAGTTTCACAAATATGCTCATGATATGCTTAAACTATCATTTATTTTTTCCACCAATATTTCACTTTTCATATGCATAAAACGGATTCTGGAACATATGAGGTGTAACACCCTATTTAATTCTGTATGGATTGAGAATGTGAATTTGTATTCATGAGCATTTGTGTGAATATAATTGTTGAGGAAAAATGCATTTACATGCCTTAATTATTACGGTGACTATTTGATTTAATTTGCAAATGTGAATTTTGAGAATTGATTATGTGTATTTCAAATGATAATTTCTGATAAGGAAGGAAAACCTAATTTTATATTTTAGGGAGTAAAAAAATATTAAGTAAAATACAATTTCAATCTTTTTTGTGTGAAATTATAATTTTATATTCTATATGAGAGTATATAAATATTTTCTTTACAAATGGTGTTCAAATTATAATTAGGGCAAAATTTTTATAAGAGTCAATATAAAACTTATTTTAATTGATTTTTATTTTTGACTATTTTAATTAATTTTTACTCTTGAATTATTTTGACCTTAGACTTGTTGATCCATGACTTTTTAAAATTAATTTTGACTCTTGACATTAGACTATTTTATTTTGACCAAGAATATTTTAATTAAATAGACTTTTATTGAATTACACTCTAGTGTATTAAAAGCTTGTAAAAATTCTATTTTTGGCTACCTTCTTGTCACCACCTTGAAGAGAGAAACCCTACCTCTTTTAATGAAAGTTTAATCCTTACCCTCCCTTATATTTTTAATCTTAGCCATATAATTTTATGAAATCTTAGCATTTTTATTCTTTCTTTATTTTCAAGGGTATAATCATAACATTTTATTTATCATTAAATCATAGCCTTCCACTTTATTATATCTTAACCCTCCAAACGGATTAATCTTCACCACCTACTTTTACTCATCTTAGCCTTACATTTTTCTTAATCAGCACCATTGAAATTAGATCTTATCTAAATAATTTAATCTCTATCATCCATTTGAAAGAATCCCATCCATACACTTGAATTAATCCTAACTCTTCAATTATATTAAATCCTAACCTTAGATTTTTCTTCATGCTCAAGCAATTGAATTGCAACCCTTCAATCATCTTAACCTACAAACAAAACCAATTTTTTTTTTTTTTCTCGTTAAGAAATCTGGCAGCCCCTCCCTTCACACTCTCTAATTTCTCTCCTTCCTCCTCCCTTGGCTGCTACCTACCTTTTCCCATTTTCCTTGAATTTTCTCTCAAAAACAGGCAAGAACACTTACCCTAGAAGTTTAGAAAATCAAGTCTTTCTACTAATTTCAATGTTTTACATAGTAATCTTCAAGAGGTCATGACTAAATAACTCGATTTCTCTTTGACTTCTTAAGTTTAGCAAAAAACTACTTTCTGAACAGATTTCAAATTTCACAAAAATGCTATCTTTGATCACTTTGATGAGGGGATTTGTTATAAATATAATTGTGACATGATCTACTATAATTATATGATTTTATATATGAGATTTGTGAAGAATTAATGATATTTTAGTTAGAATTGCTTGTTAAACAAAACACTATTTCTGAAATTTCTTTATATCTTGAATATTTGATTTGATCTAGCGTAAATTCGATTAGAGTTTGTTAAAACTTGTTTTTCTATGAAAATAGTATGTATTGGGAACATTTTGGTGTAATAACTGCATGGAGATCACGTTAGGAAGTTGGTCCTTTTTATGTTTGGAAGTTACTCTATTTTCTACCTAAGAATTTGTGTTGAACTCGTGACTTTGTGGAAATAATTGAATGCCTGCACCTTTGAATTTTGATATGAAATTTTACAGTATGAAACTAGAATGTCCTATGAATATTTTGCAACAAGAACCACTGGAAATAATTTGTAAATTATTCTCAATAATTTTTTGAATATTGTTACCTAAAACTATTAAGTAAAGTAACTGTAGTAGTGTGTTGTGTTTGAGCTTATAAATGATCTACTTAGAAATATGGACTTTGAATGAATTTTTATAATATCTTCTACTCATAATGAAGTTGAAAACTGGAATTTTTGCTGTAAAGATAAATCCATTTGCTATGTTAATTTATTATTATAACTTATGCTCTATTTTAACATTTAAAGCAAAATTCATTGTTTTGAAAATATATTAAATTTTATTTAGGGATTTTGATTCAAATTAATTGTTCATGCCTTCAATATTGTAATATATTTATTTTGAGATCATTTGGATGAGTTAATATTAGTACATTACTAATTATATTAAATTATATCATGTTGCAATTTGGAAACTGAAAACAGTCTATGATTTGATCATGAACCCTTATGAATTGATTCTTGAATTGAAAATATAATTTCATGGATGATCAAATGACCAATTTGTGGAGACTACATGGTTGATATTTTATGTATTATGTACTAAATATATGAAGACTTTGTGATGTTTTGTGATTAGGTTAAGGTAGGAATGTAACTAGATTTATAAGTTGGAGATATAGTTAAGTAAAGAATGTGATTGGAAGTGAATCCTATGCTTTGAATATTGAGATAGAAGATTGATATATGATGGTTTGAATGTTAGATTTCATTGAAGTGGCGAATTAAGAAGCTCAAAGCTAGTTAAGACTGCTCTCTTGTGCTTGGATCAAGGTAAGTCCTTACATCTTATGAAATCTTTTTAGAACATAAATTATGTAGGACATTGTGAACTCTTATATTTCATGAAACTATTATCTATGTGAAATGCGATGAGATATCGTGGATCTTTTCATACCATAAGCAATGTTTTTATACTCATGAACTTTATGAAAAGAGTTACACTTGAGTAATTTATGAATTGCATACAAGATTGTAATTTATTATTGATTATTGATATACCTTCTATTATTTTTGGAAATGAGATAAATGATCAAATAATTTTGAATTGGGAGATTAGCTTTATATTTTGTAACATATTTTCAAAACGTAAAATGTGGATATATTTTGGAAATTTTTATAGGATCCTGTATCCTGCAAGTCCAGTGAAAAATTAAAAATAAATCAGAAATCAGGATCACATGCTTACTTTTTTCTTGAATTAGAAGAAACTGTGACAACAACCAGAATCTGTTGGGCACTAATGTAAAACTCCACCTAAACCTACCATAGAGTAAGAGGGATGGGGTGCATATCATATCATCTTACATAAAATATGTGGAATGATTTTGTATGCCTTATAATTGTGGTTTATAGGTTATATGGTTTATTTGTGCTTGTTGAGTAGAAAGGGTAAAAAGGTAATTTTACTTGAAGGCGAAATAGGAAGATGGCTTGAGGCTTAGATAAGAAAAGGATTTGGTTGGGAAAATTAGAACAAGAGTTGTTGTAGTTAAGTGGTTAGAGCTTTGTGATTCAATCTCCAAGAAGGTCTTGAGTTCAAATCCCATCACCTAAGTTTTGTTCATAATTATCTTAACCAATGTTTGAATTTTTCTTTTTCTTACATTCCTTAAAGTTAGGAATTGTGTCTTAGGAAAGACACAATGGTAATGTCTCAACCATGTGATCTTGTCCTAAAAGGAATTCTAAAAGAATTTTTGTCTCCATTATTTTTGCAAACCTTGTCCTAACCTCTTTGAATTTAAACTACTCCTATTTCTTTAATTCATTTTTATATCTATAAAAGTCTTGGATAATTCCTTGCTTGAAATTTCAAAAATTTCAGCTCTTATGGGATAGGGGGTTGGCCAAAATTGTGGAGGAGAAATAGGAAGAGGTTCTCAATAAAATCACCATAGTTATTCCACCAAGAACTTCATTGTCTTCTTATTTTTGTTTTGGTTAAAATCTGGAAAACTTTCCAGATTTTTTTCATGGCTGGTTTTCAAAATTTGCAGCCACCTTTCTCTACATAATTCTTGAAAATAACCAACCATCTTGTATGAAGATGAAAGCTGAAACATTTTGGAATTTCACAGCCGTACAAGTTATACCAAACCAAAATTTTTTTCCAACAAATAACCAAGCTTTGGACATAAACATTTAGCCATTCATTTGTGCACAAGAACACCTGAAACTTTCTTCTTTCTTCTCCAAGATGGTGGCTAGAAAACCACTATTAATGGACCTTCAAACACTTCTAAACTCCAACTACAAATTCAATTCAATGTGCTTCAAAAAATCTTCTCAAAATCCTCCCAAAATCACAAGAGTTCTTAAGCTAAAATTTCAGAAATTTTCCAGCTCTGCCTATTCAATGTTAAGTCTTATTTCTTCATCAAACTTCATCATATTTTTGGCCAAATGCAGCCATAGATGGAGCACCTTAGCTTCTCCATCTACCTTGGTCCTTAGAACTCCGTTAACACACCTTAAAACACTCCTATCTTCACTCCATTTAAGATTATTCAAACTTCAAAATTAAATTCCAGATTTTTGTTCCATTAAAAACTCACCTAGCTAGACAATAAAATAAAAAAAAAATCTCTGCTATATCACAGCCATTTTCGGCCAACTCAAAGCTAAAACAACTCTCCATTCCATGATCAAATCATAGCTAGTTCAGCCATACACCATTGAAGGACAAGAAACCTTCAAAGAGCAATCACCTAATAATTACCCAATCCTCTACCTTAAACATCTTCACTTTTCTCTCAATTTGAAATTTGAAAAATCTGAAACTCTCTCTCTCTCCTTCTTGGATAACCAAAAGCCTCCCTGCTTGCTAGGCTATTTGGCCATCATTCACACACATACACGAAATCACTCACTCTCTCTCAATTCCTCTTAAGAACACCAAGAACACACACTAAGCTTCTTCAACCTTCAATCACTTCTATTCATCCCAAATCACTCCAAAAACTCTCAAACCAACTAGGATTCAACCTATACTCACTCATAGGCCACTCCATAATGCGAAAATCACCAAAGTTGATCTTTGATTTGGATCAAACGTACCTTTTTACTCCAGAACACGAAGAACATTAAGAAGCTAAATTTAATCATCTTGAACCTTCTTTACTACTTCATCACTATTTCATTATCATCTTAATCTCTCTCTCTCTTGGCCAAATCATTGATGGCCATTCTTGAACAACTTCAACCAAGGAAGGACCTTCAAGCATTCATGGACCTTCATTGAACAAGGTGATATCTTCAACTGACGATCATCAAAACAAGTATTTCTTCCTTGATCTCCTTTTCAAATTCTCAAACTCAAGGCTATTAGGTGATGGATTTGATAGGTTGATTGAATAATGTAGGGTTGGAGATATGTATGTGGGTGAAGGGAATAGATTTAAGATATGAAGCTTTGAATGAATATTGTGACTCATGAAGTATGAATTATGCTTTAAGATCATTGTATGTTCATTATGATTAAGAGCTTTATGGATGTTTGATGTATGATAGACATTAAACCATAATTGTTGATTATGCCTTCATGATGTTATATTTTTCAACAAATCCATAAATAATATTATTGTTAGTAGAATATCACCCTTGTTGTGATGTATGTTAATGCAAGTATATTTTTGGATAAATCGACATGTTATTTGTTGGATCCATGTGTGTATGAATATGTATATAAATTTTCTCTAATATTTCACTATAGTCATTAAAAATTATTGTAAGAACTACTTTTATTATTTTTAGTATTATTCTTACTATCATTATTATTATTAATATAATTAATATTATTATTATTATTTTAATTTGATTGACTAATTTCGTTGAACACAAATATTTTCGAAACTAATAATTATTTAAAATATTGGTATTTTATTAGATAAATAAATAGAATATTTTTATTAAATATTATTAGATATAAAAATAATATATTGGAATTAATTAATATCAAATGTCTTTTATATTCATATTATTATTAGTTAGCCTTACTTAAACTTTTGTTTACACTCTTAAATATTACTTATATGAGAATAATTTATTTATTATTAATTTTATTTGTTATTTATTTATTATTAAAATTATTTATAATCTATTATTAATATTATTTATATTTATTACCAATATTATTTAGGATTTATTATTAATTGTACTCATTATTTAATACTAATTTTACTTATTAATATTACTCATTATTTATTATTTGTTAATAAATAGTTAATATTATAATTTATTATTTATAACACCTATTTATTTTAACTTATCAAATTAATCTTATTCTATAAAATACTTTATCAACTAGTGTTAAAACTTAAAGCACTGTTGCCGTAACTAGATATTGTTGTATATAGTTGAGCTTAAGCATGTTAGGCTAGGAATTACTTATTTAAAGTAAGTATTGTCTGGATGTTGGGAGTTATACCCTGTATTTAACCCAGGCGGGGTTAGGTTGCCTTGAACTATCTTGGAAGGCTATTGTATCAAGGAAAAGTAAGAGATCAGGTAAGTCCTTACATAAAGATGTTTGTGAACAAATGCATTTCTGCAAGTTGAATGCACTGATTGTCGTGGAAGATGTACCTTGAGATGCAATTATAGACAATATATTCCTCCTTCTAAAATAAAATAATTTTTATCAAGCAAACAATTTTTCGAGAAAAATAATAAATTTTCCTTAAACAAAATTTTACCTAAAGTTGTTTGAAAATCATAGTTGCTACTTCAAAGAAAGCTCTTCATTGATTTTACATTTTCCAAGTGGAATAAACATAACATTGAGTATTCAATAAAGGTAAACTACTAGAACTAGTCTTTGAAGAGTTGGTAAGTCTCTCAGTTGGAGGCCACCTTTGAGGGGTGAACCCTGCCTAGACAAGACGACAGTTTTTGTTGGTCAGGCCGATCCGAGCTAGCAGTACAGTTTAGGTGGACTGTTTATTTTCAAAGTGGACAACCGATATGTTTGGTCGTAGAGATGGAGGAGTATCTCAACCTGAAGGGCCGTACACCCACCTTGTATCAGTATGCACAAAGTGTGGCATCCTGATCATTCTCTTGTTATGATGCACAAAGTGTGGCATCCTGACCGTTCTCTTGACATGGTACACAAAGTGTGGTGCCATGTCCATTCATGATGCATGGTTTCATAGTCAACTATATTAGAGTGGCTATTTCTTTTCAAGTTGAGCATTATTATTTTACAAACGCTGATAAAACACCACTTTGTGTTCAAAGGTAAATTTCTAAACTTGCAGACTTTTTATTATGATTTGTTTAAAACTTGCATACATGAATTGTTTTTCCTAAAATACCATGAGCACACACAGGATTTACTGAAAAATATTTCTCACACCTTATATATCATGTCTTCAAATCAATCCTAAGTCGATTTACTTATGCGACCATGAGCTTAGAAGATTTATCCTGATATATTTCTTTGTTAGAGATTTTAGTTACTATCTATTTGTTTCAAGACTTGTAAAAGTATTGTTTTGGGATTGTAATAAGTCCGTTATTAAATTATTTCCTTTTATATTTTCTATTACTTAGTTATAAAGATCCCTTATCCTAAGGATGAGGCAACATCCCCACCCCTTTTGGGGTACGTAGGTAAAGGGCTGTTACAACTAAGCTCTCCAAAACTCGTCTAAACTATCACCTCTGAAGTAGTGTTAACTAGAAGTCCTACCAAACATTTCCTCACTCACATGAAACAAGTACAATGCTGAAGCTCTTTGCTTTTCAAGGTATTCTCTCAACCTTGCAAACTATACTACCGATAAAAGTAGGCTAAAATTATTTTTCTAAGGAAGAACTAGAAAGAAAGAGAGAACGAGTGGTGGCTAGCTTGTTTCAAACTTACCCTAGCTAGTCACTTGAGGGTTTTAGATAAAATTATTTTTTTTGGACTCCTAAGTTTCTAAAATTTTGATTTTAGCCTCAAACTTTCCAAAATTCAATTTTGCACCTAAAACTTTCAAAAATACTAATTTTGGATATTTGTGTATTGTATGATTTATGCTTAATATGTTTTATTGGCATGGTGGATGGTTATCGACTAAGACCAAATATATCTCATGCATTATTTACAATTTTAGTTTTAATGAAATAGGGCCTCCATGTCTTGCTTTTTCTAAAAATTCTTATGTAATTCTCTTTTCATCTAACTTCCCTCAAATGTAACTCGAGGTTTCTCTATTTAGGAAATTTATGTAATTTGATTACATATATTAGATAAAGTTAGAAAAAATTTATTTACTAGACATTGGAGATGGCAACCAAAATGAGGCAAGAGGGTAAGACCTTCTGCTTATATCATGCATGAACACATAGAGTTGACCATATTAATTTCATTCATGGCTCAAGAAAATTAATTTAAAAAATTCATAACCATACCACATAATTATTTATTACCATGTTTATCAATTTATGTTGGTTATTGATAAATTTATGCATGCCGATTGATGAGACTACTAAAAGGAATAAATCCCTCAAATAATATTAGACTGAATACCTTCCATTAATGTAGTAAGAACGGGAATCATTTTTCGAGACCAAGTTGTTGGGCAACCCAAGTCTATTTGACATCGGGTATGTTCAAATTATAGAATTTAATTCCGGATTAATGGATTGGGTTTAACTAATTTCTTCATCTCAGTTGAGCTAACCCAAGCATACAGAGTATTAGAGACAAGGTTGGGTTGACTTAAAGGCTTTAAGATTAAAAGATGTTAAACACCCAATGATCAAGTAGTTACATTTGATGTAATAACCCAAGATCATTCTTAAAGAATTTGGATACTCATCTACTAAGAAATCTTCCAACAAGCTTTCTTAAGTCAATAGTGGAGGCTATTAGTTTTAGTAAAATAGTATAATAATTATGCACTTAATTAAAGACCTAATTATTTGTATATCATATGCATATACATTTTGCTAATTTTTCTATTTTTACATCTAGGTCATTTACATCATGTTGACCAATCTAAACTTACGTAGCATCTTGTAAGCCAACAAGCTTACTGTGTCAAATTTTCTGGACTGGTATAGAAACTTGAGAATCGTTCTCAAGTCGGAAAAGCTGCTCTATGTGCTAGAGGCTTTTATTCCTCCACTTCCAGCCTAAGATGCTCCTGGTGATGAATATGCTATCCACAAGAAGTACAAAGAGGACATGATACAGTATTCTATGTCATGCTAGCATCAATGACCCTTGAATTGTAAAAACAGTATGAGCATATAGATGCTTACTCGATTATCTTTTTTTTTTTAGAGAACTATTTGATGCACAAGCCAGAATTGAGAGATATGGGATCTCTAAAAAATTGTTCCGTTCTAAAATGGTTGAGAATACTTCTGTGGCTACTCAAGGGCTTGATTGAAAAGTTTGGGTCTCTTGGGTTCGTAATAGACAACGAATTGAGTATTAACTTAATTTTACAATCTTTATGATGGGCGTGATGCATGCATATAAAATCTAAATCAATTAAACCTACATACGCACAAGTTTTAATAAGTAAAATGCCAATTAGAATTACACAACACACATATTTAGGCAAGTGCACCTATCTTATAGTCTAGTATTATTAGCAAGTATCAAAGAACCTTAGGGAACGAGGGCTACTGCCCCTACTTCTTTCTTTTCTCATTGTTTAGCCAAATATAAATGTAAGGTATGACACCAACTACAGTAGAGGAGAGGTCATGTTCTAGCACACAATAGAAAGTCACAATTTCCCCAAAGAACAAGAAAGAGAATAGCCCCTACAACAAAAGGAATTTTCCCATTCAAGACATAATAAATGTGTACCTCTTTAACCTACAATTCTCAATTCTAAGCTCTGGAGTGAGTCACCTATCAATCTTGCTCTCTCTTGAGTTATGAGATTTCTACCCTCAAGTTTGATTAATCGATATTTCTACCCAATCAACCAAACCTAACGGTGCATTAATCATCACTCACTATCCCAAATCATCCGAAAGCCACAAAATCCCTATCTCTAGGCAATTATATTAGCCTATTGGTTATTAGCCCTAATTCCCAACCTCCATCTCGGGTTAATTGAAAATGGCAAATGTTAACCTAGTCAAGTGGGTATCCTATCCTCAACCCTATCTCTCAAAATCATTAAAGAGGCACATTTAATTGAAATAAATAAATCAAACCAACTCAATCAAGATAACCACAATAAGCTCAAATAACCAAATACCCACGAACAAGAATTATTTATCTAAAGGCAATACATCATTCTTAAGCATAAAAATAGGGTACAACCCTTCATTACAACTAAAAATGAAATCTTAGCATAAGAAAGCAAGTAAAATTACAAAAGGAATGGAAAAGAAAACTCATAGACAAGCTAGCTTTTTGTTCCTCTTGCAATCTCCAAGTAAGCTCTCTTCTTTCTCCTTAAATCTCTCGGTTCTTCTCTCTATTTTGTGCTCAAACTTCTAAGAACTAGGTTCCTTGAGAGAGCCTAGTCTTTCCCAAACTCTCCACCCTTTATTTTGTGTGTAAAGAATGATTATATAGAGGTTTTTTCGTGCAAAAATCTGAAAACTCTCTCAAAATAGTGCCTTATCCTCTAATGGTTGGCCCTGGGCCGCCATGTTATTCCAGAACCAAGGCGACTGAGGGAACCTCAAGTTCCCTTGGTCGCCATCCAAAATACATATATACATATTTACAAACATCCAAGCAGCCTAAGGAAGTTCTCTAGGTCGCCAATGTTCTGGACAAAGAACAAAAATGAAAGCTTCTAGGCGGCCCAGGGAAGCCTACTATGTATATACATAACTACACATAACCAAGAAGCTTAGGGAACGTCAAGTACCTTGGGCCGCCAACATTATAGAATTATTGCATGGTACCTGACGGAGTAGGCTTCCTAGGCCACCTACTCTCTGGAAAAATATATATTCAAGTGCACAAAACCTGGTGGCTAAAGTTCTCTTGGCTACCTTCTTCCTAGACAGCATTGCACAGCTCCTATTTTCTTCCTTCTTCTTCCTTGTTCTTCTTCCTTTTATCTTCACTTGATCTTTTCCATTTCCTAGTAAAAACAAGATGAGAATGGTATGGTAAATGGTAATTTAAACAAGAATTTTTCTCCATTGAAGCACAAAAATAATAAAATATATATATATGATGAAGCCTTATCACACACTCCTATACTTAAATCTTTACTTATCCTCAAGTAAATCATAAAACACCACAAGCAAGTAGTTTCTCAAAAAAATAGAATAAGATTTTTGAACATATGTAGGCTAAGATAGTAAAGGTATTATTTTCCATTGATTTAAGAATCAAGTCCAAAACCCAATTAACAAAGCTGATTTTTTGTGTAAATTAATAAATTATGGATGAAATAATCAAAGCCATCGTAGTTAAGTTAAACAAGTCTATACTTATTCAAGGTGTTCTATTTTGATTCTTTGGGTTTCAAAAGCAAGTAGTGTAATTCATTTAAGTTAGGCCTAATAAGTTAATTCAAAATTCTATAATCTCCCAACCACGATAGTCCAAATAGCCAAATGTAGAATTGGTCTATAAGCTCACTTTATTCTCTCAATGCCTTTTTCAATTCTTGTCTTTTTCTTATAGTAAGGAAATGCAAAAGCCTAGTAAAGATATACATAATGATTTTTCAGCTTTTGCGTTACTCCAAAAATTTTTCTATATTCTTATAGATTAAACAAGGTAATACAAAGGCTTAGTAAAGATATAAGTAAGGATTTTTCAACTTTTGTAGTACCTTGCTTTATTCTCTCATTGTTTTAACTCAATCCACATTTACAAACCCGGAATAAGGATAAGTTGAGCAATCATAGAACAAAGATTAACCCAAAATTCTATATTTATATTTTATCATACCACCACCTCAATTCCTAAGAATATTTGGTGTCACTTTTACTAAAGCCTAAACATGCACTACAAAAAAAAAAAAAAAAAAGACTATAAACAACAACCCCAAAACCGCCAGTAATACCCACTTAACTGCCGTATAAATCATATAAAACGCTTGAATGATAGTTTTCGGGCCATCTAAAATATAAAAGATGGCTAAAAACACATTGTTTATGTAATTTATGACAGATTATACGATGGTTCAATGATTCCGCCATAAAAAATTCATAGAAAAGTATGGTGTATGATGACTTCAATATCAGTGATAGTTAAGATGGTCCATAGGCCGTCATCCAAAACCGCCATATATAATGAATACAAATGGCGGTTTTACAGCCACCATTTATAATCTCTCTGAATAAGACGGGCCATTAATGTAACACCCCACGACTACGTACCCTAAAAGGGCAGGGATGTCGTCCCGTCACGTAGGACAAGGGGTCTTTAGAACGAGATATAAAATATAAAGGCAATCTCCAAAAGGATCAACTTAGATAAATAAAGAAATACTCTTATTATATCAGGCTCAACTAGGAGCAAAACGGAATAAAAAAAATATATTGTTTAGAAGCATAAGCAACAAATGTCTCCTACAACGGATAGAGAAAATAGCAAAAGCTTCAACTATTACAAGCCCCGCTGACTCAACACAGTCTATCTCCTGAAAACATGATGTAAAACGGTGTGAGAATAAATCTCAGTAAGTCCTGTGTGTGCACATGGTGTTTTAAATAGTTCGTGTATGCAAAGTGTAAAACATTTGTAAAAATAATTTGGCAAGTCATAACAATCTCTTTTCGCAAGGAGTGGGTTTTTCTCATTGTCACACTTTGTACAAAATAAATCCTCCACTCGGATAAAAGTCATGTCACCACACGTTGGGCTCCATGAGAACAAAATGGCCAAGGCACCACACTTTGTGCACCTTGTCCGGACCAGATTACCACACGTTGGGCGTTCTGATCAAGGTGAGTGTACAGCCCACCGGGTGAGATACTCCTCCATCTCTACACCCAACAAAACCATCCGGGTGTCCATGCCGGGAATATAAGTGATACCATACCAAGTACACATGCTAGCTCGGACTGGCCTGACCAACCAACACTGTCGCCTTTTGAAGCAGAGTTCATCTTTTAGAGGTGGCCTCCTGCCAGAAGACTTACGCTAGCCCTCTAAGACTAGTATTGTTAGCCTACCCTTATTAAGTACTCAACGAACATATCCGTCAATTCCTGATTCAAAATATTTCCATACCATGGCCTTGTACAACGTGGTTTTCTTAAAAAGGTTTTCTAAAAAAATTTAGGAAAAAGAACAATTTTGATAAAGACATTCGTTTGGTAAAATCATTTAAAGAATAAACATCCACGTTTACAACCCAGACAATCACAGCTTAAAAATAGCTTTACAAAGCTTCACAACATAGACTTGCCATCACAACCTTTAACAAAACAGTTTATAAAAGGACTTACCATCACAATATTTAATAAAAGAGTTTATAGAATGACTTACTTGATATGTCTCAGATAAACGTGATAAATTCACAGCTGGCTTTCCTCAATTATCCACCTGATCTAAACCATATAATATCATGATCAGGGTCTCAGTTAATTCAAACATGCTCTAATCCCATTTATTTTCACAACAATTCGCAATCCCCTATTTAATTCCAAGTAAACTATTCAATCCCCAAAGATCATATACTACGACCACATGTTTATCTCGCTAATAAACACCATTAAACTTTACTTTCGGCATCAAGGGAGGGTATTCCCTTACCTTGCAACTACCGGGTAATGAGGTCTCGATGCTCCTATGGTGATCGTCCCGAGTTTGCTTGAGAAGAAGAGAGAAGCTACCTCATTTGCTCCTCTTGACCAAAAATTAAGGAAGAAGAGGAAATCAACCTCTATAGGGCGTGATTTAAGGGTAGAAGAAAGAGAAAAGAATCATTAGAGAAAACGACATCAAGAGGTTGAAAGGATTTTTGCTTACCTTAAGGTGTGTTCGAAAATTTGCAGAGAGAATTTGCTGGAATTTTCATGTAGAATGGAGAGGGTAGACAGTTGCTAGGATTTAAAGTTGGAGAAGATTGGCTTAGGGTTAGACGGTGATGTTTAGAAAAACTCCTAATGGCTTTAGGTTTCTTGGACAGCAAGGGCGAAATTTCAGCTTGTTGTGCCCTTTGATGCTGGCCAAATTTGGGAGGGTGTAGTGGAGGAAAATATTCTGCAATTTGCTCCTCTATGTTGGCCGAAATACTGCTCAAAAGAAGGCTGAATGTGTTCAGAATTTTAGGCCAAACAAGGAAGAGTTTGTGTGGATGTTGATGACCAAAAAATCCTGTGCAAGGGGTGCGAAAATTCTGTGCAAGAGTAACAAGTTTTGGACTGTTTTGGCTTCTGTAATTCTACCGAAATTTCTAGAGGAAAATTGAGGGTTTTGGGTGCTGAAAATAGCTTGATCAACTGGGGTTTTTCAGTGAGTTATGTGTGCAGAATTTCGATTGGAATAGGAGTTCAAGGCTGGCCGAAATTCCTGCACAAAGCTGACCGAATTTTCTGTGTACAAGCTGAACGAATTTCAGTGATTTTGTGTGAATAAAATTCTGGTTTTGTGCAGCTAAGGTACCCTGAATTGATGAGGAATATTTAGGTGTGTTGAGTTAGGATTTACAGAGTTGGATTGTAGCTAAGAAGGGCTGGAATTTCGGACAGCTTATGTTGATACAAAGCTGCTGAAATTCAGCTAGGAAAAGGAAGAAAATCCTAGTTGAATTTGGATTGAAATAAAATATGGTTTTTATCAAGGATTTGGATAGGATTTCCTCTAGTCCTAGAAGAGCTTGGATTGAGCTAAAAGTCCTCCAAGAAGTGGCGGCACTTGCTGGAATTTTTTTCCAGATTTTTAGCTAACATTCTAGGATTAAAATCAACAAGATTTCCTACTTGGAAAATGACTCATTAATTCCACCTATCCATGGCAACATCTATCTAGCTAAAATCAAGCTAATATTTTAATTACTAGCTAGGGTTTTTTTTGAAAATCCTAAGGAACACAAGCTGAAAATTAAAGGTAAACTTTATTCACATCAAAGTCCTTGAATTTAGGAAATAAATATAGAGACTTATTTCCTTGGAGTAAAAATACTAAAATTTCTCTAGGATAGCTAGATTCTTTTTCGGCCAAGACAAGAAATGGTATAAGGAAAAGAATTTCAAGAGGAGAAACTAACTTCACAAAAGGTAAGATTCGAACTCGGATCACCAAAAGTAATCACCAACCTCCCCGCTATTCCAAAACAACTCCAATACTAATTTTTCTACAAGAAGTTCTTACCACCCCAATACTCATCCTTCCAAATCTTCGACCAAACCTCCCCTATCCAAATCTTTAACAACACAACTATTTCACATCAATTAATTCAAATGCAAGAGCAATTCACATACATCCATGCAAATAAAAATTATTCTAGCTACCACATAAAATGCAAGATACTATGCAATGCATGACTTTTTCCCATAGTCAAAGTTGGTTTTGGGTGGGGTATTACATCCCCTCCCCCTTAAGAGAATTTCGTCCCGAAATTCAGATTTCGTACCCTTCGAGCATACCCGGATACTTCCATCTTAACCATTCCTCCGTTTCCCACGTTGCATCCTGTGCTCCATGATGATCCCAAAGTATCTTCACCATGGGTATCTGCTTATTTCGGAGCGTCCTAATACTCCGCTCCAAGATCTTGACGGGTCTCTCCGCATAACTCAGATTGGGTTGCAACTCCAACGATTCCTCATTGAGTACATGACTCGGATCGGGATTGTACCTTTTCAACTGGGAGACATGCAATACGTCATGCATCCCGGTTAGACCATCAGGTAGATCCAATCGGTAGGCAACCGGTCCAATTTTCTCCAATATCGGGAATGGTCCCAAATACCTAGGACTCAACTTCCCTCCCCTTCGATGTTTCAGGATTCCTCTACTAGGAGTCAACTTCAAAAATGCACGATCACCTACTTGGAACTCCGATTCCCTCTTCCTAGTGTCTGCATAACTTTTCTGTCTGCTTTGCGCTGCCCTTAGCCTTTCCCGAATTAACTTAATCTTGTCCATCATCTCCTGAATGCATACTTCACCAGTCTTTTTAACGTTCCCTTCTTCTGTCCATCCCCAGTATATCGGTACTTGGCATTTTCGCCCATACAGTGCTTCATACGGCGCCATTCCGATCGACGCCTGATAGCTGTTGTTATACGCTAACTCCGCATGCGGTAAAGACTTAATCCACTTATCTCCGAAGTCCAAGATACATGCTCGGAGCATGTCTTCCAGTATCTGAATGACTCTTTCGGATTGACCGTCTGTTTGCGGATGAGCAGAGGTGCTGAATTTCAGGGTCGTGCCCAAGGACTCCTGGAACTTACCCCAGAACCTTGAAGTGAATATAGGGTCCCTATCCGACACGATGCTCGACGGTAGACCATGCAACCTTACAATTTCTCGGGTATATGTCTGAGCCAACTTTTCCATCGAGTCCCTTACGTTTACCGGTATGAAATGCGCTGTCTTGGTCAATCGGTCCACTACCACCCAGATCGCATCTTTGTGTGACTTGGTCATGGAAGGCCAGTCACAAAGTCCATGGTCACCTCTTCCCATTTCCATTCGGGAATTGGTAACGGTTGCAGTAACCCTACAGACTTCTTATGTTCCATCTTAACCTTCTAGCACGTCAGGCAGGTTGACACATGCTGAACTACATCCCTCTTCATTCCAGCCCACCAATATTTCCTCTTCAAGTCTTGGTACATCTTTACCTCCCCAGGGTGTATGGTGTATTTGCTCTTATGCGCTTCGTCCAGTATCCTCTTCCTTAAGTCTTGGATGTCCGGTACATAAATCTGGTCCCGAAAGTATAATACTCCCTTCTCGTCGGTCCGGAAATCGCTTCCTCCTCTTGCGATCTCTTTCTCCCTGAAAGTTTGAAATCCTGTGCTGCCCTGTTGACCTGATACAATTTCCTGGTCCAGATCGGGTTTCAGGGTCAGGTTGCTCACGCAGATCTTCCTTTCTTGCACTTGCGCCTCTTTCTCTAGGATATCCTGGACTACCGACACCTCCTGTATTCCCAAGTGTGCCATTTTCACCTTTCAACTTAGAGCGTCTGCTACCACATTCGCTTTACTCGGATGATAGTTAATAGGGCACTTATATTCTTCCAGGAACTCCATCCACCTACGCTGCCGGAGATTCAAGTCCTTTTGCGTGAAGATGTACTTCAAACTCTTATGGTCCGTAAAAACCTCGTATTGTGCACCATACAAGTAATGTCGCCATTTCTTCAAGGCGAACACTATAGCTTCTAGCTCTAGGTCATGCATGGGATAATTAACTTCGTACGGCTTCAGCTTCCTAGATGCATAAGCTATGACTTTCCCTTCCTGCATCAGCACAGCTCCTAATCCTTCCTTGGATGCATCTGTATAGAGTGCATAGGGCTTATCAGCCTCAGGCAAACTCAGCACGGGTGCTGTAATCAACCTCCTCTTAAGTTCTTGGAAGCTCTTTTCGCACTTCTCACACCAAGCAAAAATGACATCCTTCTTCAACAATCGTGTCATCGGTGAAGCTAAAGTAGAGAAGTTTTTAATGAAACGCCGATAGTACCCGGCCAACCCAAGGAAACTTCGTATCTCGGTAATGTTCTCTGGTTGTTTCCAGTTAGCTACGGCTTCTACCTTAGCAGGGTCCACCTTGATCCCCTCCTTGGATATCACGTGACCAAGGAAAGATACTGAGCTCAGCCAAAACTCACACTTACTGAACTTAGCGTAAAGCTTGAATTCCCTCAGCTTCTCTAGGACCAACCTTAAGTGCTCCGCGTGGTCCTCCGAATTTTTGGAATAGATCAAAATGTCATCGATGAATATAACCACGAATTTGTCCAAGTATGGTTGAAAAATGCGATGCATCAAATCCATGAATATTGCCGGTGCGTTGGTTACACCGAACGGCATTACTACAAATTCGTAGTGGCCATACCGGGTGTTGAATGCAGTCTTAGGAATGTCTTCTTCTTTGATCCTCACCTGATAGTATCCTTGTCGTAGGTCTAATTTTGAAAAACAAGCAGCGCCTTGCAGTTGATCAAACAACTCATCGATCAAGGGTAGAGGGTATTTATTCTTGATCGTTAGATTGTTCAGTCCCCGATAGTCGATACATAGCCTCAAGGTACCATCTTTCTTCTTGACAAACAACACCGGGGCTCTCCACGGGGACGTACTCGGCCGAAAGTAGCCTTGCCTTAGAAATTCCTCCAATTGCTCCTTTAACTCCTTCAACTCTGTCGGTGCCATCTGGTAGGGGGTTCTGGATACCGGTTCTGCTCCGGGAATCAGATCCACGATGAACTCAACTTCCCGTTCAGGGGGTAGGGAAGTGAGCTCCATAGGTACACTGGTCATTTAGTTTGTTTAGGAGATACGCCAAGTATCCCGCACATCCTTTCTTGAGCAACTTCCGGGCTTTAGCTCCAGCAATAAGAAATTTCAGTTCCTTCATTCGCTTGCCCTTGAATTCAATTACATCCCATCCAGGTCTCACAAACTGCACCGTCTTAATCTTGCAGTCTACACGAGCTCCGTGCTTCGATAACCAGTCCATGCCCAAGATCAAGTCATAACCATCCATGGCCAGGATTATAAGGTCGGCTTCCAGAATCTCCTTCCCAACCTCAATTCCACAACTTCCCATTTTCTTACCTGCTTCCACCACCTTTCCCAAGAGGGAACTAACTACTAGGGTATAAGGTAGCTCATTTCCTTTCCAGCCCAGACGTGAAGCACATACTTTACTTACATAAGAGTGTGTAGATCCTGGATCTATCAGAACATTAACAAGACAACCTTGGATAGAAAGGATACCTTCGATCACGGCGGCGTCCGCTCCAACTTCTTCTCGGTTCAGGGCAAAAACTTTGGCCTTCACCTGGGGCTTCAGGCCTCTCGCTCCGGCTGGTCCAGCAGCGGCACCTCTATTGCCTCCCATTGGCTGGGTCGGTGCGGTTTGCTCAGTCCTTAAGGGTTTGGGGCAGACGTTCCTCAGATGTCCTGGGTCTTCGCAGTTGAAACACCTTCTCACAGCCCCGCTACCCCAGCAATTTCACTCGGTGTGTCCTCACTTCCCACACAGTCAGCAGTTCAGGCTGCCTTGCATTGATCCGGCTATAGGCACTCAAGGCTGCTTACCCTGATTTCCCCACGGCATAGAACCCGCAGGTCGCTTATTGCCTGAAGGCCTCATAGGTGGACGACTCGGTTGGAAGGGTCGACTCACCGGTTGGTGCCGATCTTCGTTCTCCATCCGAGAAGCTGCGTTCACAGCGGCAGTGTACAACGTTGGCGGTGATGGAGCCAACGCCTTCCTCAAATCTGGCCTTAGCCCTTTCACGAATTGCCGGGTGCGCTTTTGCTCCGTGTCTACTAAGCACTTGCAGTACTTGGACAACTGCATGAATCGGGCTGCATATTGGGCCACGGTCATGCCTCCCTGCCTGAGGGTCTAGAATTCGTCCTCCCTCTTCTCAGCCACCCATCGAGGAATGTACTCGGCTCGGAAAGCCTCCGTAAAATCGTCCCAGGTCCACTCCTACTCCTCCTTATCCCAATCACCCTGTACCCGCTGCCACCATGCTCGAGACGGTCCTCTCAGCCGAAAAGCAGCAAACTTCACCATCCTCTCTTCCGAGTATTGCAAAGTAGCGAAAATGTCCTCTATCTGCTCAATCCATTGCTCAGCTTTCTCATCCTGTTCCACCTCCCCTTGGAATGTGGGAGGCTAGAACTTCAGGAAATGCTCCAAAGCCTCATCCTCTCCCTGCGGTGGTTTTCTGGCCACCTTGTCCACTCTTTCAGTCAAGTTCTGTAGGATCGAGGCCATCTTGTCGAAAGTCTGACCCATGGTCACATCCCGTGACCTCTCCGAAGCTATCTCCTGCTCTCCTAGCAAGTGCTCTTCCACATCGGGGGTGGAACGACGCATCTGTTCAAACTCCGGGGTGGATGTGCACTCTCCTGCACCGTTCTGCTATGCACAACTGTTCGGCGTTTTGGTACCATCTTAATCACATTCAATCAGGGTCAGTTAGTTATCAAGGGGGAAAAGAATATGCTTAGGTGCATGATCAGTTGATAGTAATGTACTCATCTAAAAGAGAATGTGATGATAACGTGCAGAGATAAATCAAGTAATAAACAAAACTCATGTTTTTCATATAAACCATTCTTTGCAGAAAAGAATGGGTCATCTCATACGATACCCTTTTTTATTTTAAATGATAGATAGGCCCTATGAGCCACATGCTCCCTTAAGAAAAAGATAAACAAACAAAAGTATGCAAATTCCAAAGAAAGAAAGAGTAAAAGCTGCTGGTCTTCTATGTTCGACTCTCCTTAGTTTCAATAGAGGTATCGGAGTCGTCAGAGGCCGGTTCCACCAGCCACCCCACGGAATTATCGGGTCTCCCTATGTAGTTCCTCGTGAAACTAACGCTCCCACTTGGCTGCCCTGACTCACCCTCTCGGCATCTCTTGGCTTTCATGGCCGTCTCATAGAGCTCATCCAATGCTAATCTAACTATACCCTTAGGCGCAGGCCTCTCACTCCCCAAGTCAGATGGATCAACCAACCATTTTCTCCTTAGCATGGCATCTACACCCAGTCCATATCGGAGTCCACCCCCCTTAGGACTCCCTTCTAGCTTCCTCTTTCCCTTATCTACCCCTCCTAGAGCTGACTGCCTACTGTCTCTCTCTCCCGGGACAACCTCCATTACCTCCTCGTCCTCTCTTTCTACCCCAACCATCTTTCCTTTGTTCTCATCGTCTCCCTCATTCCCTAGCTCATCTACCTCTCCCTCACTCAACTCCGTCATCTCCTCATCTCCCTCATCTTCCCCTAGACTCTCCTCGACCTCTATCTCCGTCTCAACCACCGAATCATCTAGCACTGACGGCTCACGCTCCTTCTCTGAATTAGACACGGGTGGATCGGCTACCGCCGCCAGCGGGCCAGTCTCTGACAGCCGATACAACTCTTTTGACCATCCTATAAACAAAAGATAAAAATTAGCACCAGGTCAGAATACTTAAGAAAATAGAACCCCATAAGTCAAGTAATTGCCTAAACCACGTCTCTCATACCACTTGTAACACCCCACGACTACGTACCCTAAAAGGGCAGGGATGTCGACCCGTCCCGTAGGACAAGGGGTCTTTAGAACGAGGTATAAAATATAAAGTCAATCTCCAAAAGGATCAACTTAGATAAATAAAGAAATACTCTTATTAGATCTGGCTCAACTAGGAGCAAAATGGAATAAAACAAAATATTGTTTAGAAGTATAAGCAACAAATGTCTCCTACAACGGATAGAGAAAATAGCAAAAGCTTCAACTATTACATGCCCCGCTGACTCAGCACAGTCTATCCCCTGAAAACATGATGTAAAACGGTGTGAGAATAAATCTCAGTAAGTCCTGTGTGTGCACATGGTGTTTTAAACAGTTCGTGTATGCAAAGTGTAAAACATTTGTAAAAATAATTTGGCAAGTCATAACAATCTCTTTTCGCAAGGAGTGGGTTTGTACAAAATAAATCCTCCACTCGGATAAAAGTCATGTCACCACACGTTGGGCTCCATGAGAACAAAATGGCCAAGGCACCACACTTTGTGCATCTTGTCCGGACCAGATTATCACACGTTGGGCGTTCTGATCAAGGTGAGTGTACAGCCCACCGGGTGAGATACTCCTCCATCTCTACACCCAACAAAACCATCCGGGTGTCCACACCAGGAATATCAGTGATACCATACCAGGTACACATGCTAGCTCGGACTGGCCTGACCAACCAACACTATCGCCTTTTCAAGCAGAGTTCATCTTCTAGAGGTGGCCTCCTGCTAGAAGACTTACGCTAGCCCTCTAAGACTAGTATTGTTAGCCTACCCTTATTGAGTACTCAACGAACATATCCGTCAATTCCTGATTCAAAATATTTCCATACCATGGCCTTGTACAACGTGGTTTTCTTAAAAAGGTTTTCTAAAAAAATTTAGGAGAAAGAACAATTTTGATAAAGACATTCGTTTGGTAAAATCATTTAAAGAATAAACATCCACGTTTACAACCCAGACAATCACAGCTTAAAAATAGCTTTACAAAGCTTCACAACATAGACTTGCCATCACAACCTTTAACAAAACAGTTTATAAAAGGACTTATCATCACAACATTTAATAAAAGAATTTATGCAAGGACTTACTTGATATGCCTCAAATAAACGTGATAAATTCACAGCTGGCTTTCCTCAATTATCCACCTAATCTAAACCATATAATATCATGATCAAGGTCTCAGTTAATTCAAACATGCTCTAATCCCATTTATTTTCACAACAATTCGCAATCCCCTATTTAATTCCAAGTAAACTATTCAATCCCCAAAGATCATATACTACGACCACATGTTTATCTCGCTAATAAACACCATTAAACTTTACTTTCGGCATCAAGGGAGGGTATTCCCTTACCTTGCAACTACCGGGTAATGAGGTCTTGATGCTCCTATGGTGATCGTCCCGAGTTCGCTTGAGAAGAAGAGAGAAGCTACCTCCTTTGCTCCTCTTGACCGAAAATTAAGGAAGAAGAGGAAATCAGCCTCTATAGGGCGTGATTTAAGGGTAGAAGAAAGAGAAAATAATCATTAGAGAAAACGGCATCAAGAGGTTGAGAGGATTTTTGCTTACCTTAAGATGTGTTCGATTTTTGCTTGGAATAGCTCTTGAGTTTTCGAAAATTTGCAAAGAGAATTTGCTGGAATTTTCGTGTAGAATGGAGAGGGTAGACAGTTGCTAGGATTTAAAGTTGGAGAAGATTGGCTTAGGGTTAGACGGTGATGTTTAGAAAGATTCCTAATGGCTTTAGGTTTCTTGGACAGCAAGGGCGAAATTTCAGCTTGTTGTGCCCTTTGATGCTGGCCGAATTTGGGAGGGTGTAGTGGAGGAAAATATTATGCAATTTGCTCCTCTATGCTGGCCGAAATACTGCTCAAAAGAAGGCTGAATGTGTTCAGAATTTTAGGCCAAACAAGGAAGAGTTTGTGTGGATGTTGATGACCAAAAAATCCTGTGCAAGGGGTGCGAAATTCTGTGCAAGAGTAACAAGTTTTGGACTGTTTTGGCTTCTGTAATTCTACCAAAATTTCTAGAGGAAATTTGAGGGTTTTGGGTGCTGAAAATAGCTTGATCAGCTGGGTTTTTTCAGTGGGTTATGTGTGCAGAATTTCGGTTGGAGTAGGAGTTCAAGGCTGGCCGAAATTCCTGCACAAAGCTGACCGAATTTTCTGTGTATAAGCTGAACGAATTTTAGTGATTTTGTGTGAATAAAATTCTGGTTTTGTGCAGCTAAGGTACCCTGAATTGATGAGGAATATTTAGGTGTGTTGAGCTAGGATTTACAAAGTTGGATTGTAGCTAAGAAGGGCTGGAATTTCGGACAGCTTATGTTGATACAAAGCTGCCGAAATTCAGCTAGGAAAAGGAAGAAAATCCTAGTTGAATTTGGATTGAAATAAAATCTGGTTTTTATCAAGGATTTGGATAGGATTTCCTCTAGTCCTAGAAGAGTTTGGATTGAGCTAAAAGTCCTCCAAGAAGTGATGGCACTTGCTGGAATTTTTTTCCAGATTTTTAGCTAACATTCTAGGATTAAAATCAACACGATTTTCTACTAGGAAAAGGACTCATTAATTCCACCTATCCATGGCAACATCTATCTAGCTAAAATCAAGCTAATATTTTAATTACTAGCTAGGGTTTTTTTTTAAAATCCTAAGGAACACAAGCTAAAAATTAAAGGTGAACTTTATTCACATCAAAATCCTTGAATTTAGGAAATAAATATAGAGACTTATTTCCTTGGAGTAAAAATACTAAAATTTCTCTAGGATAACTAGATTCTTTTTCGGCCAAGACAAGAAATGGTTTAAGGAAAAGAATTTCAAGAGGAGAAACTAACTTCACAAAAGGTAGGATTCGAACTCGGGTCACCAAAGGTAATCACCAACCTCCCCGCTATTCCAAAACAACTCCAATACTAATTTTTCTACAAGAAGTTCTTACCACCCCAATACTCATCCTTCCAAATCTTCGACCAAACCTCCCCTATCCAAATCTTTAACAACACAACTATTTCACATCAATTAATTCAAATGCAAGAGCAACGGAAAAATTCACATGCATCCATGCAAATAAAAATTATTTTAGCTACCACATAAAATGCAAGATGCTATGCAATGCATGACTTTTTCCCATAGTCAAAGGTGGTTTTGGGCCGGGTATTACAATTGACCATCGTATGTTATCAGGGCCTAATAGTGACCACCTAATTCCACATTTTCTTCCCCATTAAGGTGGGAAAAATATCTTCATCGCTAACGCTTACTTCCTCGCTAAAGGCCTTTAGCGAGTAAAATATTTTGTCACTAAAGAACTGTGGCGAGAAGAACCATATTCCACACTAAAGCTATAGTTTTTCTCACTAAATATATTTAGCAAGGAAATTGTTTTTTGTCACCAAACCTTTAGTTTTGTCGATTAATGGTCTTTAGCAAGAAAAATAATTTTATCGCTAAAGCTTTATTGTTCTCGCAAATGATCTTTAGCGAAGAAAATATACTTTCTCACCAAAGCCATGAATTCTTGCTAAAGTTTTTAGCGAGGAAAATGTTTTCCTCACCAAAATTTTAATTTTGTCAGTTAAATTATTTAGCAATAAAATTTTGTTCCTTGCTAAAGGATAGTAGGGAGGAAAAATATCATCCTCGTTAATGATATTTAGCAATGAATATTTTCTTTTTTGCCAAAGTTCTACTTTTCTAGCTAAAATCATTTAGTGAGGAATATTATTTTCCTCACTAAACCTTTACCATTCTCACCAAATATTTTAGCCAGAAATTTTCTTTCTCTCTAAAACTTTTCCATTGCGTGTAAAGTTATTTTGGGAGAAAATTTTATTCGTCGCTAAATCCCTCCTTTTTTGAGCAAAGGTCTTTAGGTAGGAAATGTATCTATCTTGCAAGAGCTTTTCCTATCCCGCTAAAGGTTTTTAGCAAGAAAAATTTCTTCCTTGTTGTAGCTTTACTTATTTCACTAAATTCTTCGGCAAGGAAATCTACACTCAGCGAGGAAATGTCAGGCTAGGCAAACCATTTTGTCGCCAAAGAAATAAATTTTGTCCACATTTTTTGGTGAGGACATATATATCGCAGAATGAAATGTATTTCCTCGCCAACTATGTCTGTGGCGATGAAAGTTTTGTCACGAATAGGCTCAAATTCATTGCGAAAGACTCAATGTCATCTGTTATACACTGTGAAATTTTTTATCGTGAAAGAATTATATTTTTGTCTATATATAGATAAATGGTTTATAGACCTATAACATTTCTTGAGTTTGCACAACAATAAGCCAATAGCAGAATCTTTACATACCATTTTTTTAGTTTCAAAAATGATTTTTTTTTTTTTTTTGTTGGCAAAGCCTTTTATACTTTTTGCTTCCACGCAAGCTTCATGATCTTTGGTGAAGCACAAAATTTGATCAAATTCCAAGAATCAAATATATCAATAAGAGAGCCATCGACAATAGAAAAACGACAGAGAAAACATTCCCTCACCATCTCCTCCCATTCCACCCAAAACAAATAGGAAAACAAAAAAAAAAATTATGAAATCAACACTCTAGACATGAATCCTTAGATAACAATGCCAAACCCATCAAACATTTGTAGTTGAAGTACGAAGGAATGGTGAACAACAGTAAACGCAAACTTAATCTATTAGAAACATGAATATCCTTACAATGTGAGCATTTCAACATGCCTGGAGGGCTTGATGTCTCTTTCTCGTTAGACAGCTCATTAAAAAGAAATTGGGCACATGCACAGTGGACAATACTAATTTCCTTTCGATAGTTCATGAACAAAACAAATGCATATTATTAATGCCTACAAACCTTCAATCAAAAATAGAAAGCATGCACACTCAAATAACTGAACCAAGAGAAGGCATGCATTCTTATATGAAGCCCCGATTCCAGGCTGTGATGCCATATACAAAATGAAGAGGAAAACTCTTTGATTTGTTACAGAAATAACCCTAATCCAAAAAAATATATTCTGCCTTTGACTTTCCTTAACAGGAACAATTATGGAGTACTCTTTGATTATACAAAGTCCACACGAGGAATTATACAAGAACTACCAAAATTTCTGCTAGAAAAATTTATTAGTAGCTAGGGTTTTAATTTGGAGAAGAAGCGGAAAAATGCTACAGAGGCTTTCTTTTAATTTGAAGGTGGCAGCAAATTTTTTGGTAAAAAATTCACAAAACAATTATGTGTATTTTTCGCACACCAAAAACATCATACACACACACACACACATGAAACACAAGAATAGCCGTCTGTTTCCTAAAACCTTTTACGAATCAATGATTTTAGCCTTTTCAATTATGGGCTTGGGCTTTCAAGAATTGCAATTTGACTTTTTGAACTATAACAAGTTTATAATTCATCTATAAGGATTTAATAATTGCAATTCAACCTCAACTAATTAAACATTAATCGATAATAATTATCTCTTCTCACAAATTAATCCCATAATATTATCAAATAATATCTTGAATACTAATTCTTCGATTGTGTGTGACCTATTAGGTTTTCTAATCAATTGGTAGCTAATATGAATTAATTTTATCACAATAGAATTAATAATCTTTTTATAATTAGAACTAACTTATTAATTCTAACTAGAATTAATCTATTAATTATCTAATTAATAAATTCAAATTTAGCATATCATGAGCAAAATCTAGCAATGCATCATGACTACTCAAAAGTCCAAAAAGTCAAGTGGTTTGACGTGAACCTTTCAAAAGTAAAATATCAGTACAATAAACTCAATTCATCATACTATATCTCATTCGATTTAAAGTATAGGATTAGTGACAACCCCCACTAGCATATAATTAATCCTAGTCCGAATTTATTAGTACTTGATTCAGAATCCATTACTCAATATGTGTATCCTTTGGAAAAAATTTAGCACATAATTGCCTTGGCTAAGGACTTCCTGAGTAATAATTCCATACAAGTGGTCGTGAGATATATGTTCCCTATTATTAAGAGTGATTAATTTTTTATTGACCCTCTTAAATATTTTCATTTATTTTACGTTGTATCCAATATCTATCCTATCGGCAGTCCCGATGAAACTCCAAAGATTAAAATCAAAGTACAACGTTTAGTAAATAAAGTATTTTGGAGATATCAAATCTAAGGATACTTACACATTTGGTATAATAAGATTCTTTAACTGGCACTAAATAGTTATCTTTGTGATTATCTCATAGTTAAGTCATCCAAGAACTTGTTCATTTAACAAGTATTAACGTGTTAACTTTAAGTATCACGATACTTACAGATGTAAGAACTACCGCTTGATTAAGAAGTATAACACATGTTAGTCTTTGGGTATTAATGATGTCCTATCTCATTAACAGTATGGCTAGGGATAATTTAAGCACAAGTATTACATAATATAGTAGGAATCTCATATCACAATCTCTATCATGATTTCCTTTAACACTATACCATGTGCTTAGAACTTTATCTACCAATTTAATATGTATACACAAATTATTAATTAAATTGAAAAATAAATAATGCCTTTATTTAATAAATGTGCAAAGATGCATTGTATAAATAAGTGGCTCTAGAGCACAACTTAACAAAAACTATTGAGGTTCCTTAAGTGGAATGCGATAAAGGTAAGCACGAGAAAAAGGAAGATATCTATAGAACGAAAAGTAATGCATACTCTAGATTATTGTGGATGGATATCAGTAGAGGTGAAGGGTTGCTATGCAAGAACAAACGATTGATTTCACAGAAAAATACATAAGAATAGCTCTTCATATTAGGTACTGGTTCTCAAGAATGGAATATAATAAAGATATAGAATGAGTTAGGCATTGGGTGTGATAAGAATAATACATGTAAAATATTCTAGGAGTCCAAGGGTTTTATCAAACAATAAAAAATATAAGGATTGGATGTAGGCTGCTGCAAGAGGCGAGGCTGAACTACTAGAGAGGAAGAGACACATATACTAGAACAAGGTTAGTCCCTTGTTTCCTAAAACTATTTTTGCAAGTGATCTTTCCAATATTTTCGCTTTATCTAAATAGCTTTTCGTGAGTCCCATAAACCACTGTTATGAAGCATTTTTTTTTCCCATTATTTTCATGGTTATGGCTGACATCTGCAATGTTAGGTAGTTTATGTATTAGCGTGAGTCCTGCTTCTTTCAAAACTAAGACTTTTAATATTGTGAGTCCATTATCTTCAACTTATTATGGTACAAGTAATCTTCCACGTGTTGCCTTTTTTGAGAATTCTCCATGTGCTTCATAAACAATGTTTGCTTCCAGCCTTGCTTCAGCTTTATATTCAAAACAAATGGGGATGATTGTTCCTAGAGTTGACAAAAAAGCGGTTCCATTCTCTATTAAATTCAAGTGCATCTAATACTTGATTTGGCAATAAAATATGACCTTAAACCTTCAGCTATCACATACATGCATTCTTGTTCTTCACCAACTCACTGTGATATTCTTTTCCCATAATTATTTAAAGTCATCACCATGTGCAACCTAGGAGAAACCAACTCCAAGTGTCATATTATTTCTGTTTCTACTCTAGTCCAAGAGTTCTCCTACGTACAAACTCTAACTGCATTTGATGCTTGTCGTTCGACATTTCTCCGCTTGAAATCTCATTTTAATGTTTGATTAAAACTTGAGACCTCATCTCATGGCTCTCTTATTTCTATATGCTTGCAACTTCCTTTCAAATGCTATTTGCTTCCTTCCTTATTCCAAGTTCAATTGATGACGTTGTTTCTCTTGTGTCCAAAGGATGATTTCTTACATGGAAAAACTTTAAGAACATTATGGCATGACATTTCCCTTAGTTCCAAAACATGTTTTCAAATATGGAAGGCTTCGGATCCATTTTATATAGCGTGATAAGGCTTTAGAAAGGAAAATACTTTGAGTCAATTTACTAGAAATTTGAAAATGAGAGCATATGTACCGAAACTATTTTTCTGGAGTTGAAAAGAGATGTGAAAATGATAAAAACGTTAGGTACTTAACAAGGAATTTGACTATTGTACTAACTCATATTAGAGATAGATGACTCCAAGTAATCCGATTAGTTTTAAAATTCGTCTTTTCCAAACGGAACGACAGGATATTAGAATTAGTCATATCCTTAGCTAGCATTATCCCAATGATTTTGCAACTACTTAAACTATTAGATTTCGATTAGATAAATGGTGTCTAAAATAAATGAGTAAAATCAGATTTTTTATCTTTTATTCTTTTAATAATCAAATGCACAACTCTAGTAATTTGAAGAGCATGTCGGTTGGTTCAAGGAGCTATAAAAGGAGATTTTTATCAAGACTCTTGTCCTTTTCCATTACATAAATATAGAGAATTTGAAATCCCATGACGGTGGCTTGGATAAAAGGATACCAAAACTAGATTTATCTAAATCCCTTCTTGATAAACAACATCCACAATCTTAGGAATTTTAAACTTTAAAGTTGTAATAGCCCTCCCAACACTATCACAGACAATTATACATATTTTACTTAGCTTATCACATGATTGAGTCTTAAGCTTAAAAAAAAAAAAAAAAATGGCATGATTATATGGAGCACGTATGACAACATGCAAAGGTGTCAAATGAATTAGGATACAAGGTTAGATACAGGACCATGTATACGTTAGGCATTAAAATAGTAGTCCTATGCACTTTGCATAATACAATATTCTATGAGCTGTTTGGGTATATTTAAGTTCAATATTTTATTTGAACATTTCTATGAGCCCTTATAATCCTGGGTATTCGGGCTATTAGTTTATTAAAAGGTGATGTTCAACCAAAACCAGGTTGGTTCCTCTAGTGGAAGTCATATATGTATGTCTAGCATATTATATTAGTATACATGTTGGGTGTTCGTGAGTGTGAAAAGAAAACAAAAGAGAAGAAAAGGATTGATCAAAATATTTTATGGCCATTAACTGATACATAGAGCTTCGCCAGCCTTCTTTTAGTATCCATTTTTATTTTATTATTCATCACTGCCTTAAGCTGCGTGTTTTCTCCTTAATTGTTCCATTTCTGGCTTCCATTGTCTTGTTTCTCACACTCCTTAGTTGTTCTTTTTTCTGCCAAATACCTTATCTTCACACCGTTACGGGTTCACTCAAGTTGCCTAACCTTTCATCATTTTGCTAAGTTGCAAGCTACCCAACTTTCCACCGTTTCTCTTGGGATGGAAAAATTAGGCAAGAGGTAATCAGTTCAAATCAAAGAAAAGAGAAAGAAACCCTGTGAAGAAAGTGCATAAGTAAAAGCAAAGAAGAACTGGGTGAGGATGAAAACCGAGAACAAAGGAAGAATTAGAGAAGGTTGTGCAGGAAGTCTTCCAAAATTATTTTTGCTTCAAGAAGTTAGGTAAGATCCCATCTTTAGATATAGGAATGATTTCTTGCTGGTTTCCCTTCTGTTTGATATCAGACAGTTTGAAGGAATTTGATAAAGTGATGAAAATAGCAAAAAAGAACTGATTTTTGTTTACAACACGGTTGTATGCTGACTGAATCTTAGGTTATAGATGTGAAGGATGGATTATGTAATCTGTTCTGATGCGGAGAAGACTTGGAATATATAAATCCTAAACAGAAAGCATGTATAATTAAGTGAAAGAAAGAGCATAAGCTGGTGAAGAACGCAAAGAATATAGAATTTTGGTGGCTAAGTTGTAAGGTTTTATGGACGTCTGCAAGAAAATCTGAGTTAGAGCATTCAGTGGAAGATCTTTATTTAAGTGACATACAATATTTAGGATGGGTTAGATAGGATATATGATAGAGAAAAGCATAAAGAAATTACCTCCAATAAAGCCTTGTTTATTGTGTGAACAATCAAAAGTCATGATTACGAGATTCAACTTTAATAAGCAATTGTGATTGATGTTATAAAGATTTTGGGTTGCGAGGATTATGTGGCAATTGAAAGGAAATGAAATGCTTGCATGGATTTAAGTGTTTGAAAGAGAACCAACATGATTAAAGTTAGAAATAGTTAGATTTCGATCATGCAAAAATAGTTTATTTATAACAGAAATTAAAATGAAACTATGTAGAGGTAACACTCGTATGTAATTAAATATGATAAGAAAAAGAAAGAAAAATTCGTTATCTTAAAAATCTTAATTTTAAAATTTTCTCCAATAAAAGTCTAAACAAGGAACTATACAATAACCACCAATTTTTTACCAGGAAAATTTATTGGCGGCTAAGGTTTTAATTTGGAGAAGAAACGAAAAAAAGGCTACAGAGGTTTTCTTTTAATTTGAGGGCGACAACAATTTTTTTGGGTAAAAAATTTACAGAACAATTCTGTGTTTTTTCGCACACAAAAAACACCGCACACACATATATCGATATATATGTATACAAGCCCTGCGTTTCCTAAAACCTCTTAGGAATCAATGATTTTAGCTTTCTCAATTATGGGCTTAGATTTTTAAAAATTGTAATTTGACCTTTTGAATTATAACAAGTTTAAAATTCATTCATAAGGATCTAATAATTGCAATTCAACTTCAACTAATTATAATATTTTATAATTAATCCGTAATAATTATCTCTTCTCAAAAATTAATCACATAATATTATCAAATAATATCGTTACAAGAAAATGAGATATTGGCGATAAAACTTTAGTTAGAAAAAAAAAATTTGTCGCTAAAAGTATATCTTAATGAGGAAAATTTTTCTTTAGCGACAAAAACTTTTTGTTACTACTGATTAAGACCTTCGACGACAAAATTTTTATTATCTAACTAAAAGTGATGGCTTTAGTTAGGAACTAATTATATTAGCGAGAAAAATTTAAGTTTTCTCGGTAATGATGCATCATTAGCGACGAAATTTATTTCCTAACTAAATTTTCTTCGCTCATAATGTATTATTAGTGACAAAAATTCATTTTCTAACTAAAAATATTAACTTTTATCACTATTAACTATATTTTTAGCGACAACAATTGTATTTCCTAGCTAATACCTATCTTTAAATTTTTAAATATTTATAACATGGTCTCAAAAATTTTATAAATTGGTCTTTAAATTTTATATAATTACAAAATGACCTCAAAATTTTGTAAATTGGTCATTAAATTTTAAAATATTTACAATATGACTCTAAAAATCTTATAAATTAGTCATTAAATTTTTAAATATATAAAACATGACCCCAAATTTTACAAGTTGCTCCTTAAATTTTGTAAAATTATAAAATGATAACAAAAAATTTATAAATTGATCATTAAATTTTAGAATATTTAAAATATAATCCCCAAAATTTTACAAATTACTCTCCAAATTTTTAAATATTTATAAATGCATTAGATTTTGAGTAGATTTATAAAAACTAAGCTATATTATGTGGCAAAACATATCCGATTACCTTCAAATTTAGTTATAATACATTTTTTTAGCAAATTCAATAACGGTGGATCATTAATTTGATATACTTATCTTTGTAAATGCGTTAGGTTTTAAGTATTTTTATAATAATTAGGAAATATGTGTGGTAAAATATATCTGATTATCTTCAAATTTGGTCATAATATATTGTTTAGTAATTTTAACAAATCTAACGGTTAGATCATTAATTTAATATACTTATCTTTGTCAATGAGTTAGGTTTCGAGTATTTTTATAGAGATTATGCTACATTACATGGAAAAATATATGTGATTACTTTTAAATTTGGTCAAAATACTTTTTTTAGTGGTTTTATTAAATCTAACAGTTGGATCCTTAATTTGATATACATATCTTTGTAAATGTGTTAGTTTTTTTTGTATTTTTATAGAGATTACACTAAATTGTATAGCAAAACATCTCCGATTATATTTAAATTTGGTAATAATATTTTTTTTGAGTGATTTTATCAAATTTAACAATTAGATCATTAATTTGATATGTCTACCTTTATAATTAGGTTTTTTGTATTTTTATAGAGATTATCTAGATTCTATGGTAAAATATATCTAATTATCACCAAATTTGGTCATAAATACATTTTTAGCAATTTTTATCAAATTTAACAGTTGGGTTGTTAATTTGATATACCTATCTTTCTAAATGTGTTAGGTTTCGAGCATTTTTATTGAGATTATGTTGAATTTTGGGGTAAAACATATCTGATCACCTTTAAATTTGGTCAAAATACCTTTTTTTAGTGATTTTATCAAATCTAACGGATAGATCATTAATTTGATATGCCTATTTTTCAAAATGAGTTAGGTTTTGAGCTTTTTTATGGAAATTATGCTAGATTCTATTGAGAAATATATCCGATTACTTTTAAATTTGGTCACAATACTTTTTCTAGAGATTTTATGAAATCTAACAGTTGGATCATTAATTTGATATGCCTATCTTTCTAAATAAGTGAGGTTTTCAATATTTTTATAGAGATTAAGGTAGATTTTGTGGCAAATTATATCCAATTAATTTTAAATTTTTCTATAATATGTTTTTTAGTAATTTTATCAAATCTAATGGTTGGATTGTTAATTTTATATTCCTATTTTTCTAAATGTGTTAAGTTTTTGGCATTTTTAATAGAGATTAAACTAGATTCTATAGTAAAACATATTTGATTACCTTTAAATTTTGCTATAATACTTTTTTTTAGTGATTTTACCAAATCTAATTGTTAGACTGTTAATTTAATATGCCTATATTTCTAAATGAGTTAGGTTTTGAGCATTTTTATTGAGATTATACTATATTCTACTGAGAAACATATCTGATTACCTTTAAATTTGGTCACAATACTTTTTTTAGTGATTTTATCAAATCTAACTATTGGATCAATAATTTGATATACCTATCTTTCTAAATGTGTTAGGTTTCAAGCATTTTTATAGAGATTAAGCTAGATTTTGTGGCAAATTATAGCCGATTACTTTTAATTTTTGCTATAATATATTCTTTTAGTAATTTTATCAAATCTAACGGTTGGATCGTTAATTTGATATGCCTAGTTTTCTAAATGTGTGAGGTTTTCGGTATTTTTACAGAGATTAAGCTAGATTTTGTGACAAATTATATCCGATTACTTTTAAATCTTGCTATAATACTTTTTTTTTAATAATGTTATCAAATCTAACGATTGGATCATTAATTTTATATGCTTATCTTTCTAAATGTGTTAGATATTCGGTATTTTTACAAAGATTACGCTAGATTATACAGCAAAACATATCTGATTACCTTTAAATTTTACTATAATATTAGTTTTTAGTGATTTTATCAAATTTAATGGTTGGATCATTAATTTGATACGCCTATTCTTGTAAATGTATTAGGTTTTGGATATATGTGTGTGTGTGTGGGGGGGGGGGGGATACATATGAATGTACGTCATATTTATATATGTATTTATGTGTACGTAAACAATCTACTTTACATAAACATGACCCTGATCTACTATCTATGTATGCGACAAAGTATTATGCTTTATAATCTTTATAAGTAATCCCAATAGGAATATAAATACTATAAGGACTTGTCATTTTGTTATATATATCACTTTTCAATTATATGTAACCTTTAATCCATATGATGTTATTTGATAAGGTTTTACTGTTTCTAAAAATGTATTTCCTAACATGATTTCTAAAGTATCATTCATTTCTTCATTTTCAATTAATAATCTTATATTAATTACTTATGTTTCAAATTTTAATAATGTTTCTACAATTTCATTTATTTCATGTACATCTCCATTAAAATTTGTATATTGATGTGGATTATCTAATTGAAATTTTTCTAAATTTTTACAAAGTTTATGATTAATATAATTTCCATTGGCTCCTGTGTCTATTAATATATTAATTGGTTTAAATTGTATTACATTAAAAAATTCACCTTTTATTTTATAGTTATTGAATTCATAATTACGGGGAATAATTATTCCACTATTTGTTCTAGTTATAGGATTATTAGTTACATGGGTATTTGTAAAAGATAATCTTGGAGGTAAATGATTTCCAATTATTAAAGGTTTTTCCTGTAAATATAAATTTAAAGGAGTTGAATCTATTTCTTCTATGATAGGTAAATCAGGAATTTGGACTTAACAGACATCATTAAATAAATAAGGATAATCTATTGTGTTTTCTATACTAAAACAATCAGAATGGTGTGTATTAGAAATTACATATGAAATTGCATGAGTAATAGAATAAGGTCTATTATGTTTATGGAAGAAATCTTTTCTTTTAAAATTTTGTATTAAACTTAATGTTTTATCAAAATCTCTATCTTTTATATTATAAGCTATTCTTGGATAAATATTAAATTTTAATTTTCCATATTGGAGATTTCCTCTTAAAATTCCTAAACATGCTTCTTTTCTATTTTGAATTATATTATCCATTATTGCTAAGTCTATATGAGTATTTAATCACTCTTTAAATGTTGATTTTATAATTATCTGAAATGCTCCTATATGTATCCATCCAAGACTATTTCTAATTTTTTGTTTTAATTTTTGTATTTTGTCTTCAATATTCTTTTTGGTTATCAAAGGTATGATTATTATTTGTTAAAGAGATTTCTAAAGCTCATTCTTGGATATTTAATCCATAAGACAAATGATGTTTTCTAGGTTTTATACCTAATCTTTCTACGGTATTAACATGAAATCCTGAATAGTTTGTTAATGAAAAATTTTCTTTTTCTATTTGTTTTAGTTTTCTTTTATTAATTACAATATCTTTATTATATTCTCATGATGATTCTTCTTCATTATCTATTATGGGATTTATTTCTATAATTTCTGTATTATTCATCTTTATATGTTTCCGTATATTATGTGTCAGTTAAAATAAATATGCTTTCATCTGTGTTTAAATATTCAAAATTATCTATTTGAATAATTTTTCCATGTTCTATCATTTTTTGAATATCTTCATCTATTTCAATTTTATTTTTATTTTTCTCAAATTTTTTAGGACATCTATTTGCATAATGACCTATTTCTTTACAATAATAGCATTAACATTCTCTAATATTTTTCTTTCTTCTTTTAAATGTTGGTTTCTTAGGCTTTTTATATATTTTTTTCTTTTTATAGTATCTTGTTTTTCTTTTTTTAAAGTACCTTTGCTTATATTCTTTTTGTTTTTTAATACTTTCTCTTTACTTTATTATAATAATAAGGACTATCACATCCTATCATTAACGGTAATTTTGGTTTATCACAACATAAATATATCTTTTTCCTTAAACCTCTAGTTAATTTTGCTAAAATAGCATCTCCATACCAGTCACTTAATTTATCTCTACAATGAGCAATTCATTTACCTAAAGTATCATTATCTCATGGTTTATATGTATCAATCAATTTTTGTCCCCAAGGGTTAGGTATCTTTGTAAAAAATAAGGAAAATAAGTACTTGTATTGGGCACTTGATTATATATATGATAATAATAATAATCTAGAAAAACACACACACACACATATATATATATATATATATATATATATATCTATCAGTTTCACACATATCACATAACTGTAACCTTAGTAATGCGATTAAATATTTTTTAGTAGTTGTTGGGTCTTTAAAGGAATTACCTTCTCCTAAAAATTCAAGTTTTAAAACTTCAGTTGCTCTTGTAATAATATTAGATATAATGTCATCAGTATCAAAGATTGTATGCATAATATCTAAGTCACTATTTACAAAACTTCTTGGTATAAAATGCTTAACAGATTCTTCATCTAATTTATTAATTGTAACGGCTATTCTCATGGCAGTTTTCCATTTATCTATTTCTTTTTTTATATTAAAAATACAATCTAAATCTAAATATATTCCAAAAGGATTAATTGGTTTAGCTCTCATTTTTTTAGTGGTGTATATTTATTTGCTTGTTGTATAACTGAACTTAATCTAGCATAACCTCTAATTGGTTTATCAAAAGCTTGAGAATATCCTAAAGGATTTGTTGGTATATCTAAAATATTAGGATTATATTCTAGATTAAATTCTGGTTTAATTTCAGATATCTCAGGTTTTAAATTTATAAAATTATCTTGCATATCTTCGTCTCATATCTTTGTTATCAGATTTTCTATCTCTGATGGAATATTGTTTGTTTTAGGATTACTCATTTCCTTTATATCATTTTGGTATTTTCATTCTTTCTAAATGTGTTAATAATGGATGTTTCTTTTCATCTGCAACTATTATTCTTGATTCTGTTTCTATAATTACTTCTTTTCTTTTCTCTTTATCTTTTTGTTGTAACAAAGTTCTGATTAATGTTCATTTTTTATCTATTTCTAAGAAGATTTGTTAACCATAATAAATTATCGTTTTTTGTAATTCTTTTATATCTTTATCTAATTTGGTAGACATATCATGTTCTATTAATATAGTAAATTTTTTTTATCCATTTAAATATTCTAATAAGAATTTATGAGTTTCAACTTGTTTTTGTTTAACAAATAGGTATGTAATTATTGAATCATCTAACATGCTTTGTATCTCTTTTAGGGCTAACTTATGAGCTCCAGTTATCCTTTAATAATCTAATCTATATTCATACCATTCTTTTTTAGATTTTTCATCTTTAACTTGAGCATCTAGGATATTAATTTGGTTTAATAATTCGTTACAAATGTGACAATCCATCATTCTGATCTATATCCCCAATCAGTATCGTCTATTTGATTGTCATCAGAATAAATTATTGGAATATTTGGGTATTATCCCATTCTTGTGCATATCTATGTTTAAATTCTGTAAAATCTTCATCAGATATATCTTGAGTATCATACAACGTTATGTGAAAGTCAAGAGAGGTTATTGATTCTATTAATTCAATATCTAGATTATCTAATTCTAGTAAAGCTCTAATACCATTTTTGTGAGGCCGAATTTGTCGGTTCAAAAACAAAATATTTCTGGGGGTATTATCTTGTAATATTATTACTATATCATAGTGTAAATAAGGAATCACAATGGTTGTTATCATGCAAAGGTTAAGACATGAGTTACATCATTAAAATATTATAACATCTCTAAGCAAAAAAGGTCCACAACGCTTCTATACTTGGATTTCTCTTTGACCTTCTCAGTACCGGGTCATACTTTGAGACTTTTACTGGGCATTTCAACCCCAATCTGCCTAACTTACAAATAGGTAACTTCCCTAAGATCCTTCAGCATTGCAAAACACAGCCTGGGATCTTTTCCTACCTTTGGCGTATGAAATTCAAGATAAGAAGAGCAATAGACTTTATGCTTATGATGATATAATATAAATGATTTGGCTCAAGATGTGATACAAAAGTAAGGTTTTATTCCATATGGAAATAAGATATATTACAAGGAGGTGTGTCTTGCAGAGGGATATATTACACGAAGAAGGTTTTTTCTAACTTGTCCTCCACTTATTTGCCTATGTTCATATTTATAGAGGGGACGGATTTGAAATTCTATCTATTATATTTCAAAGGTTTTATGTCGGCTATCTATTTGTCTTTTTTGTAATCATATATCTTTTAGTGGGTGAGTCATCTTTCCACTGTCTTTAGTTTTTCAAATCTTTTGGGCCAGCTGTCCTTCAATCATCATCCGTACTTCTTAGAAGATGGACACTTGTGAGGCTAGACTCAGAATAGTTATTTTTATCACTTGAAGCACTGCTAGTGTAATTTTCATTGTTTTGCTTTTGTGGAGAACATGCTAGATAGACTCATTTCTCGTGTTTTTTGAATCGACAAAGGCGTGCTTGAGCCTGGGGGCTAGATTGAATAATGCCTCTTTCAAGAAACTTAATTTTTATCTGTAAATATCATTCTATACTGGAAGGTGTTCTTTTTGCTGGACTTATCATTACTGATGAAATTTGAATAATTTTGAATGGAGTGAAGATATGAGTGTTTTGAGGTGTGTTAATGGAGTTCTTATGACCAAGGTAAATGGACATGCCAAGGTGTTCTGTCCATGGCTGCATTTGGCCGAAAATATAATAAAGTTTGATGAAGAAATTGGACTTAACATTGAATAGGGGAAGCTGGAAAATTTCTGGAATTTTAGCTTAAGAACTCTTGTGATTTTGGGAGGATTTTGAGCAAATTTTCAAAAGCTCTTTGAACTGAATTTGCAGTTGGAGTTTAGGAGTTTTTGAAGGTCCATTAATGGTGGTTTTTCAGCCACCATCTTGGAGAAGAAAGAAGAAAGTTTCAGGTGTTCTTGTGCACAAATGAATGACTAAATTTTCATGTCCAAAGCTTGGTTATTTGTTGGAAAAAAAATTCTGATTTGGTGTAGCTTGTAAGGCTGCGAAATTCCAAAGTGTTTCAGCTTTCATAATCATATAAGATGGTTGGTTCTTTGCAAGAATTAGGTAGAGAAAAGTGGCTACAAATTTCAAAAACCAGCCATGAAGAAAATTTGGAAAATTTTCTAAATTTTAACTGAAACAAGAACAAGAAGACAATGAGATTCTTGGAGGAATAACTATGGTGATTTAATTGAGAACCTCTTCTTATTTCTTCTCCACAATTTCAGCCAACCTCCTATCCCGTAAGAGCTGGAATTTTCAAAATTCCAAGTAAGGAATTATCCAAGACTTTTATAGATATAAAAATGAATTAAAGAAATATGAGTAGTTTAAATTCAAAGAGATTAGGACAAGGCTTGCAAAAATAACAGAGACAAAAATTCTTCTAGAATTCTTTTTACGACAAGATCACATGGTTAAGATATTACCATTGTATCTTCCCTAAGATAACATTCCTAACTTTAAGGAATGTAAGAAAAAAGAAAATTCAAACATTGGTTAAGATAATTATGAATAAAACTTAAGTGATAGAATTTGAACTCAAAACTTTAAAGATTAAATCATAAAGCTCCAACCACTTAACCACATTAACTCTTGCTCTTATTTTCTAAACCAAATCCTCTTCTTATTTAAGCCTCAAGCCATCTTCCTATTTCGACCTTAAGTAAAATAACCTTTTTACCCTTTCTACTCAACAAGCACAAATAAACCATATAACCCATAAATCACAATTTTAAAGCACACAAAATCATTCAAGGATTATAGTTTATACAAGATGATATGATATGCACCCCATCCCTCTTACTTTAAGGTAGGTCTAGGTGGGGTTTTACAAGTCGTGCTTTATATGTAATTACTTTACCATCCATGTAGGCTTTCTTCTTGAAAATCCATTTGCACTCGGTGAGTTTTATCCACTGGGATGGGTCAACCGAAGTCTAAACTTAATTGTCATATATGGAATCCATTTCTGACTTCATGACTTCTAACGATTTTCAGATTCTGAACTCTTCAGAACTTCTTTGTAAATGATAAGCTCATCTTTTTCTATGAATAATACGTTATTGTGGTTACTTATAAAAAATTCATATCTCTCAGGTGCCACATGTATCCTACTTGACCTACGAGATTCTTGTATATTTGAAAGTTCGTCTATTCTGTCAATAGACTTGGGATTATCCGGTTGGTCATTGTGTGTTTGGTCTTCTTAAACTTTACCAAGCTCAATTTTACTCCAATTATCTCCCTTAAGCATGAATTCTTTCTCTAAGAAAATAGCATGCTTAGAAACAAACACCTCATTTTCGGAAAGGTGATAGAAATAATATCCATGAGATTCCTTTAGATATCCAATACATAAACATTTGTCAAATTGATTTTCAAGTTTATTTGACTTTGTCTTCTTCACATAAGCATGACATCTCCAAATTCTTATTGGTCTCTTACCAAAAAATAGCTTAAATGGGGTAGTATTAATCATTTTTTATGGAACTTTGTTTAGAATATAAATAAAGTTCCCAACGCATACCCCCCCAGAACGATTTTGGTAGATCTGCAAAAGCCATCATGGATCAAACCATATCTAACAAGGTTCGATTCATTTTTCATATACACCATTGTTTTGAGGTATATTGGAATTTTACTCCAATTATCTCCCTTAAGAATGAATTCTTTCTCTAAGAAAATAGCATGCTTAGAAACAAACACCTCTTTTTTGGAAAGGAGATAGAAATAATATTCATGAGATTCTTTTAGATATCCAATACATAAACGTTTGTCAGATTCATTTTTAAGTTTGTTTGACTTTGTCCTCTTCACATAAGCAGGACATCCTCAAATTCTTATTGGTCTTTTACCAAAAAATAGTTTAAATGGGGTAGTATCATTTTTTACAGAACTCTATTTAGAATATAAATAACAGTTCTCAACACATACCCCCCCCCCAAAACGATTTTAGTATATCTGCAAAAGCCATCATGGATTGAAACATATCTAACAAGGTTCGATTCATTTTTCAGATACACCATTGTTTTGAGGTGTATGCGGTGAAGTCCATTGAGATAATATCTTATTATCCCTAAGATAACTTTGAAACTTTTTGCCTAAGTATTCACCTCCTCGATAAGATCTTAAAGCTTTGATACTTTTACTAAGTTATTTCTCTACTTCATTCCTAAATTATTTGAGCTTGTTAAAGGCTTCAGATTTGTATTTCATTAAATATAAGTATCCAAATCATGAATAATCATCGATAAAGGTGATGAAGTATTGATAACCCCTCTTGCTTGTAATATTATTGGTCTACATATGTCAGTATGTATTAGTTTTAATAATTACTTAGCCCTTTCCTCTTTTTTTAGAAAAAGAAGTTTTAGTCATTTTTCCTAGTAAACAAGATTCACAAATTTTATATGATTCAAAATCAAATGAACCTAAGTCACCATATTTGTGTAACTTAGAAATGCGATTGTCGTTTATATGGCCTAAATGACAATGCCATAAGTAAGGGTTCATGTTATCTTTTCTTTACTTTTTATTGTTTATATCAAGAACTTGATTTTCCATATCAAGAACATGTAAATCATTTATCAAAGTTGCAATACCATAATGGATATGATTTAAAGAAAAAGAATAACTTTTATTCTTAAAAATTAAATAAAATCCAAGTAAATCTAACAAAGCAATTGAGATAATATTTTTGAGTAAAACTAGTACATAATACAGTTTTCTAGTTCTAGAATTAATACGAAATGTAAGTGTAGATGATAAGTCCCCAAGCAAATGCAGCAACATTTGCTCTATGTGCAGCACGTAAGGCTACATCACTTTTCTCAAGCTTCCTACTACTTTTTAGTCCCTGCAAGTTATTACACAAATGAGATCCATATCAGGTATCCAATACCCATATCTCATTATCAAAAGTAGTATTAACCTCAATCATAAAATACTAGGAGTAAAAGTCGAAATGCCTTCAAGCTTCTCATTCGTCTTCTTTTCCTTAACGGTCTCCAGGTAGCTTTGCAATTGCATCTCCAATAACTCATCTTCCCACAATGGTGACATGGCCATTTGGTGTCTGTCTCTTTCTTCTTTATACCATATTTAGGCTTAGTTGGACTCTTCTTCTTCTTCTTAAGAACTTTCTTCTTATGAGTAGAAGAATTCACCAATATAACTGCATTATTTTCTTTCTTCATGGAAGACTCAGCAGTTTTGAGAAGGTTGATCAACTCAAGTAATGTGCTCTCAATCATGTTTATTTGGTAGTTAATCATAAATTGTGAAAAACTACTTGATAAAAATTGTAGAATTAGATTAACACTTAATTTATGATCCATCACGAAACCAAGAGATCTAAACTTCTCAATCAAGCCCAACATTTTTAACCCATGTGTTGCTACTGAAGCACCCTTTACCATCTTAGAATGAAATAACTGTTTAGAGATCTCATATCTCTCTGTTCTTGCTTGTTGGTCAAACAACTCCCTTAAATAGAAGATGATAGAGTAAGCATTCATATGCTCATGCTACTTTTGCAGCTCAGAGTTCATTGACGCTAGCATAATATAAGATATTGTGTCACTATCCTCCTTATACTTCTTGTGAACCTCATGCTTATCAACAGGAGCATCTATAGTTGGAGGTGGTGGAATAAGAGTATCTAACACATAGAGTAACTTTTCCAACTTAAGAACAATTCTCAAGTTTTTATACCAGTCCAAGAAATTGGTCTCGACAAGCTTGTTTATTTCTAATATGCTACGTAAGTTCAAATTGGTTGACATGATACAAATGACCTAAATGAAATATAAGAGACATTAGATAATGTGCATACACATGAAATGCATTTAATTAGGTATTCAATTAAACGCTTATTTATTCTATTATTTTGCTCAAATTAATAGCCCTCACTATTATTCGGGAAAGCCCATTTGTAACACTCCACATTTTTACCTTGTCGTAGTGGGCCAAACTCATGTGGGATGTCGCCTCATCTGAAGTCTCAGACTAGGGGTCTTTATAACGATATAAACTTAAAGTAAATGGGTAAAGTCAAAACTTAAGTAAACATATGAAGCATGCTCTTTATTGATGTAAACATATGAGCCACGATAGGTACATTGTCATAGTTCCCAAAATACATGAGCTAAACCATCTCATAGTCTATGTACAATGGTCACTCTAAAAGATTAGCTATCCAGTGCTAGAGAAGAAGTCCGGGTAGTATCGTCGTTAGTCTTCAGCTCCAATCCCTAAAATAGAAAAGACAAATATACGTGTGAGTGGTATACTCAGTGAGTCCCGTGTGTGCTAGTGTTTGGCTCAGAAGAGAGAGACATTTTTTTTTTCAAATTCTTTATTGAAATAAATTTTATAACAAGGAAACATCAGTAATTGATAAATTCAAGTCATTTTACCATGTCCATTCGAAAAACAGTAATTTCCAAAATGGCCCCTAATTCAATAAATGCGGGTTCTTCCCCATCTAGAAGTGCAACATGCATGCAAAGTTTAAAGAACTTCACCTTCGGCAACATGGTCTCTTGTGCTAGGGACTGCGCCTTACAGCACGTCACCCGTGTTATGCTGGAAGGGTGAGCAGCGTACCAATGTACCTCACTGTACACTTAGGGATCTTTTACTTGCCACCATAAGCCAGGAGTCTCAATCCTGATGTCAATCACCATCAAGGTGGCAAGGGGTTGAAGACACCGAGTGTCCCCACTCAGTCTCATGTGAACAACCCACCAATCATAATCAACAGGCAATTGCCGGGCTCACAACGGCTAGCCAGGGACGACTCGTTGCAATATCTTGTCGCCCTATTTAGAGTAAGACAATCTCTAGAACTGATCAGGTTACTTGGGATCGTCTATCTCTAACATGGGCTAGTACAAAGATCAAAGTCCCTGTTGAATACTCAACGCAACAACACCAACCCTATCTGACTGATCAGGCCAGAGGGTCATCCAATCCCGCAGGATATTCAAATCACAACATTTCTTATTGTCTGGGGCCGTACTTGATCACAAAAGTCATTTTCCAAGGGTATTTGGGTCATTTCACCCATGCCAGATTCTAAAAGACTTTTTGAGGGTATCCGAGTCATTTTACCCTTACCCGATTTGAAAAATATTCACAAAAGTTCCAATTAGGATATTTCGGTCATTTACCGAATACTCGAGTTCCAAGAGTTTTCATAAAATATTCCAATAAGGATATTTGGATTATTCTCCAAATACCCGATTCCAAATTTTACCATTTTTCAGAAATCTCAAATATTTAATCCGAAAATGACTAAATTCACAAAATTCATGTTTTAAACATTTAGGAAGGTTTCCAAGCTAAATATGAAATTTATTCGAGTCCGAAATAGCATAAAAGCAAATGTTGCTCATATAAACCTTAAACATTTTCGATGATTTCCAAAATGGTATAAAACATAGCATTTCATAGAAAATCAAAGCATACTAGCCTTTAAAAAGGTTTAGAAATCAATGGAACTCACTTTGTATATTAAGTCGAAGTGGCACTTGTATAGTCCTAAAAGGAGTTCTCTCGACTTGATTCACCTACACCATTAGTATATCTCCATATTATTACTTTCAAATGCTTAATGGTTCGAATAAGGTATCTATAATCTCTCTAAAGAAATAAATGAATTAACGCTTTTAATGGTTTTCCTAGTTTTATAGTTTTACCACCCTCCACCATTCTTCACATAACTTATTCAATATAGGTCCAAATAATGTGAGGTTACTTCCATAATATTCCTAAGACATCCTTCTATCAATTCCAGGTCATGAGACATGCAAACTCCATCCCATTTTGTACAGTTTATCAGTTAATTCCCTTGTTCTGAGTTTGAAGTTTAGTTTTGTCATTTTCCAGTATTTTGTACATATCTCTTTCAATACAGGTCCAAATGAGGTTAAACTACTTCCAAAATACTCCTCGGACATTTCTATATCAACTTCAAGTCATGGAGTATCCAAACCTTTCTCCATTTTGATCAGTTTTTCAGTTAAACTTACTGCTCCGAGTTGAAGGTTCAAGATTACAGTTTAGAAGCCCAACTTGTTTTAATTTATTTCTATGGTTTCTTCAACATATCCTACCACACTTAAACTCTCCAATACCTCATTTAACATCCCAAAATCATCATTCTAACAGGTTTTTATGCCCAGTACTTCTCTTTTGTTCAAACAAATAAATTATTCCCAGCTTGCCATACCAGTAAATTTTTGGCAGCTTTCATTCTTCTTGCTATTCATGATCTCTTAGCCATTCAAAATCCTCGCAACCTCCACACAACTTATTCCAAATCCTTTCTAACTAATCTAGGACATGTTTAGAGTCATTTATGCTCAATTTTCAGTCATATCTACTCAGATTTCCTTTAATATTTCCAAACAACACAAGCTAGTGAGTTGTTACTTAACAAATGGCTTTTCTTGTTTTCTTTATCACTTCCATCCTTTTTCTTTTCAAATTTTCAGCATACCATCACTCCAATACACCTCAAATGAACTGAAAACCATACTCAACCCATCAGTACACCAACCAGTCAATCTAACATCCATCACAACATCAAAATATTTTCATTACTCAACATTAACAAATTCATATGCAAATAGCTTCCAACTTCTAGTATCAATCTTTTAGCTTTTGAGAAGTGATCTCTTACCTTTCCAAGATGAAGGCAAAGCTGCAACACTCCTTCCTTTTCCTTTCCTTCTCCTTTCTTTCTCCTTGCTGCCGGTTGTCTTCTCCTTGCTTCCTTGCTGCCGGAAATCTCTCCCTCCCTTAGTCTCTCTTTTTTTTTTTTCCTTTCCTTTCTTCACTTTTCTATTTTTCTCCTCTTCTCCCAGCCCTCTCTCTTAGCCGAATCCTTCTCCTCTTGCTCCTATTTATATAGCTTGCTTTTCTTGGTCTTATTTTGGTCTTAGTAAAAGATTTAGGTTGAGTTGGCATTTCTAGAAGTCTTTAGACTTCTCTAACATTCACAAGAAGATTAAAGATCATGCTAGAAGGTTGTAGAACCGTTTAGAAGTTTATAGAAATTTCTTAGGACTAATATATACTTAATCATGATTAATTTACCCTAATCTAGTTTAGCTTAATTATGATCACTTGCCCTAATCTAGTTTAACTTAATTAAGCTTAATTAGATGAAGTCTAAGAAGGGTTAATCTTGGTCAAATAAAGTCAAAGGATGGTCCAACTTGGTCAAAATTGTTGTGCTTGTAGGCCATCCTTATTTATTTCTTGTGGGCCCTCAAAAATATCCTTATATATAATATAATATAATAAAGATATTTATGGTATTAATGGTATTATATATATATATATATATATATATATATATATATATACACACACACACACACACACACACATAATAATAGTAAGAATAATATAATATTCCAACATAAATATTGGATATAATAACACTATAATTTAATATTACCAAGAGGTATTGGTATTAAATAATAGATATAAAAATAATAGTAATGGATAATAGAATAAAAGTGATAATAATAATAATAATATTATCACTAAACCACAATAATGATAATAAGAAAATACGATAATAATAAATATGATAATAAAATAAACTAAAATAAAATAGGATAAAATGAAATGAAATGATATTAATAATAATATTAGCAAAAATAATAGTAATAGTAATATTAATAATAATAATAGCACTTGTGATGGCTATATTATAACACTATGAATCATATTATTAAATTGTAGCCTTAATAATATTATTAATAATAAAGAAAAGAAAATATATCCTTAATTTCTTTGTATATGTATTTTGATTTTAAACAAGGATATTCTACACAAATGCTTTACGCAAGGCGGGTTATTACACCATGGGAGCTTTCCTAGTGGATCGGTATCCAAATTCCTTAAGAATGACCTTGGGTATGCCTAATAAAGCGGTCTTAACTTCAATGGTAGATATCTAATACTAATTACATTAAATGTAACTGCCGGATTATTAGGTGATTAACATCTTTTAATCTTAAAACACTTATTACTATCCTAACTTGACCTCCAACATTCTCTAGACTTGGGTATGCCCAACTGAGATAAAGATATTAATTAAATCTCACTCATTAATCTGGAATCAAATTCCATAGCTTGAACATGTTTGATGTCAAGTAGGCTTGGGTGTACCTAACAACCTAGTCTCAAAAAGGAACTCTCGTTTTTACTATATTAATGGAAGGTTTTAGATTTAATATAGTTTGTGGGATTTGATTATTTATTAGTGGTCTCATCATTTGGCATGCATAAATGTCAACATATTGACAATATTATAATAGATTCAATTACATGACCTAGTTATGAATTTTTCTAGATGAATTTTCTTGAGCCAAATAGAAAATTCATTTGGTCAAACTTATGTGTTCATGCATATTTGAGGGGGGGAAAAAGGTCGTACTATCCTCTCACGTTGTCTATGGTCACCATCTCCATAATTTTTGAAAAATAATTTCTAATCTATCTAACCTATGTAATCTAATTACATAAATTCATAATAAAGAAATCATAAGTAACATTCGAGAAAAATTATCTGAGAAGGGAAATTATAAGAGAATTATAGAGAAAGGCAGAACTAGCATTCCCTATTTATTCAAAACAATGTAGTAAATATGCATGAAATAAAATTAAATAGGTCTAATAGTCCATAACCAAGCCAACATGTCAAAACATGCTTAAAATAAATTAAGTAAAATAAATACACATGAAATATAAATTTCAAAACTAATAATTTAAAAAAAAAATAAAATAGTTAGTCCCAAAATCAAATTTTGAGAAAAAGAGTTATGTTTATAAATTCCAAAATTATTATTTTGAAAAAAATAAAATAGTTAATCCCAAAATCAAATTTGGGAACTTTTTTTTTTTATCCAAAATCAAATGTTGGAATATTTTTGGGTCCCTTTTGAAAAAGAAAATTATTTGTGGATCAAAAAGAAAAAACAAGAAAAAATATTTTTTTAAATAAATTGATAGATGACTCAGGGAAAACACCTAGGCTGCCTAGTGAGCCCCCCTCAGCTACCTAGGAAACTTCTTAGGCGGCCCAGGGTGGCTACTATTTTTCGGCTGCCTTTTTTTTTTTCTTTCACTTTCCCACTTTTTTCCTTTCTGCTACCAATTTTTTTTCCCTTACAATCCAGAAGAAAAAAAAACAATACTATATCCTCAAGGAATTCGTAAATCCTTTATTTCAGTGATTAATATGTGCAAGGAACAAAAACCTATTAAATACGAATTTTCCAAAACCAAAACATTCGTAAAACAATTTCACAGATCCAAATATATTTATGAAACATTTTCAAAAATAATAATATTTATGAAACAATTTCATAATGCAAACAAAATTCATAAAACAAATACGAGATGGCTCTGATACCACAGTCAATTTCGATCATGCAAAAATAGTTTATTCACAATGAAAATTAAAATGAAATCTACATAGAGAAATCACTCATATGTAATTAAACGGGATAAGAGAGAGAAAGAAAAATTCGTTACCTCGAAAGTGTTGCTTTTAAAATTTTTCTTCACGTGCACGGAATCCTTCCAAAAATTTATTCAAGCATGAACCACCAAAACTCCAACCATATGAATTTCTACAATAAAAGTCCACATGAGGAATTATACAAGAACCACCAAATTTTTTGCCAGAAAAATTTATTGGCAATTAGGGTTTTAATTTGGAGAAGAAACAGAAAAATGCTGCAGAGGTTTTCTTTAAATTTGAAGGCGACACCAATTTTTTTGGTCAAAAATTCACAGAACAATTCTATGTCTTTTTCGCAAACCAAAAACACCGTACATACACACACACACACACACACATACGTATACATACATATGTATGTATATATATATATATATATATATATATATATATATATATATATATATATAAATATATGAAACACAAGAATAGCCGTGTGTTTCCTAAAACCTCTTACGAATCAATGATTTTAGCATTTTCAATTATGGGCTTGGGCTTTCAAGAATTGCAATTTGACGTTTTGAATTATAACAAGTTTATAATTCATCCATAATGATTTAATAATTGTAATTCAACATCAACTAATTATAACATTAGTCCATAATAATTATCTCTTCTCACAAATTTACCCCATCATATTATCAAATAATATCTTAAGTATTAATTCCTCGATTGTGTGTGAGCTATTAGATTTTCTAGTCAATTGATAGCTAATATGAATTAATTCTATCACAATAGAATTAATAATCTTTTTATAATTAAAACTAACTTATTAATTCTAATTAGAATTAATTTATTAATTATCTAATTAATAAATTCATATTTAGCGGATCATGAGCAGCATATAGTAATGTATCATGACCACCCAAAAGTCCAAAAAGTCAAGTGATTTGACATGATCCTTTCAATAGCAAAATATCAATGCAATAAACTCATTTAATTATACTATATCTTATTTAGTTTAGAATACGAAATTAGTGCTAACTTCCACTAGAATATAATTAATTCTAATATGAATTTATTAGTACTTGATCCAAAATCTATTATCAATATGTGTATCATTTGGAATGAATTCCAACACAAAGTTACCTTAGCTAATAACTTCCTAAGTAATGATTCTATACAAGTGGTCGTGAGATATATGCCTCTGCTATTAGGAGTGATGAATCCTTTGTTGACCCTCTCAACTACTTTCGTTTATTTTATATTGTATCCAATTTTATTCTATTAACGGTCCTAATAAGACTCCAAAGATTTGAATCAAAGTATAATGTTTAGTAAACAAAGTACCTTGGAGATTTCAAGTCTAAAGATACTTGCACATTTGCTATAATGAGATTTTATATCTGGCACTAAATAGTTATCCATATGATTATCTCATAGTTAGGTCATCCAAGAATTTGTTCACTTAACAAACATCAATGTGTTAATTGAGTATCAAAATACTTACGGATGTGAGAACCACCGTTTGATCAAATCAAGAAGCGTAACACGTGCTAATCTTTGGGAATTAATAATGTCTTAACTCATTAATACTATGACTAGGGATAATTTAAGCACAAGTACTATATAGTATAGTAGGAATTTCACATCGTGATCTCTATCATGATTTCCTTAGCATTATACTATGTGTTTGGGATTTTATCTACCAATTTAATACATATGCACAAAATGATTAATTATTTTGAAAGATAAATAATGTCTTTTACTAATAAATGTGCAAAGATTGTACAAATAATTGGCTTTAGAGTACAACTCTAACAAACATTATTGAGGTTCCTCAATGGGGGTGCGATACAGGTAAGTATGAGAAAAAGGAAAATATATATAGAAAGAAAAGAAATGCATACATTAGATTATTATGGGTGGATTTCAGTAGAGATGAAGGGTTGCTATGCAAGAACAAACGATTGATTTCACAGAAAAATGCATAAGAATAGCTCTTCATATTAGGTACTGGTTCTCAAGAATGGAATATAATAAAGATATAGAATGAGTTAAGCATTAGGTGTTATAATAATAACACATATAAAATATTCTAGAAGTCCAAGGGTTTTATCAAACAATAAAAAATATAAGGATTGGATGTAGGTTGCCGCAAGAGGCGAGGCTGAACTACTTGAGAGGAAGATACACATATACTAGAACAAGGTTAGTCCCTTGTTTCCTAAAACTATTTGCTCAAGTGATCTTTCCAATATTTTTGTTTTATCTAAATGGCTTTTCATAAGTCCCATAAACTACTGTTATGAAGCATCGTTTTCCATTATTTTCAAGGTTATGGCTGACACCTGCAATGTTACGTAGGTTATGTATTATTTCAAGATACTTTAGTATTTAATGTTTTTCACTAGGCGTGAGTCCTGCTTCGTTCAAAACTAAGACTTTTAATATTGTAAGTCCCTTACCTTCAACTTATTATGGTACAAGTAATCTTCCACGTGTTGCCTTTTTGAGAATTCTCCATGTACTTCATAAACAATGTTTGCTTCTAGCCTTGCTTCAGCTTTGTATTCAAAACAAATGGGGATGGTTGTTCCTAGAGTTGACAAACAAGAGGTTCCATTCTCTATTAAATTCAAGTACATTTGATACTTGATTTGGCAATAAAATATGACCTTAAACCTTTAGCTATTACATACATGCATTCTTGTTCTTCACCAACTCATTGTGATATTCTTTTCTCGTAATTATTTAATGTCTTCACCATGTGCAACCCAAGAGAAACCAACTCCAAGCATCATATTGTTTCTGTTTCTACTCTAGTCCAAGAGTTTGCCTAATTACAAACTCCAACTGCATTTGATGCTTGTCGTTTGACATATCTCCGCTTGAAATCTCATTTTAATGTTGGACCAAAGCTTGAGACCTAATCTCGTGGCTTTCTTATTTCTTTATGCTTGCAACTTCCTTTCAAATGCTATTTGCTTCCTTCCTTATTCCAAGTTCAATTGATGATTTCTTACATGGAAAACTTTAAGAACATTATACATGGCATGACATTTCCCTTAGTTCCAAAACTTGTTTTAAAATATGGAAGGCTTCAGGATCCATTTTATATAGCATGATAAGGCTTTAGAAAGGAAAATACTCCAAGTCAATTGACCATAATTTGAAAATGAAAGCATATGTACCAAAAACTATTTTTCTGAAGTTGGAAGGAGTATGTGAAAATGAGAAGACATTAGGTACTCAGCAAGAAATTTGACCATTATACTAACTCATGTTAGAGATAGATTATCGCAAATAACTCAATTAGTTTTGAGGTTCATTTAACTCCAAACGGGGCAACAGGATATTGGAATTAATCATATCCTTGGCTAGCATTATCCCAATGCATTTGCAACTACTTAAACAATTAGATTTCGATCATGTAATAACAATTAATATGCTGCGAAAATTAAAACAAAAACTGTAATGGCCCATCTTTTTACCTTCGATTAGACGCTATTTGTAATAGGATGAGAATTTGTATCAATGGCCAGAACAAAAGATGATCGGTGTAATGAGAAGAATATTTTGCTATAATAATATTTTGTCGAGACCTGGATTTAATTATTGGATTTATTCTACCCGTATCCTAAATCTTCAAAAGGTTCATATTATTAATAAAATAAGAATTTGAGGGTATACTGAGAAGAGAAATTGATCAGTGCGATAAAACGCACGTTTTGGTGTGAATTATGCTATCCGGGTTATTGGGGCATTTTCATCATTTTGACCACGCCCGCCACTTTGACAGCAAATTTGACCAAATAAATGAGGAATTGAAGAATTTAAGTATTACCAATGGATTCAGTAGAATTTTTGGAGTTGAATGGTGGAATAACATATTTTTTCGTTTCGGGCCCGATTTTGGTCATTTCTGAAGAAAAAAAGAAATCGCAGTTAAAAATGGTATGTGTGGTATTTTGTAATTGTTATCTCATGGACATGTGTCAATTTAAGAGAGGTTTCATAAAGGATTCATGCAAGATGCATGAAATTAAAGAATTACAAAATAAATAAAGAATGATGTGTATTTTTGTGATTGGAACACATCATTTGTGAGGCCAATTGCTTAAGGTCTTGTGCAATGTAATTGACCAATATTTTGATCATGAAAAAGTGATTGAGTGGCTGAAAAATAGCCAGAAAAATGGTAGCCATGCAAGAGAAAAGAAGAGAAAATATTAAGGAAGAAAAAATAAGCGAAATGGTGTGTAAATTTTTCATTGGAATGCACCTATGTTTTAACCACCATATAAGGTAAAATTCTATACTTCAAGAATTAAAGTCATAAATCTCATTACTGTGATTATTTTGGTATGAGTTTTAACATGAAAACATGATTTTTATTTCTTAATTTAAGATCAAAAGCTAAGGTTTGTGAACTTTGTGTATGCTTATGTGTGTCGGCTGCCTAGGAGGTTTATGGATAATGTTTTGTGTGAGGAAGAACTGAATATACTGAATATTTAAAGGGGAAGCAAAACACAGCAAAGCAGCAAAGAACAAGAAAAAAAAAATGCAGCAGTAATTCCAGACCGGTCCTGGCCTGACCAAGCTCCGAGAGGAAAATTTTTTTTTACCTTTTCTTGTTCTCAAAATTGGCTAGACCGGAATATGTGGAATTGGAGTAGGTGCGTTGGTGGAAATCTCTGGTATGATTCCTACAAGCCTCCTACTGCGTCTGTGCATGTATATGAATGCCAAATTCCCTCTAGATCTTCCAGTATATGGCCTACCTAACCTACATTTGGTAAACAACTCATAAGACTAAGGGATTTTTCAGAGAGAAAAGAGGCCGTCTGTTTTTCTCTCTTAGAGAAGAAGAAGAAAAAAATGTACGTCTTTATTTTCCTATTTAATCTAAATAAAACCCTAGGTTAAACTGATTTTTTAATTTGGCCCATTGGACTCTTAGTTTAGCCTCTTGGACCAAATTAATTATTCTAATTAGAACCAAATAAATAGCCCAATAAATAATTAATTTTTCAGCCCAAATAAATTAGTCCAATTAACATGCCTATATTAGTTTAGTCCCAGGTCAATCTTTAATTATTCAAACTGGGCAAAGCCTTGAATAATTAATTAATTCACTAAACTAGCTTAATTAATTCTCTCCATCTGTGGATCTTTATTTTATTCTAACCCAATAATTAAATTAGACTACTTAAATAAAATAAATTTCATTTAATTTAAGACCAATTCCGTAGTATGTATATAATTAGAACTCACGGTCTATACTGGGGACCAAGAGATACACCACCTTGGATACTAAAATGATCAAAATAAACTTGCCATATAAATAGCTGTATTTTGCACTTTATATATTTCCTAATATCACCATAAGGAAATATTGACCCCAAGGACAATGCTTCATTAGCAAAGTCTCCAACCTACATGTGAAATGACTAAAATACCCCTCCATATATCACCGTACATTAGAGAGGAAAAAATGTACTAACACCTCTCTAAATGACATCTACTATCCTTAGGCTTATAGTCTAATGATCCACGACTTCCTGGATTGTTTAGCTACCCTAAAGTAAACATCCAAGTCATGTTTCCCAGGGCCCTGGATATTTAGATCATTCAGATAACCACAAGGGGCAATATAGTATAGAAACTATCATATATAAGTCTGTCTTAACTAACTAGTCATATATACCTAACATGTAAGTATATTGGTCCTACGATAGAACTTCAACTAAAGCATATCAAAATACATGCTTCCAGCTTCGTCAGACCACCAACTCATACTCAAGTCGTAAAGTATTAGTCCACGCTGTAGGAGTAGTAGTCTAGGTTTTTCCCATATAGTACTTTAAGAAACTACTACTACAGGTCCTATTCTATGTATTCGAAATACGCTTATGTCATGAAGTGAGTGGACTGCTCACTGGCTAAACGTAAGCAATTCACCATTTGGAATTCATAACACAATAACCTAGACATGATGAGATTCCCATTCTTATGAATCGGTTAAGAACAAACGTTTATGTGTTAAGTAACCCGTGATCTATACCTTACTGTGAAAGATCACCACTCACATGGACTACTTACTTAAACATAATGGGTTTTTTCCAAACGTAATTGTGCACAAATAAAATGTAAATTCACAAATAATTTCTGAAAATAAATTCTTTTATTAAAATATTCGATGTTTACATAAAAAATCTAGTCTAAGAGGGCATAGTTCCCAACATATGCATGGTAGTTTGAAGGATTGCTTTTGGTTGATGAGATGATGACCAACCTAGAATGAAAATAGAAGTTACTTAGTTGGAAAAATAAATTATACTAGCTTTTGATTTAAAGAAATGAATTTGTGTTGAATAAGCATGAATCTTGTGAGCTATTAGAATCTAGAAATCACAGAATGAAAGATGTTTGAAGAAAATTTGAATGAATTAATGGTTCCAAGGTGTTAAAGGCTAGAGGAAAATAAAAGAAAGCATGAATAGTGGAATTGAAGCAAAACTATTGGGGCTATTTTTGCCTAGTAATGTGTCACAAGAACTAGAACTCTAAAAAGGACATATACAAAATTAAATTTAAGAGCTTTACGGTCGTTTTGGTATATCATAGAGCCAAATCGAAGTTGTGAATTGAAAGTTATGTGCAAAACAAAATTATGTGTCAAGTAGTGAAATTCCAAAAAAATTAGTCCGAAAATGGATAAACTTAAAGATGATTAACTGTGTGATTTTGGATTAAATGAATATGAATTATGAAGTGAATCCCTTGTATATAAATGGAGAAAGGATGTGGAAAAAGAAAAACGAAAGAATTGATCAAACGACGTGAACGAAAGTTGAATATTTTTCTTAACTGTCAGTTAACCATAGGCCCCATCAGCTAATCGTTAACTTAACGTCGATTTGACATTGGCTACCAATCGGGCACGTCATCTAGACGTCGGCTATTTTTTGGCCAAACACGATTTGATCCAAAAACGATGTTTAGTGTATGTTTTTCTGTAAACGGCCAACAGAACGTTGAAAATGTTAGAAACAATGATTGAACGGCTGTAAACAGAAAAGAGTTAATTAGGACTCGAGGTGAGTTCCTTTGATTTCTAAAACCTTTTGATAGCTAGAGTGCTTCATTTTTCCATAAAATGCTATGTTTTATACCATTTTGGAAATCTCTAAATATATTTAAGGTTTATCTGAGTAAGAATTGTTTTGCGCCATTTTGGGCTCAAATGAACTTCACAATTGGCTTGGAAACCTTAATGGGTGATTAAAGCATGAATTTTGTGAATTTAGTCCTTTTTGGATTACATACTTGGGAATTTTGGAAAATGGTAATTCTTGGAATCGAGTATTAATAAATTGACCAGAAAGCCCTTATTGAAATATTTTATGGAAATGTGTTTGAAAATTTTGAATTTAATCCTCTTTTGGGATTAGAATTTTGGATTTCTTAAAATAAGTTCCATTTGGAATCGGGTATTTAGAAAATGAGCCAAATATCCTTATTGGAATGTTTTATGAAAACCTTTGGAATTGGGTATTCAATAAATGGCCGAAATATCCTTATTGGAACTTTTGTGAACACTTTTCAAATCAAGTATGGGTAAAATGACCCGAATACTCTCGAAAAGTCTTTTCAAATCGGGCATGGGTAAAATGACTCGAATGCCTTTGGAAATGATTTTTGTAATCGAGTACGGGCAAAATGACCTGGATACTCTTGAAAACTTGTTTTGATGTGTGAAAAGAACTCTTTATTCTGTTCCAACATGATTTTAGAAAATGATCTCTCGTAATGAGATTGACTTTTGAAAAATGTTATTTTGATCCGAAAAATTATTTATTGGCCTGAAGTGCCTATAGAATAAATTGATCGACTCTGTGGAGCCTATGTGAATGATGGTATGACTTGCGAGTCGCAATGATCAAATTCTGAAAAATGTTATTTTGCTCCAAAAATATTTGTTTTCAAAATCCTATGGGATCAGATAACCCTCTGGCCTGATCAGTCAGAAGGGGTTGGTATTGGTAACGTTGAGTACTCAGCAAGGACTTTGATCTTTGTACTAGCCTACGTTAGAGTTAGACGGCCCTAATAACCTGGCCTAGTTCTAGGGATTGTCTTACTCTAAACGGGGTGACAAGACATTGAGATGAGTCATCCTGTCTTATGGTGAATAAGGTTGGTATGGGGACCCCTGATGAGTACGATTGGTATGGAGATCCCGGGCTTATGGTGATTAAGGTTGGCTTAGGGACCCCTGGCTTATGGTGAGTAAGGTTAGTAGTGTATTGCTGTACACTAGGTATGCTGTGGTATACCTGAGCAGAAGTGTACTACGGTGTACTTATTCTGGTGACGCACGGATTGAGTATTGGAGGCTGCGGTCTCAGTACAATGATACGTGGTGTCGAAGGCAAGGACTGTGGGACTTGCACATAGGTTGACCTTCTGTTGGAAAAGTGCTTGTGATTTGAAAATCGGGGCAATATTTTGAAACAGAAACACCATTTTTAAAAATTGATTGAGTTCTAAATAAACTTTTCTTTAAAGAGTTTTGGAATTGTTTCTAGTTGGAAAATATATGGAAAATGGAATGATTTCTCCACAAAAATTTTATTTACTCTGTTCTTTCATAAAGCAGTAGGCACACACGGGACTTACTGGGTGATTCATCGCTCACACGTGTCTTTATCTTATCTTTTTGTAGGATATAGAGTTGAGCAGACCTATGGATAGAAGGACGATACCACAGTGTCGGCAGTATAGGTCAAGACAGTTTCCTTTTTTGATTATGTACTTTAATACTATTGCAGTTAGAGATGGCATGTATAAGATTCTCTGATATATAAGTATGTGTGGCCATAAGTATGGGATATTGTAGGAGTTTGGACCTTATATATATATTCACTCCTTTGGTTTCGTTATAAAGGCCCCTTGTCCTGGTAATTGGACGGGCGATACCTGGTGTTGATATGCTTCCACTGTTATCTTTAGTAGGAGTTACAATTGGTATCAGAGTCTAGTTTTATATAACTATGGTATCGTCATAGGGACTGACAGAACCTTTTCATTTTGGAGGTATGACGGATAGGAGTGATAAGGGAAAATGCCTAATGGATAAGTGTAGCAATTATGGGAAGAAAGAGATAGGTGAGAAATTAGGTGTAAAAAGATCTGGGAAGATTAGAACGATCTATCGAGCAGAAGTGCCTGGACATTTTATCTTAACAGGACTTGACCCTGGTCGTCGTCTTACACCCCATTTTACCAGGAGCTCGTTTGACCCGACAATACCTATTGTTACTCTGTTTATGTGAGACCTTGGTCTGGAGAGAACACTTACTCTTGAGAGGACATCATCGCCGTATAGTTAGATAGAGAAGGTAGGTGGCAATTTTGATAAGATTGATGGCAATATTAAACCATGCCATCAGGGTGATGATAAAAATGATGGTGTCCCTAATGGTGCAGTGTTGTCTGAGGATGATGAGAAGGCATTTGGCAGGGATATTCTGGGGAAGAGATGTAAGGATTGCAAGCTACCGAGACAGGAAGGGATTAAGAAGTACCCAAGGTAGTGATGCCTATGCTCGAGCTCAAGGAGATCAACAAGGAACTGGAGATAGACCCAGAGATACTGGCTTGGTTACACCCTAATGTGGATGGAAATGAGGAGGTTAATGCAACGGAGTCCTATACGGTTTCTACTAATTCAAGACCTCCCGTCTCATACAGCGATGATGATAAGTAGGAGGATGAGATGTGGATATATGTAGTAGGATATGTACAGTTCGGTTAGTGTATATGACTGTGTGCTTGGCACACAAATTTTGTATTGGCTTTGTGTTTGATGAGAATGAATATATGTTATGATCCTACTATGTGCATTATAGCCCTTTTATACCTGCTCTTGAGTTATGTTATATCATTTTACCAGCAAAACCATATGAACTGTACAGATGTCTCCTAAATAAACTTTTGGACGACCATCGTGAACTACTCAAGATAACACTAATCTAATGGTGGAGGACCTGCATGTGGAAAGTCCTCACCTTGTAACTTGAGATAATCTTGTGTTTCAAACCTTCTAGGAAATGATAGATACCATTCAACAGTTGATTGAGACTGCCAATAGAGTTAATGAGAATGCTGGAATAAATAAGAATAGGAGAAATTGAAGTGGACTTCGGGGTATGAGTCAGAAAAGATTTGGAGACCTTGATGGCAAAAGAAAGGAAAGATGTAAAGGAGGGGAGGCCTAATTGGAGGACAACCCTCTTTTAGATACTTTAACTATGGAAGGTAGGGGCATAAGAGATTCAATTACCCTCACCCTTAAAGGATAGGAGGATGGAGTCGACCGGGAAAGAAATAATCAGGGGCAGAGATTAGGACTAGAAAGAGAGAACCTAAGATAAGTTTCTATCTCTAGACCTGGACTTTCTAAACCACAAGTGAATGTTTGAGTGATTGCATTAGCAAAGGTGGATAATCATGCCACAGTAGTGGAAGGTATGCTTCTTATTTTGAATCATGATGCTAAAATATTAGTAGATTCCAGTTCTATGCATTTCTTTGTTGCCAATTCATTTCTTGATGCTATGGGGACAAAAGGGGAAGAAACTTCTTTATGAAATGATTGTTAGTACCGCATTAGGAAAGTAAATGAATAGTAAGAAAATACATAAGGAATGTAAGACTTTGGTGGAGATGAATTATTGGGAGGACATTTGATATGTTTGCCTATAGAGAATTATGATGCTATCTTAGGCATGGATTGGCTATCTCAGCATCATGCTCAAGTGACTGTAGACATAAGGTAGTACAATTTTATCAGCCTGGGAAATCTATATTGGAATTTGTAGGTGAGGCTGGAAGAAACCGTAATGCTTTTATATCGGCACTTAAGGCCCGAAAGATGATTAGAAAAGGGTGTACTAGGTATTTGGCATATGTGATTAATAAGCCAAGAGAGGTTATAAAACTTGAAGATGTTCTTGTTGTGAATAACTATTTCGATGTTTTTCCAGCAAAATTGAAGGAGTTACCACCGGAGAGAGAAATAGAAGTTTCTATTGATTTGGTGCCATCAGAAGAATCAATTTCAAGAACTTCTTATAAAATGGCACCTACAGAATTACAAGAGCTTAAGAAACAAGTACAGGAATTAATGGAGCAAGAATTTATTCGGCCTAGTACTTCATCTTGTGGAGTACCTGTATTGTTTGTTAGAAAGAAAGATGTCACTAAGGATGTGTATGGATCAGTGGGGGTTGAATGCAGTGATGGTAAAGAATAACTACCCATTGCCCAGGGTTGATGAATTATTTAATCGGTTGCAAGGAGTAGGAAGATTCTCAAAATTAGAATTTGAGGCAAGGATATTACTAAATTCAGATTCGGGAAGAGGATACACCGAAAATTGCATTTAACACACGACATGGGTATTTTGAGTTTGTAGTGATATCCTTTAATGTTACTAATGCTCCTGCTATTTTCATGGACTTGATGCACCGAATATTTCGGCCTTCCTTAGATAATTTTGTGGTTATATTCATAGATGATATCCTAGTATACTCCAAAGATCCCCAAGAGCATGAACAACATCTTTGGAAAATATTGGGGAAGTTAAGAGAAGCCAAATTGTATACAAAATTCAATAAGTGTAAGTTTTGACTACAAGAAGTAGTATTCTTGGGACATGTGATATCTAAATACAGGATTACAGTAGATCCTGCAAAAGATGAAGCGGTGATAAATTGGAAACGTACCAAGACTCCAACTGAAATACGAAGTTTTCTGGCATTAGCAGGGTATTATTTGAGATTTATTAAGGAATTCTCTAAGATAGCTTCACCTTTGACTAGACTCACCCAAAAGGAAGTTCTTTACATTTGGACTAAGAAGTGTGAGAGAAGTTTTCAGGAACTGAAGAAGAGGTTAAGCTCTACTCCTGTTTTGGCATTGCCAAAGATGGACAAATCATATGAGGTGTACACGGATGCCTCAAATGAGGGATTGGGAGGAGTATTAATATAGGAAAGAAATGCGATAGCTTATATCTTTAGGAAGTTGAAACCTCATGAGGAGAATTGCCGTACACATGACTTGGAGTTGGCAGCTATTATGTTTGCTCTTAAGAAGTGGAGACATTATTTGTATGGAGTTGAATTTGAAGTCTTCACTGACCACAAAAGCTTGAAGTATGTTTTTACTTAGAAGGATTTGAACATAAGGCAACGTCAGTGGATGGAAATTTTGGAAGAATTTTGATGTCCAATTAAATATCATCCTAGAAAAGTAAACATAGTAGCAGATGCCCTTAGTAGAAAAGTGAACTTATCAGCTCTTCAGATGATAGGAATTTCAGAACTGGAAATATTTGTAGTAGACGGAAGAATAAGGCTGAGTAATATTTCCATTCAACCTGCTTTCCTACAATAATTGAAGGAAGAACAAGATAAAGATGAAGAGTTGAAAAGCTTAGTGAAAAAAGAGGAAATAAAGGAGGAGATGAGTTTCGAAGGGACAATGATAGAATTATTTATTATCGAGATCGGTATTGTATCCCAAAACGGTCAACGATGAGGCAAGATATTTTAACAGAAGCACATCGGAGTAAGTATACCATCCATCCATGAGCCGTAAAGATGTATCAGTACTTAAAATGGAATTATAGGTGGATTGGTATGAAGAACGATATTTCAAACTTTGTAACTCGATGCTTAATTTGTCAGCAAGTGAAAGTTGATTAGCGACGACCTAAAGGGTTATTGCAGCCATTACCAACTCTATCATGGAAATGGGATGAAATTAATATGGATTTCATTATGGAATTATCCATAGCAGTAGGACAGCGAAATACTATATAGGTGATAGTGGATCGACTAACTAAGTTTTCTTATTTCATCCCTATTAACTAACGGGACTCTTTAGAGAAGTTAATTAAAATCTATGTGGAGGAAGTAATCAGACTACATGAGTATCCTCTAGGATTATACCAAAACAAGATCCTAGACTTACCTATAGAGATATGGGACAACATTAAAATTCAGTACAGCAGTGCATCCACAAATGGATAGACAGACTGAACTAGTGAATAAGGTTTTGGAAGACATGTTGCAAGCTTGCGCTTTAGATTTAACTAAGTGGATTGATAATTTAGCGTATATAGAATTCGCATACACCAATAGTTATCAATTAACAATTGGAATGGCCCCATTTGAAGCTCTATATGAAAGGAAATGTAGTCTAGGACGAAGGACAGGTGAATAAGATGTCTTCAATCTTGAAAAAGTTCGACAAGCTGTAGAGATGATCAAAACTAAGTTGGAGGTAGCTCAGAGTAGACAAAAAGTTATGCAGATTGACATAGGAGAGATTTGGAATTTGTAGAAGGAGATTGTGTATTCTTGAGGTTAACTCCATAACGGCAATTGGGAATTAAAGGACTAAGAAAAAAGCTGGCACCTAGGTATGTAGGACCATTCCCTATTATTGAGAGGGTTGGAAAGGTGGCCTACCGGTTGGAGTTACCCATAGAACTTCAAGGCATTCACAACGTGTTTCCTATATCCCAACTTCGGAAAGTATGTAGTTGATCCTACCCACATTTTGAATGAAAAGCCTATTGAGATAACTCCAAGCTTGAAGTATGAGGAAAAACCTATTACGATCTTGGAGAATGCTAAAAAGGAATTGCAAAATAAGAAAATTCCACTTGGAAAAGTATTGTGCAATCATCATCTAGTGTAAGATGCAACTAGGGAAACAGAAGCAAAAAAGTTGAAAAAGTATCCAGAATTATTCCAGGTGAAGCCAATTTCGAGGATGAAATTTTTTGCAAGGAGGGGGGAATGTAATGCCCCACCTTTTTACCTTCGATTAGCCACTATTTGTAATAGGATGAGAATTTGTATCAATGGCCAAAACAAAAGATGATCGATGTAACGAGACGAATATTTTGGTATAATAATATTTTGTCGAGACCAGGTTATAATTATTGGATTTGTTCTACCCGTATGCTAAATATTCAAAAGGCTACTATTATTAATATAATAAAAATTTGAGGGTACACTGAGAAGAGAAATTGATAAATGCGTTGAAACGTATGTTTTAGTATGAATTATACAATCCAGGTCGTCGGGGGCATTTTCGTCATTTTAACTGCGCCTGTGACGTTGAGCGCAAATTTGACTAAATAGAGGATAAATTGAAGAATTTAAGTATTTCTAATAGATTCAGTAGAATTTTTGGAGTTTAATGGTGGAATAAAATATTTTTTTCGTTTTGGACCTAATTTTGGTCATTTCTGAAGAAAAAAGGAAATCGCGGTTAAAAATGGTATGTGTGGCATTTTGTGATTGGTAGCTCATGGACATGTGTCAATTTAAGAGAGGTTGCATGAAGGATTCATGCAAGATGCATGGAATTAAAGAATTACAAAATAAATAAAGAATGACTTGTATTTTTGCGAATGGAATACATCAATTGTTTGGCCAATTATTTAATGTCTTGTGCAATGTAATTGGCCAATATTTTGACCATGAAGAAGTGACTGAGTGGCTGAAAAATAGACAAAAAAATGGCAGCCATCCAAGAGAAAAGAAGAGGAAATTTTGGAAAAGAAAAAATAAGTGAAATGGTGTGTAAATTTTTCATTGGAACACACCTATGTTTTAACCACCATATAATTAATGAAAATGAGAAATGAATGGCCAATATTTGATCAAGAATGTTGGTTGAGGAGCTGAATTTTAGCAAGAAATTCGTCCATAAGGAATAGAGAAAGAAAAGAAAAGAAAAGCTAGAGAAAAATAGGAAGAAATAGAAAAGAGAGAAAGAAAGAAGTGTGTATGTTCTTGGTGTGCTATTGGAGCAAAATCAAGCCAAGAGATCCCAATACAAGGTAAAAGTCTATGCTTCAAGAATTAAAATCATAGATCACATTACAGTGATTATTTTGGTATGAGTTTTAACATGAAAACATGATTTTCATGTCTTGATTTAAGATCAAAAGCTAAGGTTTGTGAACTTTGTGTATGCTTATGTGTGCCAGCTGCCTAGGAGGTTTATGGATAATGGTTTGTGTGAGGAAGAACTGAATATGCATGGTAGTTTGAAGGATTGCTTTTGGTTGATGAGATGATGACCAAAGTAGAATGAAAACGGAAGTTACTTGGTTGGAAAAATAAATTATACTAGCTTTTGATTTAAAGAAGTAAATTTTTGTTGAATAAGTATGAATCTTATGAGTTATTGGAATCTTGAAACCACAGAAATAAAGATGATTTGAAGGAAAATTGAATGAATTAATGGTTCCAAGGTGTTAAAGGCTAGAGGAAAACAAAGGAAAGCATGAATAGTGAAATTGAAGCAAAACTACTGTGGCTGTTTTTGCCCAGTAACATGTCATGGGAACTTGAACTTTGAAAAAGCTATATATAATTAAAGTTAAGAGTCTTACGGTCATTTTGGTATATCATAGAGCCAAATCAGAGTTGTGGACTGAAAGTTATATGCAAAACAAAATCATGTGTCAAGCCGTGGAAATTAGTTCAAACATAGATGAACTTAAGGATGATTAATTGTGTGATTTTGGATGAAATGAATCCCTTGTATATGAAGGGAGAAAGGATGTGGAAAAAGGAAAATGAAAGAATTGATCAAACAATGAAAAAATGGCGTGAGCGAAAGTTGAACGTTTTCCTTAACCATCGGCTGCGACGGCTCACTATCGGCTAAATGTCGGTTAGACGTCGACTACCCGTCGGGCATGTCGGCTAACCATCGGCTATTTTTTTGGCCAAACACGATTTGATCTGAAAACGATGTTTGGTATAGGTTTATCGGTAAACGGCCAATGAAAAGTTGAAAATGGTAGATACGGTGATTAAACGGCCGTAAACAGAAAAGCATTAATTAGGACACAAGGTGAGTCCCTTTGATTTCTAAAACCTTTTGAAATCTAGTGTACTTTACTTTCCCATGAAATGCTATGTTTTATACTATTTTGAAAATCCCTAAATATATTAAAGGTTTATCTGAGTAAGAATTGTTTTGCGCCATTTTGGGCTTGAATGAACTTCATAATTGGCTTGGAAAACTTAATGGGTGATTAAAGCATGAATTTTGTGAATTTAGTCCTTTTTGGATTAAATACTTGGAATTTTTGAAATATAGTAATTCTTGGAATCAGGTATTCATAAATTGATTGGAATTTCCTCATTAAAATATTTTATGAAAATGTGTTTGGAAACTTTGAATTTAATTCTCTTTTTGGATTAGAATTCTGGATTTCTTAAAATGAGTTCCTTTTGAAATCGGGTATTTGGAAAATGAGCCAAATGTCCTTATTGGAATGTTTTATGAAAACCTTTGGAATCAGGTATTCAGTAAATGACCGAAATTTCCTTATTGGAACTCTTGTGAACACTTTTCAAATCGAGTAAGGGTAAAATGACCCGAATATCCTCGAAAAATCTTTTGGAATCGGGCATGAGTAAAATGGCCCGAATTCCCTTGGAAATGACTTTTGTGATCGAGTACTAGCAAAATGATCTGGATACTCTTGGAAACTTGTTTTGATGTGTGAAAAGAATTCTTTATTCTATTCCAACACGATTTTGAAAAATGATCTCTTGTAATAAGATTGACTTTTGGAAAACAACATTTTGATCCTGAAAATTGTTTATTGGCTTGAAATGCCTATGGAATAAATTGATCGGCTCTGCAGAGCCTATGTGAATGATGATCTGACTTGCGAGTCAGTGGGATCAAATTCTGAAAAATGTTATTTTGCCCCAAAAATGTTTACTTTGAAAATCTTACGGGATCAAATAACCCTCTGGCCTGGTCAGTCAGAAGGGGTTGGTATTGGTAACATTGAATACTCAGTAAGGACTTTGATCTTTATACTAGCCTATGTTAGAGTTAGATGGCCCTAGTAACTTGGCCTAGTTCTAGGGATTGTCTTACTCCGAATGGGGTGACAAGATACAGAGATGAGTTGTCCTGGCTTATGGTGAGTAAGGTTAGTATGGGGATCCCTGGTGAGTAAGGTTGGTATGGAGATCCCGGGCTCTTATGGTGAGTAAGGTTGGCATGGGGACTCTTGACTTATGGTAAGTAAGGTTAGTAGTGTACTATGGTACAGTAGGTATGCTGTGATTTACCTGAGCAGAAATACATTGCGGTATACTTATTCCGATGACGCATATATTGAGTACTAGAGGCTGTGGTCTTAGTACAACGATACATGGCGCCGAAAGTAAGGACTGCAGGACTTACATACAGGCCGACCTTCTGTTGGAGAAGTGCCTACGATTTGAAAATCGGGGCAACATTTTGAAACTGAAACACCGTTTTCAAAAAATGATTAAATTCTGAATAAACTCTTCTTTAAAGAGTTTTGAAATTGTTTCCAGTTAAAAAATGTATGGAAAATGAAATGCTTTCTCCACAAAAATTTTATGTACTTGTTCTTTCATAAAGCACTAGCACACATGGGACTCCTGGGTGATTCGTCGCTCACACGTGTCTTTATCTTACCTTTTTGTAGGATCCAAAGCTAAGTAGACCTATGGATAGAAGGACGATACCACAGTGTCGACAGTATAGGTCTGGACGATTTCCCTTTTTGATTATCTACTTTAATACTGTTGCAGTTAGAGATGACATGTATGAGATTCTTTGATATATAAATATTTGTGGCCATTAGTATGAGATATTGTATAATTCTGGACCTTATATATATTCACTCCTTTGGTTTTGTTTTAAAGACCCCTTGTTCGGGTAACTGGACGGGGCGATACCCGGTGTTGATATGCTTCCGCTGTTATCTTTAGTAGGGGTGTTACAAAAACCACGCAATAGAATTAATCGCATGTAATTAAATAGGTTAGGAGAGGGAAGAAAATTCATTACCACAAAATGCATCTTTCAAAATTTTTTTTTTGCTCACACAGAACCCTTCCATAAACCTGTTCAAGCAGGAACCATGAAAATTCCAAGTGTAGGAATCTCTCTAACAGAATCCACACAAGGAACTATACTAACAGGAGCCAAGAACCGATGCTAGTGGGTTCATTGTGCGGTGGCTATAGGGATTAAAATTGGAGAAGAAAAGAACAAAAGGCTATTGTATGTATTCTATGGGTTTTTCAACCTCAACTATGGTTTCCTAAATTTTTCTATATATAATAAAAAAAATCATCGCCCTGAAAACCCATACATCATATTTCCTAAAATCTTTAGGAAATAATTATATATGCATTTTACGTACAAAGGCTCTGTTTCCTAATCCTATTAGGAAATAATTATTTAGCCTTTAAATTATAGGCCTTTAAATTTTTATAATTGCAATAAGGCCCCTTAAATTATAACCTATTTATAATTCAACCACTAACTTTTCAAATAATTATAATTTCACGCAACTAATTATAAGACTTTATAATTATTAGCCCATAAGTATTATTTCTTCTCAAAAATTAACCACATAATATTATCAAATAATTCCTTGAGTACCAATTCGTCTATTATGAGTGGCCTATTAGGTAGAAACTCAATTGGTAGCTAATATGAATTAATTCTATCATAATAGAATTAATAATATTTTTGTAATTAGAATTAAGATTAATTTGTTAATTCTCTAATTAATAAATTCATATTTAGAATATCAAGAATGACATCTAGCAATACATCATAACCACCCAAAAGTCCAGAAAATCAAGTATTTTGATGTGAACCTTTCAATAGCAAAACATCAATATAATAAACTTCTTTCATTATACTATATCTCATTCAGTTTTAAAGTATGAAATTAGTGCTAACTCCACCTAGAATATAATTAATTCTAACACGAATTTATTAGTACTTGTTCCAGAATCCATTACTCAAATGTATATCAATTGGAACTATTTCAATATGTAGTCGCATTGGTTAAGGACTTCTCGAGTAATGATTCCATACAAGTGGCTGTGAGATATCCGCCCCTACTATTACGAATGATGAACCATTTACTTTACGTTATACCCAATATCCATCCTATAGATGGCCCTAGATGAGGCTCCAAAGATTAGAATCAAAGTACAATGCTCAGTAAGCAACGTACCTTAAAAATCTCAAGTCTAAGAATACTTGTACAATTACTATAATGAGATTCTATTACTGGCACTAAATAGTTATCCACATTGTTATCTCATAGTTAGATTATCCAAAAAAATTGTTCGCATAACAAGCATCCACGTGTTAACTTTGAATATTACAATACTCACGGATGTGAGAACTGCCGTTTGATCAAATAAAAAAGTATAACACGGGCTAGTCTTTGCATATTAATGATATCCTATCTCAATAATACAATGACTAGGGATAATTTTAAGCACAACTACTAATTATTGAATTAGAGATCTTATATTATGATCTCTGTCATAATTTTCTTAACACTATACTATGTGCTTAGGACTTTATCTAACAGTTTTATACACATATATGCAAAATGATTGATTAAAGTAAAAGATAAAGAATGCCTTTTATTAATAAATGTGCAAAATAGAATGTACTAATAATTGACTCTAGAGCACAACTCTAACAATCTTCCATTTGCACTAGACTCAATCATTCATGTATCTTATAAAGAATTTTGATGTAATGCCTTAGTCAATGGATCAGCTATGTTTTGATAAATGGGAAATGCCTCTATCTTTGCGTCCTTTCTATCAATAATTTCTCTAGTCGAGTGATAGTACTTAAGTACATGCTTGAATCATTGATGAGATTGTGGTTCATTTACTTGTGTAATGGCTCCATTATTATCACAATACAAGGAAGATCAATAATGCTAGGGACCACTTCAAATTATATCATGAACTTCTTGATATATTAGCTACTTCAAAAGCCACTATGTACCTAGCTTTAGTTGTTAAATTGGCAGTCGTATCCAATTTGGAACTTTCCAACTAATTGCCTGATCAAAAAAATGAATACATAGCTTGATTGTGACTTGTAGTCATCCTTATCAGATTAGAAACTAGAATTAATATTTTATTTCATTTATTAAAAAGTAGAGACATCATTTCATATTAGCAACATGTCATCTACATATAGCAATAGGAAAATAATTGCATTCCCACTAACCTTCTTGTATATACAAGGTTCATCCATATTTTGTATGAAACTAAATTCTTTAATTGTTTCATCAAAATGGATGTTTCAACTCTTAGAAGCTTACTTAAATCCATAAATAGACATTTGCAGCTTACACACTTTAGTGTGATCTTTGAATGTGAAACCCTCAGGATGTGTCATGTGTACTTTCTCAGTCAGATTTCCATTAAGGAAAACTATTTTTACATCCATTTATTATATCTCATAATCATAATAAGCGGCAAGTGTTAGGAGTATTCTTATGGATTTTAGCATTACTACTAATGAAAAAGTCTCATCATAGTTAATACCTTATTGTTGACGATAACCTTTGACAACCAGTCTTGCTTTATAGGTAATTACATTACCATCCATGCCAGTTTTCTTCTTAAAAACCCATTTACACCCTATAGGTTTTATCTTTCAAGCAGATCAACCAAAGTCCAAACTTAATTGTCATACATAGAATCCATTTTTTGGCTTCATGGGTTCTAGCCATTTGTTGGATTCTGAACTCTTTAGAACTTCTTTGTAAGTGGTAGGGTCATCTTCTTCCATAAGTAATACATCATTATGATCACTCACGAAAAATCCATATTGTGAAACTCCAGTTGAAACCAACCTTAGAGAAAGGGGATTGGGATGTATATTATATTTTCTTGCAGGCATAATTATATTTTTATATGGTTTTATGTGCTTTAGATATGTGATTTATAGCCTAGAAGGTTTAATTGTGTTTATTGAGTAAGAAGGGCAAAATGATAATTTTTCCTTCAGGTGAAAATAGGGAGATAGCTTGAGGATCAAATAGGAAAAATATTTGGGAAAAGAAATAAGAACAAGAGTTGTTGTAGTTTGGTGGTTAGAGCTTTGGAATTTATTCTTGAGGTCTTGAATTCAAATTCCATCATTGGAGTTTATCATTATAAAATTTTTATTTTTGTTTGGGAAGGCTATATTTCGGCCTTGTATGCTTTAGGGAAGAGTAGGGGTGTTCGCCTAGGGTTGACATGATAGGAATGTTCTAATTATACTCTTGTGCCTTACAAAAAATTTCTAAGGGATTCATACCCTTCTTGATCTCTAGCTTTCCTTAATTCTTAATCAATTAGGTTGAGTAATTTATCTAAGCCATTTTGTTTCCAGAAAATTCCAGCAAGGTTCTGTGAGGTTTAGGTTTTGAAAATGGCTATGAAGGAGTTATCTTGTGGCCAAAAATGGGAAGGAGTTTTGGGGAGGTTTCCTAGAGAATTAATCTCCATGGTTGAACTTTCAAAACTCCAACCTAACTGTGTTCATTTTCTTCATATTGTAAACTGAAATTTTTTCCAGCTGCTTGTTCAGTTCAAGTGTCGAAAATTTCAGCCATCTTTTCCTCCCAAATGCTGCCAGAAAAATGGCCATTTCACTCAGCTTGAAGACTGAAAATCTCAGCCAAAACTAAGCTGCACAAAATCTGTGCAAACCAAAAAATTTTATGGGCAACTTTCGCAGCTTTAGTGAACCTAAACCAAGCTGTTTCTTCTATTTTTTCACCCAGCATCTTAGCCACGTTTTTTCTCCATAAAGAAGGCTGGAAACTAGCCTTGAAAGACCTCTGAATACCCCTTCAAATCTTCTACAAGCTGACTGGAAAATGGCAGCAAAATCTTCCCAGAAAAATTCCAGCAAACTTGCGAAAATCTTGAACAGAAATTCCAGCTTGTTTCTTCTTCAGCCTTGTCTGAAACATTCACCATTTTTCTGTACAAACTTCCCTTGAACAACCATGAATTGAGCTTCATCATCTTCCCCAGCATTCTGCTCGAAAAATCAGTCCATGGCTGCTCCTAAAATAGCTCCATCAATCACTCCAATCAAGCCCTTGATTGAAGACCAAAACTCCAGCAAACATATTCAGCAAGCTACCATAGAATCACCCCCAAACAACTAGAAAATCTCTTCACCATTACACATCACTTTTCGGCCACCATTAAGCTCCTTCAAACAGCTTTCATCCCAGTAAAAACCTTGATCAACCAGCCGGCCATTAGAGCTTCCAAAAGCTCTTTATTGACCGAGATCTTCTTACCATATTTTGTTTCTAAAATTGACTCCCTAAAATATTCTTTTAGGATTTCAAACAACCAGCTTTCCTTTTCCTCTCAAATCAGAAAATTCAACTTCCTAAACCCTCCAAATCAGTCGGCCACTCATTCCTACACAGAATTTTGGCCAGCCCTCTCCCTAATCTCTCTATTCTCTCCAAACCAAGAACACTAAGAACACTTACTAACCCTCTCACGCCTAAGACCACTCCAAACCACTCCAATCTTCTCCAAAAACTCCAGATTACACCTACTCAACCCCTTGAATCCACTTCTGCAATTTTTAACATCAAATACCGAAATTAAAGTCCCTCTTTTGGATCGAAAAACAAGTATTTTCGTGAAGGCTCAAGAACACCTTCAAGGTGAGCATGATCAATCATCTCCATCTTCACTCATCTTCAACTTCTAATGAATACACACACATACACATACACACACACACACACACACACACATATACTAATGGACTCTCTTTTCCTCTTTCTCTCTCTCTCTCTCTCTCTCTCTCTCTCTTGGCCGAATGGTTACTTCAACCATGGCCATATTTTCTTCTTCTCTCTTGTCGGATCAAGTCTCCAAGCTAGAGGATTCTCTAGAAACGTCCCCAAGGTAGTCATCATTCAAGTAAGTTTCTTCCATCTTCTCTTTAAATTCTAGATTCATGTCTCCAGGATGTTATTAGAAGAAGATGGATTGTGATTAGGGTTCGAACATGTATTGTTGTGATGGAGTTGAGATTGAAGCATGAATAAATATGTGTATATGATAGAGATGGGATTGATGCATGAGTTGATTGCCTTGGTTGAATTTTATGGGGTTTAGGGTTTTGTTGCATGCTCTCCATGTCGTGGGTGGTATATGTGATCAAGCATGTTAGAGATTACGTCACCTTTGGTGAATAGGATTTATGTTATGTATGATTGTTAAAGCCATGAATATGTTTATGTTAGTAGAGTTTGGATCATGCCTTGGTAAATTTAGATATATGCCTTTATTCATGATTTGGATGATTTGATGAATTGGTGTGGAGTATATGTTCATGATTATGGTTAGCAACAGAAATATGATCATGACCTTATTGTCCCTATGCTAATTTTATTTCATCAATGAAATGATTAATACTGTAACTTCTCCTAGTAAATTTTAAAAACCTTAGGAAAGGTGGATTTGGACTATTATATATAAAATAAGAATATTTTAGTCAAATAAATGATAGCTTTTATTAAAGAAATAAAATATATAGATTTTATATAAAAAAATATATAGAAAATAATAATAAAACCATTTTCCCTAAATAATCATACTAGGTGAAACATTAATTTGGTAAATCTTATATTCATAAATACCATTAAAAATTATTTATTGTCTTTTAATCAAAACCTATTAAAATTTACTTATTATCTTTCAATCGAAACCACTAAAATTTACTTACAACTAGTTTTAGTTACCAATTATTTTCTTACAACTAATTAATAATAGATTATTATTTTACATAATACCACCTAGGACCCTTCATCAAATAAACTCTAATTTATTTATAGCAAGATTTAAACTTTCAACTTATTAGTACCTATTTCCCAAAACCTTAATTATTTTAATATCAAACTAGACTTATCTTATGAACCATTCATTTATTATCTAGCTTTAAAGCTTGGGACACTAGGATCATGGTTGTAGCAAATTGAGCTAGAATTATTTGTAGAAGTGAATTTTGGCTTGAGTTTAATTATGGCTCATGTTTAACCCAGGCGGGGTTAGGTCAGCTGTTGGAGTCCTTTATTTTGAACAATGATCAGGTAAACTCCTGCATAAAACTTGTTTATTATAAAATGGTTGGAGTGCGTGGACACTCACTTCTGTAAAGGCAATTGAGGATTGTCTCCTTACTCATTTCAGTCAAACAAAGTATTTGAAAATAAATAAACATTTTTACACAAACCCGAAACTCTTTCTAAAACCAACTTTGTCCCAAACTTTAGAAATCCTTAATTGCCATTTTCAAGTGGAGCTATGTTTTATTCAGTTTCTCCCAAGTGTGGAGCTATATTTTATTCAGTTTCCCCCAAATGTGGAGCTATGTTTTATTCAGTTTTCTCCCAAGTGGGATAAATTACGATGAGTACTCAATGAGGGTGGACTGCTAGGACTAGTCTTTGATGGGCTAGGGTAAGTCTCTCAGTAGGTGGCTACTTCTGAGGGGTAAGTCCTTCCCTGATAAGATGTCAATTCAGTAGGTCGCGCCGGTCTGAGCTAGCAGTTTTCAGTCAAGTGGACTGTGTGTTACCGGAATAGACAACCGATTTTGTTTGGGTGTAGAAATGGAGGAGTATCTCACCCAGTAGGCCGATCACCTACTTTTTGTCAGTCTGCACAAAGTGTGGCATTTTGACCATTGTATGGTTATGGGGCCCAACGTGTGGTAACCCATGACCACCCTTTTGAGTGGTTGATTTATTTGTACATGTATGGTTAGAAAAGCCAAAACACCACTCTTGATTTTGACTATTGATTATTGCTTGCCAGTGTTTCTCTTATGAAGACTTTACACTTTGCATTCATGAACTGTTTTCACTGAACTCCCAAAGCACATACGGACTTATTGAGATTTTTAACTCATCACCCTTTTTACCATTATTTTAGGTCGATCCTACTATGGGGATGAGTAACTGGTGTTGTCTACCTTGGAAGAGATTTTGCTATCTATTTTTATGTAATGCTTTGGAGAGTTGAGAGTGAATATTTTTTTTTTTTATTCTAGATTTGTTTTGAATTCTTGGATTGTAATAAGTTTTAAGGTTAAAGTATTTTTTTTATTCTATTATTTTAATTGTGTGACCTAGTTATAAAGACCCCTTGTCCTTTGGACGGGGCGACATCCCCGACCCTGTTGAGCCTAGGTAGCAGGGTGTTACACATATCTTATAGATGCTACACGTATCCTACTTGATCTATGAGGTTCTTGTGTATTAGGAGGTTCATCTATTTTGTCAATAGACTCGAGATCATGATCATTATTTTTTTGTGCTTCTTGAACTTCACTAAATTCAATTTTACTCATATTATCTCATTTAAGCATAAATTCCTTCTCTAAGAAAATAGCATTCTTTGAAATAAACAATTTGTTTTCAGAATGGAGATAGAAATAATATCCATATGATTCTTTTGGTTATCCAACAAATAAACACTTGTCATAATCATTCTTTAATTTGTCTGACTTTGTTTTCCTTACATAAACAGGACATCCCCAAATTCTCAAGTGAACTAATAAAAAAATAACTCATGCGGGGTGGTATTAACTGTTTTTTATGAAACTATGTATAAAATATATACAATAGTTTTTAGTGCATATCTCCAAAATAATTTTGGTAGTTCTTGCAAAAGCTATCACGGTTCGAATCATATCTAATAAAGTTTAATTCCTTCTTTCGGATATACCGTTATGTCAAGGTATATGCAGTGGAGTCCATTGAGACAATATCCCATTATCTCTAAGATAACCTTGAAACTCTTGGCTTAAGTATTTACCTTCTCAATCGGATATAAGATTTTAATAGTTCTACCAAGTTATTTCTCTACTTTATTCATGAATTCTTTGAACTTGTTAAAGGCTTCAGATTTATATTTCATTAAATAGAAATACTCAAATCATGAATAATCATTGATAAAGGTGATGAAGTATTAATTATCCCTCTTGCTTGCAAAGTCATTGGTTCACATACATTAATATGTATTAGTTCTAATAATTGTTTAACCCTTTCCCCTTTCTTAGGAAAAGAGGTTTTAGTCACTTGTCCTAGTAAGCAAGATTCACAAGTTTCATATGATTCAAAATCAAATGAGTCTAAGTCACCATACTTGTGTAACTTAGAAATATGATTTTTGCTTATATGACCTAAACAAAAATGCCATAAGTAAGAGGATTTGTGTTATCTTTTCTTAGTTTCTTATTGTTTATATTGAGAACTTGATCATCTATATCTAGAACATACAATTCATTCACTAAAGCTGTTATACCATAATGGATATTATTTAATGGAAAATGAATAACTATTATTCTTAAATTAAATGAAATCTAAGTAAATCTAAACAAACAATTGAGATAATGTTTTTTAGTAAAACTGGTACAAAATAATAGTTTTCTAGTTCTAGAATCAATTTGGAAAGTAGATCTAGATGATAAGTCCACATAGCAAGTGTAGCAACTTTTGCTCCATTTGCAGTACGTAGGTCCACATCATCTTTCACAAGCTTCATACTGCTCTTTAATCCCTACAAATTATTGCACAAATGAGATCTATATTTGGTATCCAATACCCATATCTTTTTATTAAAGGTAGTATTGATCTCAATCATAAACATACCAGGAGTAAAAATAGAAATGCTTACAAGTTTCTCCTTCTCCTACTTTTCCTTAAGTGACTTCAAGTAGCTCTTGTAGTTGCACCTCTAATGGCCCATCTTGCCACAATGATGACATGGGTCTTTGGTAACTGTCTCCTTCTTCTTTACACCACCTTTGACTTAGTTGGATTCTTCTTCTTCTTAAGAGCTTTCTACTTAGAAGTAGAAGAATCTACCAACATAATTGCATTATTTTCTTTCTTCATAGAAAACTCAATAGTTTTGAGAAGGTTGACCAATTCAAGTAACGTGGTCTTAATCTTTTCCATCTAGTAGTTAATCACAAATTGTGAAAACCTACTAGGCAAAAATAGTAGAATTAAGTCAACACTTAATTCATGATCTATCATAAAACTAAGTGATCCAAGCTTTTCAATCAAGCCCAACATTTTCAGCTTATGTGTTGCAACTGAAGCACCTTCTAATATCTTAAAATAGAATAAATATTTAGAGATCTCATATTTTTCCATTCTTGTTGGTAGATTATAGAGTAAGCATCCATATGCACATATTATTTTTATAACTTAGAGTTCATTGATGCCAGCATGATACAAGATACTGTGTTACTATCCTTTTTGTACTTCTTGTGAATCTCGTGCTCATCAGTAGGAACATTTATGGCTGGAGGTGGCGGTATAGGAGTATCTAACATGTTGAGTAACCTTTCCGACTTGAGAACAATTCTCAAGTTTCTATACCAATCCAAGAAATTGGCCTTGGTAAGCTTGTTCGTTTCCAAAACACTACGTAGGTTCAAATTTGTGTCATGATACAAATGACCTAGATGAAAGATAAGAAACATTAAACAATCTATATGCACATTTATTGCACTTAATTAGGTCTTTAATTAAACGCATATTTATTCCACTATTTTACTCAAATCAATAGCCCCCACTATTGACTCGATAAAATTCGTTGTAAGTTTTCCTAGTAGACCGGTATCCAAATTCCTTAAAAATGACCTTGGGTATATCCAACAAACCACTCTTAAGTCCAATGATAGGTATTTAATACCAATTATATCAAATGTAACTATCGGATCATTGGGTGATTAACATCTTTTATTCTTAAAACATTTAGTGCTACCCCAACTTAGCCTATAATATTTTTTATACTTAGGTATGCCCAACCGGGGTAAAGATATTAGTTAAATCCAACTCATTAATCCAAAATCATATTCCATATCTTGAACATGCTCAATGTCAAGTGAGTTTAGGTATGCCTTACAACCTAATCTTGAAAAAGAACTCTCGTTCTTTCTATATTAATGGAAGGCGTTAGATTTTATATTGTTTGACGAATTTAGTTATTTAATTAATGGTCTTACCATATGGCATGCATAATTATCAACACATTAACAACATTGTAATAGGCTCAATTATATGTAGCTGGAAATTAATTTGGTCAAACATATGTGTTCATGCATGTTTTGAGAAGTTTTGTCATCTTCTTGCTTCATCTTGATCACCATCTCTAAAAGCTCATAAAATAATCTCTATTCTTATCTAACCTATGTAATCTAATTACATAAATTCCTGATAAAGAAATCTTAAGTTATATTCGAGAGGAATTAGAGGAAAACAGAAATTACAAGAGACTTATAGAGAATGGCAAGACTCGCAAGCCCTATTTATTCAAAAAAAAGCAATAAAAATACATGACACAATATTAATTAATCCGTATTAATTGGTCTAAGTCTATAACCAAACCAACATGCCAAGAACATGCTTAAAACATATTAAGCAAAATAAATATATATGAAATATAGAATTTTCAAAATTAATATTTTGAAAAAATAAAAGCTGGCCGCGGCTTCAAGCTTGTATGTCCCAGCTGGTCGCTGGCTTTTATAAAGCCGACCCATGGCTTGGGTAGTTTATGCTGAAGCCTACCGTTGGCTTTCACAAAGCCAGTCGTGGCTTAGGCCAAAAAACCTTTTTTTTTCGATTTCTTCCATTTTTTAAAAAAAATTCAATCGGTTTTTCCCAAATTTCACAAATCTAAATTAGATGAAATCATTAATTTGAATTAACATGATTTTATGGTTATTACCAAAACCAATTTCATCACACAGTAAAAGGAAAATCCAAGCACAAGAAAATCTAGCAATTTCCAATTTCATTCTATTGCATTCCAGAAACAATTTCTCAAGCTAAATTTTGATTGTTCTTCAGATTTCATAAATTTGATTCTGGCTCAATTTTAATTAGAAAAACTTGTTAATCAAGATTAACATGTTTGATGATCATTATCAAAATAATATCTCAACTAGCAGACATTATGAAAAATAGGCACACAGAGAGCTAGGCAATTTCCTTTTCCTTCTATATTTCAAAAATCTCTTAACGAAATTGCATGAAAAACTCTTTCTTCAAACTAAACAACACCACACAAACAAGGATTTCATAAACCCATTATTGAAACCGATTTCAGTAAGTTGTGCACAAGAAAAATATTAAACCCACTAAAATAAAAATATATATGTATATTTTTTCCTTTTCAAGAAATCATACATAATTTTGAAACAATTTCAAAATTTACAATATTTATGAAACAATTTCATAACACCAAATTTATGTTGAAACACTTTCAAAATAATAATAAACCGGTAAAATACATACGAGATGTCTCAAATACCACTGTTGGATTTTGATCATTCAATGACAATTAATACGCAATTGAAATTAAAACAAAATTCACATAACAGAATTACTCGTATGAAATTAAATGGGTTAGGAGAGGGAAGAAAATTCATTATATTAAAACGCACTTTCAAAATTTTTTTCATGCACACGGAACTCTTTTGTAAACTCATTTAAGCATGAACCAACAAAATTCCAAGTGTAGGAATTTCTCTAATAGCATCCACACGAGGAACTATACTCAACCGGTGCTAAGAAGCGATGCTAGTGGGTTTATTATGCAACGGCTGTAGGGATCAAAATTGGAGAAGAAAAGAACAAAAGGCTATTGTATGTATTCTGTGGGGTTTTCTACCTTAAACGTGGATTCCCAAAATTTTCTATATACAAGGAAAAAAATCGGCACCCTAAAAAACCCCACATCATATTTTCTAAAACCTTTAAGGAAATAATTATACAAGTCTTTTTTATATAGAGGCTCTGTTTCCTAATCCTATTAGGAAACAATTATTTAGCCTTTTAATTATAGGCCCTTGAGTATCCATAATTGCAATAAAACCCCTTGAATTATAATTAGTTTATAATTTAACCACAACCTTTTAAATAATTGCAATTTCAGCCAATTAATTATAACACTTTATAATTAGCCATAATTATTATTTTTCTCACAAATTAATCATATAATATTATCAAATAATATCTTGAGTACCAATTCCTCTATTACGTATGATCTATTAAGTTTCTAGTCAATTGGTAACTAATATGAATTAATTCTATCATAATAGAATTAATAATATTTTTATAATTAGAATTAAATAATTAATTTTAATTTTAATTAATTTATTAATTTTCTAATTAATAAATCTATTTTTAGTATATTAAAAGCGGTATCTAACAATGCATCATAACTAGCAATGGCTAATGGGCCGGCCCGCACGGTTTCGGGCTGTGCCGGCCGGGCCCTTGGATCGGCCCACATGGAGTGCAGGCCAGTTCCTAGGCCAGAGGCCCTAGGACCAGCACGGACCGAGCCCTTGGCCCGTGAGGCCTGCGGGCCGGCCCGTGGGCTTATTCGTCTTTTTTTTTTTTCCTACTTAACACAATTTTTTAAAATTATAAAAAAGCCATCTTGAAGTGGTGGGGGGTTTGTCTTAGACCCCTACCTGTTTTATTAATTAATAAAATAAAGATTACATAAGAGGGGGACTTGATGCCTAAACCTTTTAAAAATATTACAATGATTAAATTTTAAAAATATAATAAATATCCTAAAAATAAAATTAAATACATAATATTACTTATCCTAAATTCCTAATTACAAAAATACTAAACTAACTACTTGGTTCACCCCATTCATCATCTGAGTCATCATCAATAATCCACGAATTAGCCGTCTTATCTTCGGCTTCAAACCAACTACTACAACACATTAACATCTCCAAAGTTTGAGGAGCCAATCGAGATATTCTTTCATCGATTGTTTGAGCGTTCTCACTGAAGACGATTTCCGATGGCATTGTAGAGATTGGTGGTGTCAAAAGATCACGTGCCATTTTAGATAAAATGGGGTATTGACTTACATGAGCCTTCCACCAACCACAAATATCAAAATGTTGATCTTCATTTTCTATCAAGGGCTGCATTTCATAAATTTCCATCTCGTTGTAGGTGGTAGTCGATCTTTTTTGACGTTTCATAATACCCAATGGATTAAATACTGATGAAATTGAAGAGGTAGATTTTCGCGGAGGTTGAAAGTGACTATTAGATGATGAAGCTTGCCTACTTAAACTAGGAGAACTAGAACAAGAAGACTCAAACTTATACAAATTATACATGTCAGATAAAACTTTAGCTAGTTTATCTTTTATGTTTTTTATCATACATTGTTTAAGTGTTTGTGATTTATCAAAATCTATTGTTTCATATAAATATTCAATAATACTATGAAAACCAGGCGTCTTTACTCTAGCATCCATACACAATGCCATATAATATAAAATATGAATATATTCATAATATTTTTTATATTTTTCAAACATACTTCTCATAAAAAAAATCATATTGGGGATGATACATATATTCACCAAAAATATGTGCTACCTTAGCAAGTGTTGGAAGAATATGATGAGTAGTGGGATAATAGGATCCCGATAAAAGTTCAGTAGCTTATTTGAAAGTAAATAAAAATGTTGAAAGTGCAGTACAATTTTCAAAATGAGTTTCAGTTAATGGAGGTTGAAAATTATTACTATTACAAAATTTAATAAGTTGGTTTTGAAAAGGTATAACACTTTCAAACATATCTAAAGTTGAGTTCCATCTAGTTTTACAATCTAATCTAAATTTTTTAAAAGATACACCTTATTCTCGGCATAATGCCTTAAAATTTTGTTGCCTAGTTGGGAAGGTTTTAATAAATAAAACACCATTTCTAATTATATTAACAATATCATCAATATATTTATATCCTTTTTTAACACATAAATTAAGTATATGACAAGCACACCTAGTATGAAATAAAATACCATATAACATAGAATTCATAGTATTTTTTTTTAAAATTGTTATGACAGAATCATTATTTGAAGCATTATCTAAAGAAATAGAAATAATTTTATTTAAAATCCTATATTTATGACATGTTTGAGTAATCATTCTAGCTATACTACTACCTACATGAGGATATTCATATAATTTAAAACAAATAGTTCTTTTTTGTACTAACCAATCATGATCTATCCAATGACATGTAATGCACGAATAAGATTCATTAGTAATTGCAGTCCAACCATCACAAGTAAGAGCAAATTTCCAATTACAAGAATCAAACGTAGCAATTAGATACTCTTTCATTTCTTTATATATTTTTGTTATATAATTTTTTAATGTTGTTCTAGGAATTCTTTTCCATGCTGGTTGACAAATATTTTGCATATATTGTTCATAATGTGGATTTTCTGTAAAATTAAAAGGTAATTTAGTTTGAATAATCATTTTAGCAAATGCTTTTCTATTTTTTCTATGATCATATTGAAAATTACCAACTATTTGACCTCCTGTAGTACGTATTTGTTGTTGTTTAAGTAGGTTTTCTAACCAATCATTATGTGACCTTTTCATATGTCTAACTAATGTTCCCGTCCCTTCTCCCTTCTTATGTGCATATACCACTCTACAAATTTTACATGTTGCCCTATCATTATCATTATCTTTTTCAAAAAGATTCCAAACCATAGATGTTTTTGCTTTAGTTGTAACATCCGTTGTTTCAACATCATCCTCACCTATATTAGATTCGTCAGGAATGGGATTAATCATTGGAGTTGGTTGTGATTGTGAAACATTAACACTAGGCCTACTAGGACCTTCATCTTCATTACTTATTTCATTATTTATTAAATTCAAAGCTGGATCTATATTAAAATTAAAATGTGCAAATGATTGGGATGAAGAAAAATGATGATATTGATTTGAATCCATTATTTCTTTAAAAAAAAAAACAAGCAATCAAAATTCAAATAAAAGTTCAAAAAAAATAAAGTATTAACAAATAATGAAATAAGAGAATTGAAAAATATAAAAAATAAATTAACTTAAAAATTAAACAAATAACTAAACAAATAAACAATTAATAAAATCCAAAATAATTAACTTAAAAATTAAACAAATAAACAATTAATAAAAGTCAAAATATAAGAATGTAAGATTAAAAAATACTAACTTGTTGATGACCAAGATTCAAGAAAGAATAACAATACTTTGTGGAGTTTTTTACTTCTTGTATCTACTATTCCACTACTCAACAATCTTCGAATTGAAAAAATATAACACAAAAATAAATTCTATTCTAATACTTTTTGTAGAAAAAATGGAGAATTGGAAAGAGTTTGAGAGAATTGGAGAGAGTTTGATGAGTTTTGGGTTGAATTAGGGGGTATTTATAGAGTTTTGGGAGTTAAAAAGAGAATATAACCATTAAGGACCAAAATGCAAAATATATATATATATATATATATATATATATATATTTCAACTGTTAGGGGGCTGAAATGCAATAAACGAAAATGAGAGAGCCGTTGGCAATGGCTCTCTCCATGCGGGCTGACCCGTGGTGGGCCAGGGGTTTTACCCCCTAGCCCGGACCGGCCCGGGCCCTAGGCCCGAACCGATGGCACAATGGCGGTTCGGCTGCTTAGGCTGGGTCGGGCTGAACCGGCCCACTGACCATTGCTAATCATAGCTATCCAAAAGTCCATAAAGTCAACTGGTTTGACGTGAATGTTAGATTTTGATCATTCAAACCAGTTTACACGCAGCAAAAAATTAAAACTAAATCTATGCAAAAAAAAATCACTCTTATGTAATTAGACGGATTATGAGAAGGGAAAAAAAATAGTTATCTTGAAAACATAACTTTAAAAATTTTCTTCCACGCGAATCCCCTTCAAAAGTTGATTCGATTGAGCCACCAAATTCCAAGAAAATAAATTCTCTAATAGTACTCAACATAAGAAATTGTACTAGAATTGGGCACCAAATGCTAGTTGGTAATATACGGTGGCTTTAGGATTACTTTCATTGGAGAAGAAATTGTTTATCTTTTCTTCGAAAAGAAAGAAGGAAAAGTCTCCGTGTTGTATGTTCTGTATTCTAATGCAGCGACCAATGTTTTATCCTATATATATCTTACAGAGACCAAGTTTTCTATTTTATAGGAAACTGATTTTCATTGTCAAAAATCAACCACCACCAAGAAACCAAAAAGAACACATACAGGCTTTTTCCTAATTCTTTTAGGAAACAAATATTTTGTTCCTCTTTTCAACTATGGGCTTGGACTTCCAAGAATTGCAATTTGACCCTGATAAATTATAACAAGTTTATAATTCACCCATAAGGATATATTAATTGCAACTTAACCCCAAGCAATTATTGTTACTGTTATACCCTAGAGGTAATCACATGTATTTTGTACATTGTATATTGTGCATTATTAAATACAACAACGCATTCTTTTTCTTTCAATTTGTTTTATTTATACTTTCGTGTAAAATAACTGTTAGATGAAGTCCCAAGTGCAACATTGTGTTAAGAAATCATGATAGAGATCATGATGTGGGGTTCCTACTACACTAGATAGTGTTTGTACTTATATTATCCCTGGTCGTAGTATTAATAAGAGAGGACATTATTAATATGTTATGACTAGCATGCATTATACTTCCTGATTTGATCAGGTGGTGGTTCTCACATATGTTGGTATTGTGATATTCAAAGTTAACACGTGAATGCTTGTTACTTGAACAAGTACATTGGATGATTTAACTATGAGATAATCATATGGATAACTATTTAATACCAGTGATAGAATTTCATTATAACAAATGTGCAAGTATCCTTAGACTTGAGATCTCCAAGGTACTTTATTTGCTAAGTATTAGACTTTGATTCCAATCTCTGGAGTCCTGACAAGACTGCCTATGGGATGGATATTAGGTACAAATGAAACAAATGAAAGTAGTTGAGAGGATCAATAAAGGATTCACCACTCCTAATAGTAAGAGTAAATATCTCACGGCCACTTGTAGGAATCACTACTCGAGAGGTTCTTGGCCAAGGCGATTGTATATTAGAAATGGTTCCAATTGATACATATGATGAGTAGTGTATTCTAGGGACAAGTACTAACATATTTGTACCAGAATTAATTTATTATTGTAGAAGGAGTTAGCATTAATTTCGTACTCCAAACCGAATGAGATATTGTATGGTGAAATGAGTTTATTGCACTGTTGTTTGCTATTGAAAGGTTCATGTCAAGCCACTTGACATTCTGGACTTTTGGATGGTCATGATGTATTGCTAGATGCCGCTTATGATCTGCTGAATATAGATTTATTAATTAAAGAATTAATAAATCAATCCTTCTTAGAATTAATAAGTTAATTCTAAAATTGTTAAGGATTATTAATCTTAAAGACGTTTAGATTAATTCATATTTTACTACCAATAAATCGGGAAACCTAATAGGTCACATATAATAGAGAGTTGAGAGCTCAAGATGTTATTTGATAATATTTTGATTGTGAAAAGAATAAGTTGTTATAGTCAAATTATAATTAGTTATAATTTGTGGGTCATATTATAATTAACAAAAATTATAATAACAATTGGTAATTAAGAATTCATGTTTGCTATGGATTTTAATTACCAATATATATATTTATATGATATATACTCTTCGTGGGTTTTTATGAGTTTCAGAAGATATACGCACAAAGGTTTTATTTAAGAAATAAAACCGAGACATTATCCCATATTCTTCTTCTAAATTCACAGAAAACCTAGCCGCCATTGTTGTTTTTGCTATCACAAAAATTCTAATATTTTCTTGAGCACTATTCTTGTGTGGATTATATTGCAGATAATCCTATACTTGGGGTGTGGTGTTTTGACGAAACAACAGAGAAGACGCTCTCTGTGTTTGCTGGATCGCGCCTTAGAGAACAAATTGATCAGAGAAAAATTTTTCATTCACAAAGGCTTCACCGTAAGGTAAAATTTCTCTACTGTTTTAATTCCTATTAATGCATAAACGTGATCCTTGTTGTGGAATTCCCATTTCTTTTGCTGCGCAAATCTGGTCTATGCATGGAGAATTCCTAACAATTATAACACTTTATAATAAGCTCATAATAAATATTTCTTCTCACAAATTAAACATAAATATTATCATATAATATCTCGAGCACTAATTCCTTTATTGTGTGTGATCCATTAGGTTTTCTAGTCGATTGGTAACTAATATGAATTTAATTCTGCTACAATAGTATTAATAATCCTTTTAATAATTATAATTACTTTATTAATTCTAATTAGGATTAAATTTATTAATTCTCTAATTAATAAATCCATATTTAGTAGATCATGAGAGGCATCTAACAATGCATCATGACCACCAAAAAGTCTAGAAAGTCAAGTGGCTTGATATGAATCTTTCAATTGCAAAATGCCAATGCAATAAACTCATTTCACCATATAATATCTCATTCGATTTAAAGTATGGAATTAGTGCCAACTCCCTTCAGAATATTAATTAATTCTGGCCTGAATATTTTAATACTTGTTCCCAAAATCCATTACTCATCATGTATATATCAATTGAAACCATTGCTAACACATAGTTGCCTTGGTCAAGAACTTCTTGAGTAATGATTCCTACAAGTGGCCTCGAGATATTCTCTCTTACTATTAGGAATGGTGAATCCTTTATTGACCCTCTCAACTACTTTTATTTACTTCACATTGTATCCAATATCCATCCCACAGGCGGTCTTGTAAGGACTCCTAATAGGGCCTAAATTATATATATTTGTCTAGTTATTTAAGGATATTTTGTGATACTTTTGATATAATAACTAGTCATATTTCTTCCTATTTGGCATTTCACTTATCAAAATATTTTTTTGTAATTTTATACGAAAATAGGTAAATTTAGAGCTAATTGAAAAAATTCCAGTGAAGACCCGGCACCAAGCCAAGAAGATTAACCCAGCACCTGGCCAAGTATGGAAGAAGAATGTAAAACATACAAAAATCCATCACGCATGCCGCGGCTTGAGCATTACCAAAAATAAATGAAAGCATCCATGAGAGGATGTATAGCAGCCGTGGGAGGTTCCAACACAAGAAAGGAAGTCGCAGCTTGGCAGGCCGTGGCTCAACAAAAAAAAGAAAAAGAAATGGCTCAAGGACGGCACGGGAGGCTCATGGGCACTGAACAAACAAACAAAAGGAAAAAAGACAAGAAAGTAGCCTTAGGAGGATGTAACAAGAAAGGAGTTGTGGCTCGGCAAACGAATGAAGAAGTAAGGAAAAAGTTTAGTGGCTCAGCTAGCGGCTCGCAAAAAGAAAGAAAGGAGAAATAGCTCGTTGGTGAATGGGCCCAAGTAGCCGACTAACCAAAAAGAAGGCAGCTCGGCAAGGAAAAAAGAAGTAGCTCTTGTTGCTCGGCTTGTCTTCGCGATTCGGGTGAACCAACTTCAAGAGAAAAGAAAGAATTAGGCTTGGATTTTGGCTCGATCAAAGGAGAAAGAGGAAATGGCTCACACATGGCTTAGCTTCATGGCTTTAACCAAAAGAATGGCTTAGTGATTTGTGATGACTCAAAATTGGCCCACGTATCAGTTTAAGGCGGTGGACTTCAGTAGGATTTATGTAAGAATTTTAGAAGCTATTTTAGATTAGGAAGTTATTTCTTCTTGGTGTAGGATTTTTAGGAAGTTCTTGTAGCTATAAATATTGTCCATTCAAGTTAGAAAAAGTGTGCATAATGTGGATCATTAAACATAAATTTTAGAGTTCAACACCATTAATATTTTCTCTAGAGAAATTACTCAAAGAGCATTGATTTTGGGGGTCTTTTCATTGGAAATTGAAGGCATTATCTATGAGTGCCTCTTTCTTTCCTTTGTTTTTTTTTTCTTGAACAATGATGAGTTTAATTATTTAATTGTATTTTGGATGTTATTCTTGGATTTATGATTTTAAATTAATTCAGTTCTTTGATCAATTGATCATTTTGTTGGTATTTGATTACTTATTTTTATTAAGAAATTGATTGATTAATTCTTATTGTTAACTTTCTTGAAAGGGGGGTTGATTGTCAAGAACTTGGATAGTCAAAGATTAGTTGATGATTACTAGAATATAGATTCATTGACTAATATCATACTTTATATCACCTAGAATATAGGGGTTTGCGTATGGATTGATTTAATGCATCTTTTGAATAAATTGGTTGAGACAGAATATGTTCACTAATTTAACTAAAAGATAGTGATTTCATGGATTGCAAATGAAGTGGGTCTATTTTAATTCTTTCATGATGCCAGGATAATAATTGATTGTGATATGTGCTAGGTAATTCATGGTCATACTTTCAAGAATATTTATCTAATTACATATTCTTTTCTCATTGAGTTATATATATATATATATATATATATATATATATATATATATATATAATCTTTACTTTTCCTTTTTATTATTTTCTTATTTTATTGGTTAAACAATAAAGATTTATGTAAAGTAAGGTGGGAGTCTAAGTTCCTGTGGATTCGATACTTGCTATTCTCTATACTATATAATAGGTATACTTACCCGTATATGTGATTTTAGTGGTTAGCATTTTAATTAAAGCTTGATTGATTGTGGACTTTGTTAGTAATATTTTCTACACTAAAAAACACGCATCAACTCCAGAAATTGGAATCAAAGTGCAACACTTAACAAACAAAATACATTGGAGATCTCAAGTCTAAGAATACTTACACATTTGCTATAATAAAATTCTTTCACTGGTACTAAATAGTTATTCATGTGATTATCTCATAGTTGGGTCATCTAATGAATTTGTTCAAGTAACAAGCATCCACGTGTTAACTTTGAGTATCACAATACTCACGGATGTGAGAATCACTGCTTGATCAAATCAAGAAGTTTAACACGTGCTAATCTTATCACATTAATAATGTCCTATCTCATTAATACTATGACTAGGGAAAATTTAAGTACAAACACATTTCAGTGTAGTAAGAACCTCATATCATGATCTCTATCATGATTTCCTTAATAGACTGTTGTACTTAGGACTTTATCTAATAGTTTTAAATAAACGCATTAAACAAAGATATTGAAAGATAAAGAATGCCTTTTATTGATTTAATGTGCAAAATACATTAGACAAATGATTACTTCTATGGCACAATCATAACAATCTCCCACTTGTACTAGATCAAATCATTCATGTATCTAATACCAAATGACTAAACATGACCATTATGTTTCTTTTGGCATAATGTTGTTGTGAGTGGATCAGCTATGTTCTGATCAGTGAGAACTCTCTTTATCTTTACATCATTTCTATCAATGATATCTCTAATCAAGTGATAGCACCTAAGTACGTGTTTGGATCGCTAATGAGACCGTCGTTCCTTAGCTTGTGCAACGGCTCCATTGTTCTCACAATATAAGGGTATTGGATCAACAATGGTAGGTACCACACCTAGTTCTATAATGATTGATCTAAACCATCTCCTTAGCTGCTTCGGAAGCTACTATGTATTTAGCTTTAGTGGTTGAGTTGATAGTTGTGTCTTGTTTGGAACTTTTACAACAAACTGTCCCACCTATAACCTACAAAAGTGAACATGTATCCTGATTGGGAGGATTGGAAACTAGCATTAGTATACCCTCTAACATGTAAGTCATCATCTCCATATACCAAGAATACATCCTTAATTCTTCTTAAGTACTTAAAGATATTCTTAACAGCCAACCAATGACCTTCTCCAGGGTCTGATTGGTATCTACTCGTCAAACTAAGAGTACAAGATACATCGGCCTAATACATATCATAGTATACATGATAGAACCAATTACCGAAGCATATGGTATCATATTCACGTGATCCCTTTCATCTTGTGTCCTAGGACACATAGATTTTAAAAGGCTTACCCCATGGGTCATGGGTAATAATCCCTTCTTAGATTGATCTATGCTAAACCTCTTTAACATTTTATCTATGTATGTAGTCTGTGAAAAACCAAGCAACCTTTTTTATCTATCTCTATAAATCCTTATTCCCAGAATATAGGTTGAATCTCCAATGTCTTTCATGGAGAACTTCTTGGATAACCAAATCTTGACTGATTGTAGAATAGAGATATCATTTCCTATTAGCAATATGTTATCTACATATAGTAATAAGAAAACAATTACACTCCCACTAACCTTTTTGTATACACAAGGTTCATCCATGTTTTATTTGAAACCGAATTCTTTAATTGTTTCATCAAAACGGATGTTCCAACTCCTAGAAGCTTGCTTTAGTCTATAAATAAACATTTGCAGCTTGCACACTTTAGTGTGATCCTTGAATGTGAAACTCTCAAGTTGTATCATATATACATCCTCGGTCAGATTTCCATTAAGAAAAGCTATTTTCATATCCATTTGCCAAATCTCATAATCATAATAGGCGATAAGTGGTAGGAGTATCCTAATGGATTTCAGCATTGCTACTGATGAAAAGGTTTTGTCATAGTCAATACCTTGTTTCTAACGGTAACCTTTTGCAACTAGTCACGCCTAATAGGTAATTACTCTACCATCCACGTTAGTTTTCTTCTTGAAAACCCATTCGCACCCTGTGGGTTTTATCTTTTCAGGTAGATCAACCAAAGTCCAAAATTTGTTGTCGTACGTGGAAACTATTTCTGACTTCATGGCTTCAAACCATTTGTCATATTCTGAATTATTCAAAACTTCTTTATAAGTGGTAAGCTCATCTTCTTCAATAAGCAGTATGTTAATGTGGTCAGTGATGAGAAATCTATATCTCTCAAGTGTCACATGTATCTTACTTGACCTACGAGGTTCTTGTGTATTAGATGGTTCATCTATTTTATCAATAGATTTGGGATCAATTAGTTGATCGTTGTTTGTTTGAACTTGTTAAACTTCACTAAGTTCAATTTTGCTCCCACTATCTCCCTTAAGTACGAATTCCTTTTCTAGGAAATCAGCGTGCCACCTTGTTTTCAATTGGGAGATAGAAATAATATCCACTAGATTCTTTTGGATATCCTACAGACAAACACTTGTTAGACTTATTCTCTAATTTATCTGACTTTGTCCTCTTTACATAAGCAGGACATCCCTAAATTCTCATGTGAGTTAACTTTGGTCTTTTACTATAAAATAGCTCAAATGGGGTAGTGTCAACCATTTTTTATGGAACTCTATTTAGAATATAAACAGCAGTTTCCATTGTATATCCCTAAAAATGATTTGGAAGATAGGCAAAAGCTATCATGGATCGAACCATATCTAATAAAGTTCAATTTCTTCTTTTAGATACACCATTATGCTGAAGTGTATATGGTGGAGTTCATTGAAATAATATCCTATTATCTTTAAGATAACTTAGAAACTTTTGGCTTAAGTATTCACCTCCTCGATCGGATCTTAGAGTTTTTAATACTCTTACCAAGTTGTTTCTCTACTTTATTTCTAAATTCTTTAAACTTGTCAAAGGCTTCAGATTTGTATTTCATTAAATTCAAATACCCAAATCGAGAATAATCATTGATGAAGGTTATGAAGTATTGATAACCCCTTCTTGCTTGCAATATCATTGGTCCACATGCATCAGTTTGTATTAGTTCCAATAATTTCTTAGAACTTTCCCCTTTCTTAGAAAAAGAGGGTTTTAGTCATTTTTTCTAGTAAGCAAGATTCACAAGTTCCATATGATTCAAAATCAAATGAGCCTAAGTCACCGAACTTGTGTAACTTAGAAATGCAATTCTTATTTATATGGCCTAAACGACAATACCATAAGTAAGATGGGTTTGTATTATCTTTTCTTGGCCTTTTATTATTTATATTGAGAACTTGATTTTCTATTTCTAGAATATATAAACCATTCATCAAAATTGCAATACCATAATGTACATCATTTAATGAAAAAGAATAACTTTTATTCTTAAAATTTAAATGAAATCCAAGCAAATCTAAACAAGCAACTGAGATAATGTTTTTAAGTAAAATTGGTACATAATAACAGTTTTCTAGTTCTAGAATTAATCCGGAAGGCAAGTGTAGACGATAGGTCCCCACAGCAAATGCAGCAGCCTTTGCTCCATTTACTGTACGAAGGTCTACATTACCTTTTTCCAACTTCCTACTACTCTTTAGTCTCTGTAAATTATTACACAAATAAGATCCACATCCGGTATCCAATACTCATATCTCATTATTAAATGCAGTATTGATCTCAATTATAAATATACCCGGAGTAAAAGTAGAAGTGCTTATAAGCTTCTCCTACTCCTTCTCCTTCTTTTCTTTAACAGCCTCTAAGTAGCTTTTGCAGTTACGCCTCCAATGGCTTATTTTGCCACAATGGTGACATGAGCCTTTGGTAGTTGTCTCCTTCTTCTTCACACCACCTTTACGTTTAGTTAGATTCTTTTTCTTCTTTTTAGAAACATTTTTCTTCTTAGAACAAGAATCAATCAATAAGACTGCATTATTTTCTTTCTTCATAGAAGACTCTACAGTCTTAAAAAGGTTGATCAACTCATGTATAGTGGTCTCAATCTTATTTATGTGGTAGTTCATCACAAATTGTGAAAAACTAGTTGGCAAAGATTGAAGAATTAAGTCTATACTTAACTCGTGATCTATAGTGAACCCAAGTGATCCAATCTTCTCAATTAACCCCAACATCTTAAGTCCATGCATGGCCACTGAAGTGCCTTCTACCATCTTAGAACAAAATAACTGCTTAAAGATCTCATATCTCCCCGTCTTTGGTTGCTTATCAAAAAAACTCTCTTAAATGGAAGATAATAGTATGAGTGTATAAAACCCTACCTAAGACTACCCTAGAAATAGAGGGAAGGGTTGCATTCCATTGCATATTGCATGCATATATTCTTTATGGGTGAAATTGTGCATTTTTAAAATTGCTATATGTGGTTTTTGTGAATTATTTATGCTAGATGTGTGTTGGGGCAATTAGGGAATTTTGCTTCAGGATGAGAGAAGAAGAGACTTAGGTTTTAGAAGGGAAGAGAATTAGGTTAGGAAAATAAGAATACAAATTAGTGTGTTAAAGTGGTTAAAGCTTTGTGGTTAATTCCTAAGGTCTTAAGTTCAAATCCTATCAACTAAGTATTATTTTTAACTATCCTAACTAATATTTGAAATTTGTTTCTTGCATTCCATGAATCTAGGAATAATGTCTTGAGAAATCACAATGGTAATTTTCTAACCATGTGATCATGTCCTAAATAAAATTTATAGGAATTTTAGTCTCTATTATTTTTGCATTCCATGTCATAACACATTTGAATTTGAAAATATTTTTAAATCTTGAATCATTTATTTTCTTATATTGTTCTAAATTTTGTGGTCTTGGAATTCGAAAAAAAATAAAGTTCCAGCATTTTGGAACCATATGGCCTAAACTTTGGAGCAAAATAGGATAGATGGAAGGGTATTTGATTTCCAAATTGAATTACCAAAATTCTCTCCTAGGAAACCTCATTTTTTGTTATTATTATTTTGGTAAAAAATTCTCAAACTATTTTACTTCTTTTCTTAGCTAAAATCGGTCAGTCTACTCCTTTAGGTGATCGAAATTGGGCAGCTAAGCTGCTTCCTTTCTCTTGCAAACTAACAACCCTCCTTAAGAGCAAAAGCTGGAAAATTCTTGGAGAATTTCGGACTTCTCTTAGCCCACTTAAACTAGAAAATTTCAGCTAGCTTGTAAACCATTTAGCAAGAACAAAAATATCCAGCTTTGCTCTAAAACCATTAAACCACAAATGGTGAACCAATCTTCTCTTCATTTAACCAAGAAACCTTTGGAGCATTTAACACCAAGAACTAACTCTTCAATAGTTCTTGTTCTTCATCAAGTTGATGGCTGGAAAATTGCCATTGAAGAACCTCGAATTGCTCCTACTTTGTAGCAACAAAATCCTTTTAAAATACTTTGAATTTTGCTTAACCACCTCCCTAGATTTTATTATCTTTATAGCCAAAACAACCAGAATTTTCTCAACCATTCTTCAAAATTCAAATTTGAACAACACCTAGAATCCTTCTCACCTAGATAAACCGAAACACTTCATCAACCAAGGTCATTCGACCATCACCAATCCAAAAGCACTCTCCCACTTCATCTAGCTTTCTCTCCCATTCTCTCAAGAATACCAACAATACACACTAACCACCTTCAACTATTTAGTCACTTCTAAACATCCCAAACCACTCTAAAACCCTCAAATCAACTAGAGATAATCATATTCTTTCCTTTGGTACACTTTATAACACCAAAGCAACCAAAGTTGATCCTTCTTTTGGATGAAACAAACCTTTTTGTTTAAGACCAGAAGAACACCAAAAAAAAAAAGGTAAAATAAGTGAAACTATCTCATTCCTATTCTTTTCTTTATCATCTCAATCTCTCTTTCACATTCCCTCTCTTGGCCGAATCATTGGTGGTCATCTTTAGACAACTTCAATCATTAGAGGACTCAACAAAGCACTCAAGGCCCTTCATTTGTCAGGACAACACCTTCGGCTCAAAATGGTCATCAAACAAGTATTTTGTCCTAATTCTCTCATTTATTTTCGAACTTAAGATTAATAGGATGATGGCTTATTGATATGATGATGGATAATCTAATGGTGTTGGGGAAATAAATGCATGTTTATGTGGCATGGATGATTTTATGATGTATAGATTGAAAGGTGTATTAGGACTATTCTATGAAGTAGATTTGGATTTTGATTTTAACATGAGGTTATGATATGTTGTTAGTATATTTGTGAATTGGGTCTATATGACACTAGCATGAGATGATATGGTGGATAAGGGAGATTATTGCTATTATGATTTTGCTAAAGCTTTAATATTGTTGATCTTGCCATCAATTACCATGCAAACATTTATATGGCTAACGATACTACATTTGCAATGAAAATTATTATTATCACTCTACTTGTGCGATTACTACTTTATTTATTAATAGCAAAATTATTACTACCTTTAAATACTAAGTAATATTATTACTACTTTTGATACTTAAATCACTATCATAATTTTTATTACTGACATTACTACTAATATTACTATTTTTAAATAATGTTATTACTACTAATGTTAAATGTATTATTATTAGTATTGCAATTTTTAAGTATAATTGATATTCTTAATATTACTATTATTATTGGTACTAAACACCATTATTTTAGAGAAATATTAATAAAATTAATATTATTACTAGTATTGTCGCTGCTAGCCATATTATTTTTATTTAATCATATTAATATTATTAATAATATAATAAATACTATTATTATTATTCATTATTATTTATTAAACATTATTATTTTCTTTAAATATATATATATATATATATATAAATAATATCATTATTTCTATTTATATTATTATTTTTATTCTTAAAGCAATATTATTAGCCATAAAATTATCAACATTTTTTTCAATACCTGGGACAATGTTATTATTTTTTGTTATCCTCCATTAATACTTATATCACTTACTTATGTTAGTATAGCATCAAATTATTTTTATATTAACATTAACCTCTAAATCATCTTATTTGTAGAACTCCTAAGCTATTCACACTATATTGGAGTGTTGCTATTGATTAGGTGTATGTAAGGTTGGAAGTTATTTGTACCTATACAATTTTGTGGCTTAGTTGTGCACCAATAGTGACATATACCCTATTTTACCCCAGACAAGGTTAGGTTGCCTTGAGCAAGACTTAGAGGATTATTTTGCCAAGTGGAATCAAGAGTTCAAAGTAAATCCTTGCATAAAGATGTTTGTGAAGAAAAGTACTTCTGCAAGTCAAATGCACGGATTGCCGTGGAAGGTGTACTATGGGATGCAATTATGGACAATTTATTCCTTCTGCTAAATAAAATAATTTTTGTCAAGCAAACAAATTTTCAAGCAAAACAATTCCTTAAACAAATTTTACCTAAGGTTGTTTTGTAAACCATAATTGCTATTTCAAAGAAAACTCTTTGGATGATTCTACTTTTCCCAAATGGAACAAATTTAACGTTGAGTACTCAATAAGGGTCAACTACTAAGACTAGTCTTTGAAGAGTTAGATAAGTCTCTCAGTAGGAGGCCACCTCTGAAGGATAAACTCTACTTGGACAATATGACAGTTCTTGTTGGTCAGGCTAGTCCAATCTAGCAGTACAGTTTAGGGTGGACTATTTATTTTTAGAGTGGAAAACCAGTAAGTTTAGGTGTAGAGATAGAGGAGTATCTCACCCTAGTGGGCAGATCTCCCATTGCCCGGTGTTGAACAATTACACTAGGAAGTTATCATGATAGAATTCATGATTTGGAAATTTTGTGATTGAATCACCTAATCCCTTATGATTTTGTTATATTGATGAGTGGATGGTTTTACAAGAATTGTTTTGGTTGCACTCTGTGTTGTTCCACTCAGTGACTGATTATTGATGAATTTGACTTGCAAACACATTTTAAAGTTGTTCTAAACTTGCATACATGAAATGTTACTTAAATTATCATGAGCACACACAGGGCTTACTGGAAAATATTTCTCATCATCTTTTATATCATGTCTTCAGGTCAATCTTGCTCTGAAGGTTGATTTACTTATGTTGCCATGAGTTTGGAAGATTTATATTGATGTATTTACTTATTGGAGATTTTAGTTACCTTCTATTTGTTTCAAGACTTGTATAAGTATTGTTTTAGGATTGTAATAAGATTATTATTAAGTTATTTCCTTCTGTATTTTTTATTACCTAGTTATAAAGACCCCTTGCCCTAAGGACGAAGTGAGATCCCCGCCCCTTTTGGAGCACATAGGTAGTGAGGTGTTACAAAGTATCTATATGCTCATACTATTTTTGAAGCTCAGTGGTTATTGATGCCAGCATGATACAAGATTCTGTGTCACTATCCTTTTTACGCTTCTTATGGACTTCATACTCTTCAACAAGAGTATCATTAACTGGTGGTGGTTGGATTGGAGTATCTAATACGTAGAGCAACCTTTCTGATTTGAAAACTATTCTCAAATTTCTATATCACTCTAAGAAATTTCACAATGCTACGTAAGTTCAAATTTGTTGTCATGATGCAAATGATCTAGATGAAAAATAAGAGACATTGGACTATGTATAAGCACATGAAATGCATTTAATTAGGTATTTAACTAAATGCGTATTTAACTATTATTTTATTCAAATTAATAGCCCTCACTATTGACTCGAGAAAGTCCGTTAGAATCTTTCCTAGTAGTCTAGTATCCAAATTCTTTAAGAATAACCTTGGGTATACTCAACAAACTGCTCTTAAGTTCAATGGTAGATATCTAATACTAATTACATCAAATATAACTACCGAATCGTTAGGTGATTAACATCTTTTAATCTTAAAGCACTTAGTGCTATCCTGATTTAGCCTCTAATATTCTTTATGATTGGGTATGCCCAATCGGGATAAAGATATTAGTCGAATCCAACCCATTAATCCAGAATTATATTCCATAGCTTGAACATGCTCGATGTCGAGTAAGTTTGGATATGCCCAACAATCTAATCTTGAAAAAGAACTATCGTTCTTGCTATATTAATGGAAGGCTTTGGATTTAATATTGTTTAAAGGATTTTAATTATTTAATTAGCAGACTTATGGTTTGGCATGCAAAATATCAATACTTTGACATAATTGTTATAGACTTAATTATGTGGCTTGGTTATGGACTTTTCTAGATTAATTTCCTTGAGCCAAGAAGGAAATTAATTTTGGTCAAACCTATATGTTCATGCTTGTTTGAGAAGAAAGTCTTACCATAGTCTTGCTTTGTGCTTAATCGCCATCTCCATAATTGTGTAAAACAATTTCTAATCTTATCTAACCTATGTAATCTAATTACATAAATTCTTAATGAAGAAACCTCGAGTTATATTCGAGGGGATTTAGATAGGAAGAGAAATTACAAGAGATTGTAGAGAAAGGCAAGACACACGGCCCTATTTATTCAAAACAAAGTAATAAAATACATGACACAATTTCCAACATGCTAGTATCATGCTTAAAACACATTAAGCAAAAATAAATTATACATCAAATATTAAATTCCAAAATTATTATTTTGGAAATTAAATTTTTTAGACCCAAAATCAAATGTTGGGAAGAATCTTGGGGCCTCTTTTGGAAGAAAATATTTCAATGGGTCCTATTTGAGTTAACAGGAAAAATCGGTGGTCAAAAAGTATAAAAACAAAATTGAAAATTTTTTATATACATTAAAGTAAACCAGCCACGGCTATGCTATAGCCACGCACAGCTTGTGCATAGCTGTGCATGGCTCCTTCACAATTTCTACCAGCTTGAACAATTTCAAGTCGATTTCTGCTATAAAACCGATTTTTTTTTTCTTTTCTCTACTGAAACTATTCAGTAATAGGAAACAATTTCCTATGGTTTTTTTTACTATTTCTTTTTCAAATTTTAGAAACAATTTCACTGGAAACAATTGGAATTCCAATCAAATTGGAAACAATTGTTTGAAAACAATTCTCTAAGGCTCCCTTTTTTTTCTTGTATAGAAACAATTTCTGTATTGTTATTATATTTTTTTTTCCCACAAAACAAACTATTTGTTCATATCCCAATAAAACAAAATTTTCCAAAATAAAATTTTTACATGAAACAATTTTTCATGGACCTAAATTTTTTTTTAAACAATTTCAAAATTTAATAACAGACCCGTAAAACACATACGATATGTCTCTGATACCATTCTTAGATTTCAATCATACAAACTAATTTACATGCAGTGAAAAATTAAAATTAAAACCATGCAAAGAATCACTTGTATGAAATTAGATGGATTATGAGAAAAAAGAAAAATTAGTTATCTCGAAAACGTAACTTTAAAAAGTTTTCTTCCGCGTGAACCCCCTTCAAAAGTTGATCCAACCAGCCACCAAATTCCAAGAATAGAAATTCTCTCTAACAGTAACCATACAAGGAATTGCACTCGAGTTGAGTACTAAAACCCTATGCTAGTAGGTAATATACGGTGGCTTTAGGATTACTTTAAATGGAGAAGAAATTGTTTTTCTTTTTTTCATAAAGAAAGAAGGAAAAATCTCTGTGTTCTATATTCTATATTCTAATGCGGTGACCAACGTTTTATGATATATATATATATATATATATATATATATCCTACAGAGAACAAATTCTCTATTTTATAGGAAACTAATTTTTGTTGCCAAAAATCAACTGCCACCAAGAAACCAAAAAGAACACGTACAGGCTTTTTCCTAATTCTTTTAGGAAACAAACATTTTGTTCCTCTTTTCAACTATGGGCTTGGACTTTCAAGAATTGCAATTTGACCTTTTGAATTATAACAAGTTTATAATTCACCTATAAGGATTTATCAATTCTAATCAACCCCAAGCAATTATAACACTTTATAATAAGCTCATAATAAATATTTCTCACAAATTAACCCCAAATATTATCATATAATATCTTAAGCACCAATTCCTTTATTGTGTGTGACCATTAGGTTTTCTAGTCGATTGGTAGCTAATATAAATTTAATTCTATCACGATTGAATTAATAATCTTTTTAATAATTAGAATTAATTTATTAATTCTAATTAGAATTAAATTTATTAACTCTCTAATTAATAAATCCATATTTAGTAGATCACAAGCAGCATCTAGAAATATATCATGACCACCCAAAAGTCCAGAAAGTCAAGTGGCTTGATATGAACATTTCAATAGCAAAACATCAGTGCAATAAACTCCTTTTACAATATAATATCTCGTTCGATTTAGAGTATGAAATTAGTGCTAACTCCCACTAGAATATTAATTAATTCTGATCCAAATATTTTAGTACTTGTTCCCGAAATCTATTACTCATCATGTGCATCAGTTAGAACTATTTCCAACACATAGTTACCTTGGCCAAAGACTTCTTGAGTAATGATTCCTATAAGTGGCCTCGAGATATTCGCTCCTACTATTAAGAGTGATGAATCCTTTATTGACCTTCTCAACTACTTTCATTTACTTTACGTTATACCCAATGTCCATCCCATAGGCGGTATTGTAAAGACTCTAGAGATTTGAATCGAAGTTATACCCAATACCCAATGCTTAGTAAACAAAATACCTTGGAGATCTCAAATCTAAAGATAATTGTATATTTGCTACAATAAGATTCTATCACTTGCACTAAATAGTTATCCATATGATTATCTCATAGTTAAGTCATTCAATGAACTTGTTCGAGTAATAAGCATCTACGTGTTAACTTTGAGTATCACAATACTCACGGATGTGAGAATCACTGCTTTATCAAATCAAGAAGTTTAACACGTACTAATCTTATCACATTAATAATGTCCTATCACATTAATACATTGACTAGGGATAATTTAAGCACAAACACATTTCAGTGTTGTAAGATCCTCACATCACAATCTCTATTATGATTTCCTTAATACAATGTTGTACTTGGGGCTTTATCTAACAATTTTATACACATAAACACATAAAACAAAGAAACTGAACAATAAAGAATGCCTTTTATTAATTTAATGTGTAAAATACATTGTACAAATGATTACTTCTAGGATACAATCCTAACAGTGAACCTTTCAATAGTAAAATATTAGTGCAATAAACTGCTTTATCATATTCTTATTCAGTTTAAAAGCATACAATTAGTGTCAACTCCCACTAAAATATAATTAATTGTAGCCCAAATTTATTAGCACTTGTTCTAGAATCTATTACTCAACATACGTATCAATTGGAACTATTTCCAACATATAGTCGTCTTAGCCAAAGACTTCTCGAATAATAATTCTATACAAGTGATCGTGAGATATACACCCTTACTATTAAGAATGATGAATCCTTTATTGACCCTCTCAACTATTTTTGTATACTTTACGTTGTACCTAATATCCATTCTATAGGCAGCTCTAGATGAGACTCCAAAAATTAAAATCAAAGTACAATGCTTAGTAAACAAAGTACTTTAGAGATCTCAAATCTAAGGATACTTGCACATTTACTATAATGAGATTCTATCACTGGCTCTAAATAATTATCCATGTGATTATCTCATAGCTAGATCATCTAATGAACTTGTTCACATAACAAGAATCCACGTATTAACTTTAAGTATCACAATACTCACAAATGTGAGAACTACTACTTGATCAAATCAAGAAGTATAACACGTGATAGTCTTTTCACATTAATAATGTTCTATATCATTCATACTATGACTAGAGATAATTTTAAGCACAAGTACAACATAATGTATTATGAATCTCACATTATGATCTCTATCACAATTTTCTTAACACTATACTATGTGCTTGAGACTTTATCTAATAGTTGTATACACATATACGCGAAATGATTAATTAAACTGAAAGATAAAGAATGTATTTTATTAATCAATGTGGAAAATACATTGTACAAATGATTGGCTCTATAGCACAACTCTGACATAAACTACGTAAGACACTTAGATGTCTTTATGTGCTAACCACTGGTTGATCTTGGGTGGAACACCAATCTGTTATCAATACTTACTAATTTCATCATGGGGAGAGTATGGGGGTGGGGATCTCATACTACTGCAAGTAAAAAGAATTAGAAATCCTTTCCAACCTCGTCGTAAGAGGAATACAGGGAGGAAAATCCTGTTCTACTGCAAGTAAAAAGGAGCTGGTATAATTTGACGTAGATTGTGACTGCTTTCATAAATCCCGGGGCATTAATGTCCAATGAACTTCAGTATTAAAACATGCATGAGTTTCATAAGACATGATTATACCCTTTACAATGATTTCAAATACACTACATATTGAACCTTTCTTTACTTACGAGTTGTTTTTAATGGAAAATCACTAGCACACCTTTCTTTACTCAGAGGATTCACTGAGTGTTTTGTCCTAACACATTTCTTTTTTGTTCTTATGTTTTAGGTTTTATTGTATAGCTTAGTGATCAAACGAAAGCGCAGTGGAGGCATGATGGGGTAGAAACAAGTGATATGATTTATTGTATATCGGGCAAAATATGTCAACCACCCTTGAACTTTCACAAATTTTGATTTTCACTCTCGAACTTTAAAATACCTGATTTTAGCCCTCGAACTTTTAAAACACATAAAAAATAACCCTTTCAACAATAAAAGCCCAAGTACAATACAAAATCACTAGATTTTAGCTCTCATTCTCCTATTTTTATTTCTAAAATATTATTCTTCAACTTTAATCTCGCTTTCTTCTCTTCAAATTAGTTTTTCCATTAATTAAAACTATTAAGTGTTCACGGAAGTTCATCACATGACTTCCACATGACCTATTTTATAGGTATTTTCATTTACTCAACTCTCACAATGTGGTGTCATCTTTCTAATTTTTATAAAGTAACCTCTATATATGACAGGTAAAGACTACTGCAACTTGCGCATCTCTCACTTCTCTTTTTAGATTTTTTTTTTTTATAATTCACTTCTACTTTCAAATTTATTCTTCCTTCTTGTAGAAATGCCAAGAAAATTAATATTCGTCAAGAACTGAATCGATTTTTTTTCTTCTTCATCTTTACATCTTAGTTTGTTTATTAAAGCGTAAAATATGTTATTTTTGTTATATGGTTAGATTCAAAAAAGTGCGAAAGAGTAATCTCAAAATTATTGAGTCACATAAAAGGTTTAAAGTTATATCTTAAAATTGTTGTTGATAAATGAAGAAATTCGAAGAGAAAAGAACGAGATTAAAGTTGAAGAATAATATTTTAAAAATTAAAAACAGGGGAATGAGAGCTAAATTTGGTGATTTTGTATTATACTTGAGCTTTTACTGTTGAAAGGGCTATTTTTTTAGGTGTTTTAAAAGTTCGAGGGCTAAAATCACACATTTTAAAGTTCGAGGGTGAAAATCAAAATTTATAAAAGTTTAAGGGTGGCTGATATATTTTGCCCTTGTATATCATGTTTAATGTTTTGTGCAATTTTAAGTGTGTTTCTTTATGAATGTATTTCACTACAAAAAAGGAGGTAAATAAGATGCTAATATATATGATGGCCCAAAAACTGTCGTAAAACATAACTAAATACGATAGTTTTAATAGCGTCGTACTTTCCAAGATAATTATGACAGTCAGGATAAAATCGTCTTATTTATCTTCACAAATACTACAATTATTATAGCCAACAACAACTAAGACACTTTATTATAACCATTATATTAGTTTCGATATATACAACGGTTTATTAAGCGACGGCTAAAGCCATCATTATTGATTAAACATAATACGATGGTTAGAATCGTCATAGTCTATTGGATTAATACAATAGTTACGAACGAATTATTCTTAACTAAATATGATGGTTTATCCATTTTCATTTTTCCATTTCCGAAACGATTTTATACAACTTTTTTTAGTAGCTGTCGTATAAAAACATCGTATTAACTATATATGACGATTTTTCTACTGTCTTATGTTAAAAATGATGAAATTATTTATGACAACTAAATAACTGTCATGTAGCCATCGTATATAGTAAATACAACACTTTTTATTAAAATACAACGATTTGTGGGCCGTCATTTTTAATCCTTTTTTTAGTAGTGTTTAGGATAATCTGGTTTTAAGTTTTGACTTGTTATAAAGACCCCTTGTCTAGGAGATCAGACGAGACAACACCCAACACTATAAGGCTCATCATAACTAGAAAATTGGGGGTGTTACAAGAGTAGCGGCTAAAAGTCCATAAGATCCACAAAGAATTAAAGAAACTTAGTAAAAGTTGGAATTCGAACTCAGATTGCTAGACAATAAGTTCAAAACTCTAACTATTAGACCACTTTAGTCTTTATGTTCCCTTCTACACAAAAGAAAAAAAAAATCATTATCACCCTCAACACAACGCACAATATCTAATACTAAACATATATAAAGATTTAGGCCTATTTTATGCAATTCTCTTTCATTCACCCAAATCACTGTAATTAGTCACAGTCACCATTAGGCACCAAGCACACATAGACATTTCAAATGTTCAATCGCACACATAGTATGCTATACAATACATGAACCCTATATTTCTAGGGGAGTTTTTGGGTGAGGTGTTACAACTAATGATCATAATATTATCACATAAATATGCACAAGCTTACTACACAATTATCCCAAGCTTAAACAAAAACCACAAAAAGAAGTCATATGATTTATCTCACATATAATATGCTCATGAATGCCAATCTTATTAATGTATTCCCATGCATGAATAAGCAAGAATATTACACACTTGAAATAACTTTCTTCTCCCAGTAACACTAGTAATATATATTTTCTATGTAAATGTTCAAGTATTCACCAATTTGTTAAGAATGCAACATAAAACAAGTGTTGAAGTCAAAGGATAGTAGTGATATAGAGAAAAAAAAGCCAATTTGTTGTCAAGATACTAGTTGATATACTCTTATTGCTTTGACATGGTACTTTCTGAAAACCAGGGAGGTATTGGATATTAGACATTAGAATTACTTGATATTTAATTTCTCTTCCATTATAATCTTTAACAATTATTTCTTTATAAGGAACCTGCAACAAGTTTTTCGAAGAGCATTCTATGTGATCTCCTTTGCAAACTATAAGCATTGACTCAAATTATATAGAGTTTAATTAATATATCAATAATAAACATCACTAGCTTAACTAATATTAATACACACTCATGTTGAGATTAATCACTATATATCAAGGCAGGTACAACCACTACAAACCACATAGTTGACACTTGATTAATGATGACATGGATACAACTTTAATGGTGATGACACCCAAATAGCTTTTAAAACATTAGTACAAAATAAATTTAAACATGTGATTTTTCTAGCCTCTAAATCTATATGATTGGGCTAAATTTGATTTCAACATAAGATTCCTGACCAGAACAATCGTCTCTCTTTCTAAATTCAAAATGGTCGACAATCGGCTTCTTTACTAAATTTATCAACAAATTGTCGATGATTATCAAGTCACTTGGTTATGAAAAAAAGACCAATTAGTCATTTTGCAAATTTAGAAGAAATAACTTGAGGAATAAAAATATTATTGTGATTTTTTATTTTTTCTTTGTCATCACATGATGTGCATGTGTAGAATTTATTGGATTTCGATAATGCAAACTAGTTTACGTGCAGCGAAAAATTAAAACGAAATACACGCAAAGGATCACTTGTATGTAATTAAACAAATTATGAGAAGGAAGAAAAATTACTTACCTTGAAAACATAGCTTTAAAAATTTTTCTTCTGCGTGAATCCCCTTTAAAAGTCAATCCAATAGAGCCACCAAATTCTAATTATAGGAATTCTCTAACAGTAATCCACATAAGGAAGTGTACTCAAGTTAGGCACCAAAACCCTATGCTAGTAGGTAATTTACGGTGGCTTTGGGATTAATTTGGAGAGAAGAAGGGGAAAATAATTTTTTAGAAAAGAAAACGGAAAAATAAAAGGCATAGAGATTTTCACAAAACCAACAACCCTTTATTTCACACGGTATATAGATATATATACCTTTCTATTTTTCTCACCGCCTCTGAAACTATTGTTTTAATACCTTTAATTCACGTACAAAAACTATTGTTTCCTAAATCCCTTTTGGAAGCAATAGTAATTTAATGGGCTTGCAATTTTTCAAGAATTGTAATTAAGCCCCATGAATTATAACAAGTTTATAATTCACCTATAGAGATTTAATAATCACAATTCAACCCCAACTAATTATAACACTTTATAATTAGCCCATAATAATTATTTCTTCTCACAAATTAACCCTACAATATTATCAAATAATGTCTTGAGTACCAATTCTTTTATTGTGTGTAACATATTAGATTTTCTAGTCAATTGGTAGCTAATATGAATTAATTATATCATAATGGAATTAATAATCCTTTTTAATAATTAGAATTAATTTATTAATTTTAATTAGGATTAAATTTATTAATTCTATAATTAATAAATCCATATTTAGCAGATCATGAGCGGTATCTAGCAATACATCATGACCACCCAAAAGTCCAGAAAGTTAAGTAACTTGACATGAACCTTTCAATTGCGAAACGTGAGTGCAATAAACTTCTTTCACCATATAATATCTCATTCAATTTTACAGTATAAAATTAGTGCCAACTCCCTCCAAAATATTAATTAATTCTGACCCGAATATTTTAGTACTTTTCCCTAAATTCATTACCCATCGTGTGTATCAATTGGAACTATTTCCAACATATAGTCACCTTGGCCACAGACTTCTTAAGTAATGATTCCTGAAAGTGACCATGAAATATTTGCTTCTACTATTAGGAATGGTGAATCCTTTATTGATCCTTTCAACTACTTTCATTTACTTCATATTGTACCCAATGTCCATTCTATAGGCAGTCTCGTAAGGATTCTAGAGATTGGAATAAAAGTACAACGCTTAGTAAATAAAGTACCTTAGAGTTCTCAAGTTTAAGAATACTTGCACATTTGCTATAATGAGATTCTATTACTGGTACTAAATAGTTATCTATGTGATTATCTCAAAGTTAGGTCATCTAATGTACTTATTCAAATAGCAAGCATCCACATGTTAACTTTGAATATCATAATATTCACAAATGTGAGAACCATCACTTGATTAAATCAAGAAGTATAACACGTGCTAGTCTTATCGCATTAATGATGTCCCATCTAATTAATACTATGACTAGGGATAATTTAAGCACAAACACAGTCCAGTATAGTAGGAACATCACGATCTCTATTATGATTTCCTTAACACAGTGTTATGCTTAGGACTTTATCTAACTGTTTTATACGCATAAATGCATGAAATAAAGAAACTGAAAGATAAAGAATACATTTTATTGATTTAATGTGCAAAATATATTGGATAAATAATTGCTTCTAGGGCACAATCCTAACAATCTCCCACTTGCACTAGACTCAATCATTTATGTATCTAGTACTAAATAACTAAACATGACCATCATGTTTCTTTTGGTATAATGCCTTTATGAGTGAATCTTTTATACTCTGATCAGTGGGAACTCTCTCTATCTTTACATCTTTTCTATCAATAATTTTTCTAATCAAGTGATAGCACTCAAATTAAACACGTAGCATGATTGCGACTCATGGTCATTATTATTAGATTGGAAACTGGAGTAGAGACAACATTTTCCATTGCCAATATGTCATCTACACATAGCAATAGAACAACAATTACACTCCCACTAACCTTCTTGGATACACAAGTTTTATCTATGTTTTGTTTGAAACTAAATTCTTTAATTGTTTCATCAAAATAGACGTTCTAATTCCTAGAAGCTTACTTTAGTTCATAAATGGACCATTGTAACCTCCATACTTTAGTGTGATCCTTGGATGTGAAACCCTTAAGTTGTTATATGTATGTTTCCTCAGTCAGATTTCCATTAAGGAAAGCTATTTTCACATTCATTTACGAAATCTCATAATGAATGGCAAGTTCTAGGAGTATCCTAATAGATTTTAGCATTGCTACTGGTGAAAACGTTTCATCATAGTCAATACCTTGTTTCTGACAATAACCTTTTACAACCAATCGCGCCTTACAGGTAATCACTTGACCATCTATGTCAGTTTTCTTCTTGAAAACCCATTTGCACCCAATAGGTTTTATCCCTTCAGGTGGATCAACCAAAGTTCAAACTTGGTTGTCATATATGGAATCCATTTCTGACATCATAGCTTCAAGCCATTTTGTTATATTCTGAATTATTCAAAACTTCTTCGTAAGTGATAGGTTCATCTTCTTCTATAAGCAATATGTCATTATGGTTAGTGTTGAGAAATCCATATCTCTCTGATAGGGCATAAATTAGTTATATATTTTCTAGTTATTTGAGGCTATTTTGTGATACATTTTGTGCAATAACTGGTCATATTCCTTCATACTTGAGATTTTACCATTGAAAAGGTATTTTGTGCATTATTTTAGATTTTAGGGGTAAAATAAAACAAAATCAACGCTAAACAGACTAGAGCCGGTGCCGGCCAGATTAGGAGAGGCGGCACCGACCATGTACTGTTGGCTCGCACTTCAAGATGATGAAAAATCAGTGAAACAGGGGCTGAATAGAATACAGTCGGTGCCGATTGGGAGCCCATAGGCGGTGCCGACTACGACCTAAAAGAACTTGGCACAAAAATCTAGAAAAATCGACGAACAGATAGAGAGATAGAATGCAACCGGTGCCGGCCCTAGGCAGGACACACGGCACCAGTTGTGTACTGGTACAGAGGCGGTGCTTCAATTTTCATGTGCATTTTTGAAAATTTTCAGAGTTTTGGTATTTTCTTACTTCTATTCGGTCAGAAACCCTAAAGGGACGAATTTAGGCACTTCTAAAGTCTATAAATAAAGGAAAAACATAAGTCAAAGGGATAAATTCAAAGAGCAAAACACAAAATCACTCAAATTAAGGAGGAATTCATCAAATCAATGAGGATTGTACAAGAGAGTCTACGATGGAAGAAGAAAAATGCTTGTCTATGAGTGCTCTCTTTTAACTTTGTTTTCTTTTCTTGAACAATGAGGTATTAATTATTTTATTGTAATTTAACATTGTTTTTTGTATTCATGATTTTTAGAGCTACTTTGATCTTTTGATTAATTGATCGTTATTCTTAGTATTTAATTATTTATGCTGATTACGAGATTATTTTGTTGTTTCTTTCTATTAACTTGCTTGGGAAAGGGGTTGATAGTGGTCTCAATTCATTAATTTCATATTTGTTGTCTATTAACTTGCTTGGAAAAAGGGGTAATTGCTAAGAACTAGGTAATTAAAGGTTAATTGATATCTGTTAGGATATGGATTCATTGGTTAATTTCATATTTTAAATTTGCCAGGATATAGAGATTTAATTAAGCATTGTGTTTAATGTATCTTTTGGGTGAATTAGTTGAGACAGGATGTGTGATGCTAATTTGTCTAGAAGATAGTGATTTCATGGATTGGAAAAGAAGTGAATCTTTCTTAATCCTTCATGATGCCAAGAGAATGATTAGTTCTAACAATGATTGGGTACTTTAAGGTCATGTTTGTCAAAATAATGGTTTGAGTTACATAATTCTCCATTCTTGACATGTATATATTCTTTTATTTTATTTTATTTTTCATTTTATTCTTTTTCACTTTATTGAGTCGGTTAAACAATGAAAGAAAAGTGATTACTGCATACTTGTTCCTTGAGGATCGATACTCATTTTAAACCCTATGCTATGCTTAATGATGAGTATACTTCCTCATATGTGTAATTTGGGGTTAACGTTTTAATTTAAACTTGATTGGGAATGTGTTTATTTTTATATGATTTTTTATACCCAAATTCGTACACATCACTCTCAGATGTCACACGTATCCTACTTGACTTACGAGGTTTTTGTGTATTCGATGATTCATTTATTTTATCAATAGATTCAGAATCAAATGGTTGATCGTTTGTTTATGCTTCTTGAACTTCACGAAATTCAATTTTAATCCCACTATCTCCCTTAAGCATGAATTCCTTTTCTAGAAAAATATCATGCCTTGAAACAAATACCTTGTTTTCAATAGGGAGATAGAAATAATATACATGAGATTCTTTTGAATATACTACAAGCAAACACTTGTCAGATTTATTCTCTAATTTGTCTAACTTTGTCCTCTTCATATAAGCAAGACATCTCCAAATTCTTATGTGAGTTAACTTTGGTCTTTTACCATAAAAAAACTAAAATAGGGTAGTGTTAACCATTTTTTATGGAACTCTATTTAAAATGTAAACAACAGTCTCTAGTGCATATCTCCAAAACGATTTTGGTAAGACTACAAAAGCCATCATAGTCTGTACCATGTCTAGAAGGGTTCGATTCTTTCTCTCAGATACACTGTTATGTTGAGGTGTGTATGGTGGAGTCTATTGAGATAATATCTCATTATCTATGAGATAACCTTGAAGTTGTTGGCTTAAGTATTCACCTTCTCTATTGGATCTTAGAGTTTTAATAATTTTTCCAAGTTGTTTCTCTACTTCATTCTTAAATCATATGAGACTTGTAAATCTTGCTTACTAAGAAAAATGACTAAAAGCTCTTTTTCTAAGAAAGGGGAAAGGGCTAAGCAATTATTGGAACTAATACATACTGATGTATGTGGACCAATGACATTGCAAGCAAGAAGGGGTTATCAATATTTCATAACCTTCATCGATGATTATTCTCAATTTAGGCATCTGTATTTAATGAAATACAAATATAAAACCTTTGACAAGTTCAAAGAATTCAAGAATGAAGTATAGAAACAACTTGAAAAAAGTATTAAAACTCTAAGATCCAATCAACGGGGTGAATACTTAAGCCAAGAGCATCAAGGTTATCTTAGAGATAATGTGATATTATCTTAATGGACTATACCATATACACCTCAACATAATGGTGTATCTAAAAGAAGGAATCGAACCCTTCTAGACATGGTACGGACCATGATGACTTTTGCAAACTTACCAAAATCATTTTAGAGATATGCACTAGAGATTGCTGTTTACATTTTAAATAGAGTTCCATTAAAAATGGTTAACACTACCCTAGTTTAGTTTTTTTATGGTAAAAGACCAAAGTTAACTCACATAAGAATTTGGAGATGTCTTGCTTATATGAAGAGGACAAAGTTAGACAAATTATAGAATAAATCTGACAAGTGTTTGCTTGTAGTATATTCAAAAGAATCTCATGTATATTATTTCTATCTCCCTATTGAAAATAAGGTGTTTGTTTCAAGGCATGCTATTTTTCTAGAAAATGAATTCGTGCTTAAGGGAGATAGTGTGAGTAAAATTGAACTTAATGAAGTTCAAGAAGCACAAACAAACAATCAACTATTTAATTCTGAACCTATTGATAAAATAGATGAACTATCTAATACACAAGAACCTTGTAGGTCAAGTAGGATATGTGTGACATCTGAGAGATATAGATTTCTCATCACTGACTACAATGACGTATCGCTCATAGAAGAAAATGAGCTTACCACTTACGAAAAAGTTCTAAATAGTTTAGAATCTAACAAATGGCTTAAAGCCATGAAGTCATAAATAGATTCCATGTATGACAACCAAGTTTGGACTTTGGTTCATCCATTTGAAGGAATAAAACCCATAAGGTGAAACTGGATTTTCCAGAAGAAAACCGACATAGATGGTAATGTAATTACCTGTAAGACGAGATTGGTTGCAAAAGGTTACTATCAGAAATAAGGTATTGACTATGACAAAACTTTTTCACCTATAACAGTGCTAAAATATATTAGGATACTTCTAACGCTTTATTAGATTTTGATAATGCAAACCAATTTACACGCAGCAGAACATTAAAACGAAATCCATGCAAAGGATCACTCGTATATAATTAAACGAATTATGAGAAGGAAGAAAAATTAGTTACCTTGAAAACGTAGCTTTAAAAAATTTTCTTCCACGTGATCTCCTTCAAAAGTCGATCCAATTGAGCCACCAAATTCCATTGATAGGAATTCTCTAACAGTAATCCACACAAGGAATTGTACTCAAGTTAGGCACCAAAACCCTATGCTAGTAGGTAATATACGGTGGCTTTAGGATTAATTTGGCGAGAAGAAAGGGAAAACAATTTTTCAAAAAAGAAAACGGAAAAATAAAAGGTGTAGAGATTTTCACAAGACCAACAACCCTTTATTTCACATGGTATATACATATATATACATTTTTATTTTTCCCACCGCCTTTAAACTTCCTAAACCTTTTTAGGAAATAATTAAGACTTGAAGCCTTTTCACATTCAGAAACTATTGTTTCCTAAATCCTTTTTGGAAACAATAGTAATTTAATGGGTTTGGGATTTTTTAAAATTGTAATTAGGCCCCGTAAATTATAATAATTTATAATTCACCTATAGGGATTTAATAATTGCAATTCAACCCCAACTAATTATAACACTTTATAATTAGTCTATAATAATTATTTTTTTTCCTCACAAATTAACCCTATAATATTATCAAATAATGTCTTAAGTGCCAATTCCTTTATTATGTGTGACCCATTAAATTTTCTAGATAATTGGTAGCTAATATGAATTAATTCTATTATAATAGATTAATAATCTTTTTTTTAATAATTAGAATTAATTAGGATTAAATTTATTAATTCTCTAATTAATAAATTCATATTTAGCATATCATGAGCGGTTTCTAGCAATACATCATGACAACCCAAAAGTCCAGAAAGTCAAGTGGCTTGATATGAACCTTTCAACAACAAAACGTCAGTGCAATAAACTCTTTTCACCATGCAATATCTTATTTGGGTTTAGAGTATGGAATTAGTGCTAACTCCTTCCAGAATACTAATTAATTCTGACCCGAATATTTTAGTACTAGTTCCCAGAATCCATTACTCATCATGTGTATCAATTAGAACTATTTCCAACACATAGTCTTCTTGGCCAAGAATTTCTTTAATAATAATTCTTACAAGTCGCCATGAGATATTCGCTCCTACTGTTAGGAGTGATGAATCCTTTATTGACCCTCTCAACTACTTTTATTTGCTTCACGTTATACCCAATGTCTATCCCATAGGCGGTCTTGTAAGGCCTCTAGAGATTGGAATCAAAGTACAACTGATATGAGCTTGTGGGAGGAAGTCTTTCTAGATCTAAAAGTGGCTTTTATTTGGACTTAAACAAAGTGGAAGGATTTCAAGACAAGCAAAACAAACAAGAAAAGAACAAAAAGAGATCAAGAAAATGAACAAACTAACACCTTTTTCCACAAACAAAGAATCCTAAAAGAACTAGCTTTTAGAACCCCAAATTTAGTAGATTAGGTCTACCACAATAACACTTTAGAACCCTTAACTTAGCAAGAAATCAAGAACTAAAAGGATAAGAAATTGTGGGTATTCAAACAAGAACCCTAAATGATTTACAAGAAGAACCCTTGTTGATTTCCTAATTGAATTATCCTTTGAGTTTATAGACACTTACTCAAAGGTGAACTAAGCCCTTAGGTTGGTCTTGGATTGAAGTTGAATAAGGAATCTCTCCATGCTTCAAGCCTTCAAGTTGAATACATCATTCATGATAAAATATGTAATAATATTGTTCTTGTTCTTGCAATACAAGCATTATATAATGGTATTCTGTTCCTAAACTAAAACACTTTAAAATATTACAAAATGACCCCAAAAATAGCTGAAAAATATCAAGGGTTCGGATCTAGAGTAGGGCCGGTGTCGGGTATGTCTCCTAGGGATGGCGTCGGGTCCATTCTAGAGGAACACTACCCATTTACAAAAATTCAGAATCAAAATGAGGCCTTTTTTAGTACACAACCGGCGCCAGGTCCTTTCTGGTAGGCGACGTTTCTGCGCGAACTGCTTCCGGTTGACGTCCTTCGTACACCAGCAGTATGGTCCGTTCTCGATCCTCTTCCAGCAATGTCCATATGCTATCCTACTTGAAATGAGCTTGTAGATATGCGTAAAGATTGTATTGGAATTGTTTGAAACAGGCTCTCGTCAACGGACCAGGCAAGTTCGGCTTTGTTTCAATTTCGTCCTCTCCCCCTTCTTGAGCTCAATCCTTGTGGCTGGATTGATTGCTATCATTTCTCCCTTCTTGGAATGGATTCATCCTTGAATCATAACCTACATCATAAGGAGAAATATCAGCTACATTAAAAGTAGCACTTATATTATACTCACCCAGTAGATCAATCTTGTAGGTGTTGTCTCCATAACGCTCAAGAACTTGAAATAGGCCATCTCCTCACGATTCGAGCTTTGATTTGCATTGGTGGGAAATCTCTCCTTGCACAAATGAACCTAAACCCAATCTCCTGGCTCGAATATCACCTACTTTCTTCCTTGGTTGCGCTTGCATACGACAGCCTCATTTCGTTTTTCGATTAGAGATTTAACTTTCCCGTGTCCATTTTGGCCTTCTTTTTGCCATCAAGACTCAATCACTCATCTACATGCAAAGGAGATAAATCTAAATGGGTTAATGGATTAAACCCATAAATAATTTGAAAAGGAGAAAATGTAGTAGTAGAATAGACAGTTCTATTATAGGCAAACTCTATATGTGGAAGACATTCTTCCCAGTTCTTCAAGTTCCTCTAGATGATTGTCCGTAGTAGTTGTGTGAAGGTCCCGTTGATAACCTCCATTTGTCCATCCATTTGTGGGTGACAAGCTATGGAAAATAACAATTTAGTTCCAAGTTTTGCTCATAATATTCTCCAAAAATAACTTAAAATTTTAGTATCCCTGTCCGATCTATGCTCCGTGATAACCCGTGCAATCGTACTACTTCCTTGAAGAATAAACCTACAATGTGATTAGCATCATTAGTTTTTGCACAAGAAATAAAATGAGCCATTTAGAAAATTGATCAATAACTGCAAAGATGGAATCATTTCCCCTCTTAGTCCATGGCAATCCTAATATAAAATCCATTGAAATATCTAACCAAGATGCATTAGGAATGGGTAAAGGAGTATATAAACCCTGAGGTAGTGTTTTAGACTTGACCCTTCTATATGTTATGCATGAATTACAATGTTTCTCTACATCCCCCTCAGTTTTGGCCAATAAAAATGATCTTGCAAAATACCTAATGTTTTTGAATTCCCAACATGTCCCATTAAGCCTCCTCCATGAGCTTCCTTCACTAATGATTCTCTTAATGATCCTTTTAGTATGCAAAGTTTACCCTCTTTAAACAAAAACCCATCATGCCTATAAAATTTTTGGAAAGCACATTTTTCATAAGCATGATAAATCTCTCCCAATTCATCATCCTTTGCATATAAATTCTTAATAAGCTCAAAACCAAGTAATTTTGCATCCAAGGAATTTAAAAGCACATACCTGCAAGACAATGCATCGGCTACTACATTATCCTCATCTTTCTTATATTTGATCACGTATGGAAAGGTACCAATGAACTCCATCCAATTGGCATGCCTTTTGTTCAACTTTTGTTGGCATTTAAGATGCTTTAATGTTTCATGATCAGTATGGATGCTAAATTCCCTAGGTAACAAATAATGTTGCCAATGGTGCAAAGTCCTCACTAATGCATACAATTCCTTGTCATAAGTAGAATAATTCAAGGATGCTCCTAATAACTTCTTACTAAAAAATGTAATTGGTCTTTTATCATGAGACAACATAGCACCTATTCCTATTCCACTAGCACCACATTCCGCTTCAAAAGCTTTCTCAAAATTAGGTAAGAACAACAATGGGGCTTCACTCAATTTTGATTTCAAAGCATAAAAGCCCTTTTTTTTTTTTTTTTTGGTTCTTTTCCCCACCTAAATCCTACATTCTTTTTTATAACTTCAATCAACGGGGCAACTATTGTGCTGAAGTTTCTAATGAATCGCTTGTAAAAGCTGGCTAACCCATGAAAACTTCTTACCTCAGTCACAGAAGTAGGTGTAGGCCAATCTTGAATTGTCTTAACCTTTTTTCCATCAACTTCAATACCTTTTGAACTCACAACATAACCAAGAAAAGTTATCTTTTCTAAACAAAATGAACATTTGTCAAACTTTGCTTATAACCTTTCTCTTCTAAGAGTAATAAGCACACATTTAAGATGATGCAAATAATCTTCATAAGTTTTGCTATAAATCAAAATATCATCAAAATACACCACAATAAATTTTTCAATATATTCTCACAACACTAATGCATCAATCTCATGAAAGTACTAGGTGCATTTGATAACACAAATAGCATCACAAGCCACTCATATAAACTATGTTTGGTCTTAAATGAAGTTTTCCATTCATCACCCTCCCTAATCATAATCTGGTGATATCCGAATTTCAAATCAATTTTTGAAAATACATATGATCTATGCAATTCATCCAATAAATCATCAAGCTTAGGGATAGGGTAACGATATTTTACCGTTATGTTGTTAATGGCCCTGCAATTAACACACATTCTCCATGATCCATCTTTCTTAGGCACCAGTAACATTAGAACTGCGCTTGGACTCAAACTCTCTCAAACATGGCCTTTCTTGAGCAACTCCTCAACTTGCTTTTGTAGCTCCTTAGTTTCTTCAGGTTTGCATCTATAAGCTGATCTGTTTGGAATGACAGCCCCTGAGATAAAATCAATCTGATGCTCTATTCTTCGGATGGGTGGCAATCCTTTCGGGTATTTCTTTTGGAAACGTATCTTGGAATTCTTCAACAAGACCTACAATTTCACAAGGTAAAGAAAGAGAAGTTTCATTAGTAGTTACATAACTACCTTTACAAATTAGGAGATACATTAGTTCCTTAGCTTTAATAGCTTCTACCGCCTCTCTCTCTTCTGCAAAGAAATTAACTCGTTTCGTATCTCTTCTCTCTTGTTTTCCCTCTTTCTTTTCCTTTTCTTCTTTCTCAGTGTTCTCTTTCTCGATTTTTTTTTTCTCATTTTCTTAAACACTCATTTTCTCTCATGATCTTTTTGATCTTTGCTCACTTCGCTTGGAGACAGGCAATAGAATGAATTTCTTTCCTTCCTTATACACAGTGTATGTATTTTTCTTCCCGTCATGCATTACTCCCCTATCATATTGCCATGGTCTCTCGAAAAGTAGGTGGCCTGCCTACACAGGAAAAACATCACACAAGATCTTATCTTTATATTTCCCCATGTCAATTGCAATCAAGGCTTGTTTATTAACCTTCAACTATCCACTTTCATTTAGTTATTGCAACTTGTAGGGTTACTGATGCTTTCTTGTTTCCAAGCCTATTTCTTCCATCGCACTAGCACTTACAACGTTGGTGCAACTCCACTATCAATGATTACACTGCAAGGTACTTGGTTGTTCAAGCATCTTGTATAAAAGATGTTTTCCCTCTATTGATGATGCTCATCCTCGTTCACTTGCGTACTTAAAGATTTCCTCTCTACACCAAGTAATGCATACATTTGCCCAACTTCTTCACCTTCTTCACTCGAAATTTCTTCTTCTTTTTGAATTTCCTCCAATTTCTCATATTCCTCTTCCTCGAATTAAATGTCACCATAGGCATTGGTATACATCAATCTTTTTCTTGGGCATTCGTGTGTTGTATTTCCATATCCCAAACAACAACATCATTTGATATCTCGGCTTCTCGACTTCTCAATAGCCTTTCCTTTATCTCTATTCCCTTCTTCCCCCGGTTTGTTGAATTCCCTAGGCAGATTTGTTGAATTCCCTAGGTGGCAGCCTTAGGACTCTTTCCTTCTTTGGTATCAGCTTAGGGAACTCCTTAGGAGGTGGAATTGGGTGGTTTTCTCTCCTCTCAAATGGCCTTCTCTTCAATTGCTTTTCTACCTTTATAGCTATATGCACCATTTCTTCTATGGTCTCATATAAATGTAACTCGACCATATTGGCTATCTCCCGGTTCAATCTACTTAGAAATCTCGCTTTAATGGTACATGGATCTTCATTAATAACTGCCCTCATCATTAGCATCTCAAGTTCTTTATGATAATTTTCAACACATTTATTCCCCTGTCTTAGCACTTGAAGCCTCTGATATAGCTCGTTGTAGTAGTGATGTGGTACAAATCTTACCCTCATGAGATTCTTAATCAAATCCCTTATCCCAATGGCATTTTCTCCCATTCTCCTTCTAGTAGTCAAAACTTGCTCCCACCATACCAATACATAGTTTGAAAACTCAATACTGTCAACTTCACTTTATTCCTCTCATTATAATCTTGACAATCAAATAGAATTTTCATCTTCCTTTGCTATTCAAAATATGTCTTGGGATCACTTTTCCCCTGGAATTATGGTACCTCCATTTTGATGTTTTTCAATTCCCGCTCTCCCTCATTTTCATCTCTCCTCCTACCTTTCATCACATTATCCCGATATTGTTCTTCATAGTCTTCCTCTGGGTATCCCTCTTCTTACTCAAATTTTCTCTCAATATTTCTTTCGACTCCTCTCATAGGGTTCTCACCAAATCTCCCTCGGCCTCTTCCTCTACCTCATGTCAACCCGTTTCTCCCTCCTCTCATAGGAATCTATTGATATCCACCAACTAAATATTCATCCTATTCTTCTCTAGATTGTGTATTCACGGAAGGCGTGTTGTAGGCTTCTGATTGCTTTTGTCCCCTCCCTTGACCTGCGGTAGATGTTTGGTATTGTTGAGCTCAGAGTTCGGTCATCTCCCTCCAAATGCTCTCCATACTCCTTTGCAATGAAATGAGGGTTTCACGAAGATCTCCCAAATCTTCTTGTGGTCTACTTGCTCCACCAAGATTTAGCATAGTCAGTTCCTTTCCTTGAGTCATCGTTAGAGTTTAGATTGATATTCCTGCAAAAAGTGTTAAGAGAACAAAAATAAAAATTAGTTTCCTCACTCACTCCCTAAGTGTTGGCACTCCACTCTCGTGTTTGCGCTTCTTGGCTTTTTCAAATTAGAATCTTTCTTTCTTACCTTTTTTTTTCACTCAACGTTTCACTTATTCAACCAAATTCCTCCCCAACTTCAAAGGGTTTAGTTCACCTTAGTCTATTAACTCTTAGGATAATTCAATACAAGGGTCCTAGGATAACTCAATTTATCAAACACTTATATGGTCAAGAACAAGTAGAGTACAAGGTGTTCACAATATACAATAAGAATAAAAAACACACACAATGGAGCACGACAACAAAGTTGACTCCAATTCCATGGAATGAGTACAAAGAAAACTTGAATTAAGTAGGACAATACAATACGAAGGAATCTATGATTATGATACTAATGATCAAGCCACATTCTTTCTTTGTGATAGTTCATCAAACACATAGTGTTCATAGGGTATATGGTCATTGAGACTTTTTATCAAACACCTTATGTGCAAGACTTTCCTATAGAACTTTGTAAGCAAATTCCTTCCCAAGCAAGCCCAATATAATCACAACAACAAAAATCAATGCATTCCCAAGGATCTTTCTTCAACAAATCATTCTCATTCCTTTTTTTTTTTTTTTAATATCTAAGAAATTCAAGATCAAACAATTCTCTAGATTTGATAGATCCAAACTAAGATAGAGATCTAAGCTTATCCTAGCTCTGATACCAAATTTGATATGAGCTTGAGGGAGGAAGTCTTTCTAGATCTAAAAGTGGCTTTTGTTTGGACTTAAACAAAGTGGAAGGATTTCATAACAAGCAAAACAAACAAGAAAAGAACAAAAAGAGATCAAGAAAAAGAACAAAGCAACACATTTTTCCACAAAAAAGAACCCTAAAAGAACTAGCATTTAGAACCCCAAATTTAGTAGATTAGGTCTACTACAACAACATCTTAGAACCCTTGACTTAGCAAGAAATCAAGAACTAAAAGGATAGGGAATTGTAGGCATTCAGATAAGAGATAATAAGAACCTTAAATGATTTACAAGAAGAACCCTTGTTGACGTTGGGTATCTCTCACATATCATATATGGCGCAGCGGAAAATAAAAATAGATACCATCTCAGGATCCGCATATATGTGGAAAACAAGATATAAAGATAACAAAGATAACAACTTTTTACCTTTCTTTGATTGTCCGAAGAACAAAAATTTCTTCTTCAAGTCAAGGCACGATCCAGCAATCCTCTTGTTCGAACACCACGAGAGTTGATCGTCCAACCACTATAATCATAGTGTGTGATTATCTCTAATAGAAATCCATACAGAGGAACACTCAAGCACTAAAATTTTTTGTGCTAGCAGAAAAAGATAGCGGCTAAGGTTCTTCTCGTTTTCAACAAAATGAGAAATGAAGGAGAGAAGAGAAAAGAGTTTTTGGTGGCTGCTATTTTCGTGTGAATCCTCTTTCTAGGGTTTCGGTTCTATCATCATATAAACCGAAAAATTCACTGAAAAAAATTGAAATCCTAAAACAATTAGAATTCCATAATTGTAATTGGAAACATCATGTTCTCACAATTACAATTTGTCTCATAAATTATAACTAATTATAATTTAGCCACAACTCCTTCTCTTTCTCGCAATTAACCCCACTATGTTATCAAATAATATCTTGAGCAGATAATCCTCTATTGTGTGTGACCTATTATGTTTCCCAGTCAATTGGTAGCGAACATGAATTAATCCAAACGTCTTTGAGATTAATAATTCATAATTAATTAGAATTAATCATATTAATTCTAATCATGATTGGTTTATTAATTCATCAATTAATAAACCCATATTCCTAGATCATGAGCGGTATCTAGCAACACATCATAACCACCCAAGAGTTTAGGAAGTCAAGTAGCTTGACATGAACCCTTCAATAACAAACTACAGTGCAATTAACTCCTTTCACCATACAATATCTCATTCGGTTTGGAGTACGGAATTAGTGCCAACTCCCTCCAGAATATGTATTAATTCTGACCCGAATATAATAGTACTTGTACCAGGAACCCACTACTCTAGATGTGTATCAATTAGAACTGTTTTCAATGCACAGTCGCTTTGGCCAAGGATTTCTTGAGTAGAAATTCCTACAAGTGGCCGTGAGATATTCGCCCCTACTATTAGGAGTGGTGAATCCTTTATTGACCCTCTCAACTACTTTCATTTACCTCACAATGTACCCAATATCCATTCCATAGGCAGCCCTTGATCGAGCTCCAGAGATTGGAATCAGAGCACAATGCTCAACAAACAAAGTATCTTGGAGATCTCAAGTCTAAGGATACTTGCACATTTGCTATATTGAGATTATATCACTGGCACTAAATAGTTATCCATGTGATTATCTCATAGTTAGGTATCCAATAAACTTGTTCCATTAACAAGCATCCATGTGTTAACTTTGAGTATCTCAATACTCACGGATATGAGAACCACCGCCTGATCAAATCAGAAAGTCTAACACATGCTAGTCTTAATGCATTAATGATGTCTAGTCTCATTAATACTATGACTATGGACTATTTAAGTACTAACACTATACAGTGTAGTAGGAATCTCATATCATGATCTCTATCATGATTTCCTTGACACAGTGTTGTACTAGGGACTTTATCTAACAGTTATTTTAAGCAAAAGTAAACAAAAGAAACTGTAAGATAAAGAATGCCTTTTATTAAAATAAAATGTGTCATATATAATGTACAAGTGATTGCCTCTAGGGCGTAACACTAACAGTTGATTTCCTAATTGAATTATCCTTTGAGTTTATAGACACTTACTCAATGGTGGACTAAGCCCTTAGGTTGGTCTTGGATTAAAGTTAAACAAGAAATCTCTCCATACTTCAAGCCTTTAAGTTGAATGCTTCATTTATGATAAAATGTGTAATAATGTTGTTCTTGTTCTTACAATACGAGCATTATATAATGGTATTCTGCTCCTGAACTAAAAAACTTTAAAATATTATAAAATGACCCCAAAAATAACTGAAAAACATCAGGAGTTCAGATCCAGAGCAGGGTCGGGGTCAGGTACGTCTCCTAGGGATAGCGCTGGGTCCATTTTGGAGGAACACTACCCATTCACAAAAAGTCAGAATCAAAATGAGGCCTTTTTCAGTACATAACCAGCTCCGAGTTGGACTCGTAGGGCCGACGCCAAGTCCATTCTACTAGGCAACGTTTCTGTACAAACTACTTTCGGTTGACGTCCTTCGTATACCAGCACATGGTCCGTTCTCGATCCTCTTCCGGAAATGTCCATATGCTATCCTACTTGAAATGAGCTTGTAAATATGCCTGAAGATTATGTTGGAATCGTTTGAAATGGGCTCTCGTCAACAGACTGGGCGACCTCGGTTTTGTTTCAGTTTCATCCTCTCCCCCTTCTTGAGCTCAATCCCTATGGCTTGATTGATTCTTATCAATAACGCTTAGCAAACAAAGTACCTTGGAGTTCTTAAGTCTAAGGATACTTGCATATTTGCTATAATGAGATTCTATCACTAGCACTAAATAATTATCCATATGATTATCAAGTATCCACGTATTAACTTTGAGTATCATAATACTTACGGATATGAGAACCACCGCTTGAATAAATCAAGAAGTATAACACGTGTTAATCTTATCGCATTAATGATGTCCCATCTCATTAATACTATGACTAGGGATAATTTAAGCACAAACACAATCTAGTGTAGTAGAAACCTCACATCACGATTTCTATCATAATTTCCTTAACACAGTGTTGTATTTGGGACTTTATCTAACAGTTTTATACATATAAACATATGAAACAAAGAAACTAAAAGATAAAGAATGCTTTTTATTGATTTAATGTGCAAAATACATTATACAAATGATTGCTTCTAGGGCATAATCCTAACACAATTGACTAACAGTTAGATGAATAGAGATTGCTAAGTGAGAAAAACTAAATGTTGAGATATCTATTGGATTCAAAATAAAGTTTAGATAGTAATATGAGATTTTTTAAACAATTGGAATGACAAAGTGAATTTTTCTCTTTATTTTATAGGGAGAGAACAGAGAAAGATGTTGGACAAAAATAAAATTATCTTTCTAGTTATGGAAAGAAGTCTTCTCTGAAATTAACCTTACACTTCTCTGATCTTTTTAGCCAAGTAAAACCAACCTTCACCCTCTCTCAAACTTCTAATATCAAAATTTCGCCTAAACCATTCAAAGTTATCCAAAAAACTAGGAATTTTAGATGGTCTATTTGGTAACTCAAGTATACACTTAAAATTAATTAATTAATTAATTAATTAATTACTTATTTTATTAAGTGAATTTGATATAGGATAATATTAAGTATTTAATTAATTAAGTACATTTGATAATCGATTTTTGTTATCACTTCATTGATTAATGATTAAAACGTACTGAAATTACGTTATAAATTATTAATAGCCAAAAGTTGATTAAGTTTGAAGTCTAAATATGTTAAATATTTAACTAATTATTAATATTTTAATATTTAATCTAAATTGTACCAAAAATAGTATAAAAATAAATTATAATTAATTCAAACTTCAGATTTAGATTTCAATTTTCAGAATTTAATTTTCAAATTTCAAATTTTAGAAATAGTATTTAAATATTCGGATTTCAAGTTCATCAAACAAGTCTAATACTTTGTAAACAAAATAAAAAGCCATCTATGTAACACCTTACTATACATGTATCCAAAAAAGGCAAGGATTTCGTCCCGTCCAAAGAACGGGGGGTCTATATAACTAGACAATGATATAAACGAAATTGGAAATAACTAAAAAATCTCATTACAAAGAAAAACATTGTCTACATGTCTCTCAATACACACAAAATAAAACAACTCTCAAAACAAGAACCAAAATCAAGAAATTTAATGTGGCTATCTTCTAATAGAGCTTAACATTGTCAAAGTTGTCAAGTCCTAAAATATGACATCAAAAGGAGTGTGAGAAATATATCCCAGTAAGTCCTGTGTGTGCTCCTAATAGATACAAAATAAGTTTCAATAATGCACTTAGAAATCATTTCTTAAAAGTTAATTGCAAGTCAAACATTTTTCCCATAAACAACAGTGAGTGGTTTATTGAAGCCAAAATTACAATAAAACGTATATCATATAAAAACCACTCAAAAAAAAAAGGGCTATAAAACCTTACAACATAGCCTTGTTATTAAACTCTACATCATGACAAATACTGTGAAACCCTACATCATAATGAAGTTGGTGGATGGCCTACTAGGCAAGATACTCCTCTATTTCTTACCCTAACTTACCATATTTTCACCCCGGAATAACAGCCCACTTAGACCGTAGTGCTAGCTCGGACTAGCTTAACCTACATGAACTGTCACCTTTTCCAAATAGAGCTCATCTCTCAAAGGTGGTCTCCTACTGAAAGACTTGCCCTACCTTTCAAATGTTAGTCTTAGTGGTCTACCCTTATTAAGTACTCAACATTTCAACACACCGTTTAAGATCCAATCTCAATGTAAATATTTTCAACACTTTGATCATGCATGCATGGTTCCAAATAAATTGTTGTAAAATCATTTTATAAATCAAAGGTGATTTTTTGTTTAAACCCTTGTTTGAATAAAAGTCTTTATTATAAAATATTCAAACCTGCATTCCAAATAATCACAATATTGGGATAACATACACTTCACAAATGACTTGCAATTCAGAGCTTTAGAACCAAATATTTAATGCAAGGACTTACTTGTCAATTTCACTCAAACCCTTGAGTTAGGGATTTACTCCTCGTTCTTGGGTCCCACTCCAGTCTACACAAGAAAATTACCAATTCTCAATCAGATACTACCCTTCTAGACATAATAATGCCTCTAAGATTCAATTTCCCATTTTTCACCTAAGCATAAAAAATCTATATCCCATACAATGGTATTTGACTCGACTCCCAAGGTTCTTTCTATTTAACCCAACTTTGCATATGAGGGACTCTGACAAAACACATGAATAAGAAGTAGATATTCAAACAATAAAAAGATATCATGTGCTAAATAATATGACAATTAGAATAACATGTACTAAATAATTACTCCCTCCGTCCCATTAAAATTGACAGTGATTGACTTGGCACGATATTTTATGCAAAAGTAAAAAATAGAATATAATAATAATATAATTTAATATAATTTAATAAAAATAAAAAATATGTGGGTCTCATAATACTTTATGTCAAATCTAAGAATATAAATATAATATATGTGGGGTATATTGATTATTTTATAATAAATTGTATAGTAAAAACTTTCCTTTTAAGGAAAATGTCAAATTTAATGGGACATCCCAAAATAGTAAGTAGGTCAATTTTAATGGGACGGAGGGAGTATTATGTACTAAAACAATAGTCTACAAAGCATGCTCTAGGAAACTATTAATTAGATAAGTAAACAAAATATAATAGATAGAAGACATATAATAAATAATATCAATTGATGAATAACTAATAAATAGTAATTAATAATTAATAGTTAAATAATAACTATTAATTAATTAATTACTGATAAATAATAAATAAATCATAAATCATAAATCATAAGTAATACATAATAAATAAGTTATGAATAATAAATAAATTAGTAGTTTAATTAATTAATTAAGTAAATAATTAAATAACCATATCAGTAAATTAATAAATGATAATAAGTAAATACATAAATAATTAAATAATAAATATTAGTTATGGTAATAATAATAAAATGATAAATAATAATTTTATTAGTAAGTAATATTTTTATTTTTATTAGTAATGTTAATAGTACTAACAAATATTAATCTTAATAAATAATAATAAAATAATATCCATGAATAACATATATGATCAGATTGCATGACATTACGAGCATAATTAGTCCTTCCAATCCAAAATATAATGACATCCCCAAAGAATACTTCCATACCCTATTCACATATTCAATATTCATACAACTATACCATTTGATGTCTCAAGACAAACCAACATCATGTGATCACCTATTATCAAGTCATGCTCAAAGATTACTAAATGTCCAATATATGCGTTAGATCTCCGTATAGGCCGCATATACGTTAACTAAATCACTCGATCCAAATCATAGTGTAGGTAAAATAGCTTACCTCTCTTAGGGTAGAAGATCTTTTTATAATCAAAAGGTGACTCCGCCGCTTAACAGGTTGAATCCGTAGAAGAGAAGAACTCACTTAGATCCCCTAGGGTTTTCGCGTGATCATGAGAGGGAAAAGAGAAGAGATCAACCTCTTGGTTTCGGTCTAGAAGAGGAGAAAAAAAAAGGATAACCAAGATGAAGAGATTGATCTATCTTGTGTAATATCTAGCAAACGTGAAGAGTTTACAAATATACAGAAATGAATAGAAACTAGTGTCTCGAATCTGGTTGCAAAAAAAGCCGTGTGTTTTGCTTGATTCATGTCCGTGTGTGCATGAACTTAGTTGAAATTTGTAATATGCATGAATTTCGTTTTTGGTACAATAGTGGAAAGCTTTCGGCTATATGGGTATAAGTGTGCTAATCGAAACTTGAATGCTTAGTGGGATTAATCTTGGTGTGGTGTCAGATAGCTTCCAAGTAGATATTCCTATCAAAAGATACGGTAGTTAACTCTTGAAAGAACTCCTTTAAGTTCACCCCTCTATTCTCGGCTACTAAGGAAAGAAAACGGCAGTGGTTGTTCTAATGGGTTGCTGACTGAAAGCCCATGTTCAAAATTTCGGTGCTAGCATTTGGTATGTCGACTGAGTCTATTTGTTGGAGTAACATGGCTAGGGTCACATTGGGTTTTAGATAACTATTACTTTATGGGAAGATAAAATAGATCAGAGTTTGTAGAAGATAAAAGTTTATCTTCAGTTGGCTGTGTTTTTTGTGTCAGCTACAATGAAGGAAAGGAAAATAATTTTAGCTTGTGCTGGCATTTGCTAAAATCGCTGCAGTGAAAAGGTGAGATTTATCTCCAAGAAGATTCTAGTTGTTTATAGCTGCTATGGCTAATATAATTTTCCAACTAGACTTAAGTGTTTGAGTTGAACTCAAACTGCTCCCACGGTTGCAGCTGAAGCTACGAAAGATGGCTGGAGTATTTTCCTTTTGTGTCGGCTTAGTGTAGTGAATTTTGTTGCAATATTCTGGTGCAACTGAAGAAGGTTTCTGGCTGTGTTTTTTCTAGGTGTGTCGGCTACTACATATATATATATATATATGTATTGCTGATGTAATGCAGTCGAAATCACAAGGTAATGTGTGAATAGCTAATATTCTAATCAAGAAAAGGAAGGCATGAATTCAGTGTTTTTAGGAGCATAAGAAGTTGGGGAGAAGCACACCGAAAAACTAAAGAAAGAAGAGATAAGGAAATTTCATGCGATTAAAATTCTGAGCAACTTAAAATACTGCTTATTTGACAAGATTTCCTAGCTAATCCTCCAAGAATTCAAGCCGAATATAACTGGATTACATTCGTGGCCGAGGCTGGAAATTTTCTAGAAAATATTTCAAAAGCTATTTTCCAAATAAAAAGTTTATAGAAGATATTTGCAATATCTTTTAGAGATAAAGTTGGAATTCTTTTTATATAAATACTAAAGAAGTGTAACTAAAATAAATACATATATATGTATACATTGATAGGAAATGAAATATAAAGGTGGATATTGTTTTAAAGATAATAATTTAAATATTTAGATAGATAAATTTTTGTAAAAGAACTTAGCAACACAAAGAAAATTAGAAAATTTTTCCTATTACTTATTACTATTATTATATTTTTTTTCTTTAAGAAATTCAATGAAAATTGAACTCCAAATAAATTGAAAAACCCAAGTGGCGGCTAGGAAGAAGAATTTCGGCCAAGGTTAAAAAAAATGAAAAAGGGGGAAGAGGAAATAATTTTGGCGGAGTTAAGATTTGAACTCGAGTTACCAAGAGATAATTGTCAAACCTTAACCACTAGACCACAATAACTCTTGTTCATATCTTTTAATTAAATTTCCTTCTCTCTCTCAACCTAAGCATATATGCCAATAAAATTCTAGACTTTAGATAACTCATCTTTCCCAGCAAAAAGACATCATAAATTTACTAAGCGAATTAAACACAAATAAATATATGAACAAATGTGCACGTATATACACACATCCATCAAATACTTAGATAAAGGCAATTTAATTTTCATATGCACGTGCAAGATATTATTCAATGCTCCCATTCCCCAAGTACCAAGGTTAGGGTTCATATGGGGTATTACGTCCTCCCTTTCTTGAAAGAATTTTGTCCTGAAATTTAGGGTATTATACATCTACCGTAATGGATCGCGGGAAATTAAATACACAGCAGAAGATAGCAAATTAAAATTTTTCTCGAGCCAAAGTTTATGAATACTTCCTTCTAGGGTGATTAACTTTAATAACCGGAGTAGGATTTGGATTCAACGGCGCTTGTTGAATTGGAACGTCTACTTGTTTCGTAGGAACACCAGCTAACTATTGGCTCCTTTGCATCAAACATTTACCACGTTTGCTAGCTTCTGACCTTCTAGAGTATTCTTTGACTATTATGGACCTCTACTGGAGTCAGATTCAGATTCAACGATACTTATTGAATTAGAACGTCTACTTGTTCTGCAAGAACACCAGCTAATCATCTTCTGACCTTCCAGAGTATTCTCTAACCACTATGGACCTCTACCGGTGAAAGTAGAATTAGGGTGAAGAAAATTGGAACTAAACAGAAGAGCTAAAAACGGTTAAGGAAACAAAGGACAACTGGCCAAAAGGAAAAATAGTGGCTTTTGTTTTTTCTTAAGGAAAACCGAAAGCACTGTTCATTTCTTATCTTAGGAATTCGATCAATCCCTTTAAAGGCACACGTGATGCCTATTAATAAAATAGCTTTCTTTTTCCTTAACAAAATCAAAACCGGCCCATCTATTTATTTCATTTCCTTTTCCTTTTTCTTTAGTCATGTGGTGGCTACCAGGGATTGTATAATTCCCTTAGCTGTGACCAAAAACCCTAGTAGGCCAGGGTTTTCTTAATTAGTTTAAAACTAATTAAATAACTCTCATATTAATTAATTAATCCACTTGGGCCCAATATAAAATTACACAAGATAATTAATTAATTAATTAATTAATTTAGCTCTTTTATTAATTAATTAAACTATTTGGGCCCAATATAAAATTATCTAAGATAATTAATTCATAAACTAATTAATTAAATCGGCCTAATTAATTATTCTAGTCCAAATAAATAATTAATTAGATTCCTAGAATAATTCTTTCAATAATAAATTTACCCAACAAGCCCATACAGTGAACAAATTTACTAAGGTTATTTGAGCTACTCTGGGAACTAAAAGACATATTATTCTTGTTACTAAAATGACCAAAATACCCTTGCTAACAAATAGTTGTATTTTAATCAGTTTAAATATCTCATTTATCATCATATGAAAATATTAACCTCGAGAATAATATTGTAAGTGCAGTGTCATCGATATAAAGGTGTAATGATGAAAATACTCCTCTACGTAACACCCATTATTGAGATAGGAAAAATGCATCAATATCTTTCTCAATGAAATCTACCATCATTTGATAGCTAGTCCGATAATCCATGACTTCCAATATGTATCCATTTGTTACAAGGAACTACCCAAAAGTGTACATACTTAGTCATGTTTTTCAGAGCCCTAGATTATTAGATTATCCTGAACAATCACAAGAGGGTGATTTCTTCAAGTAATGAAACATAGAAACTCTGTTGTATAAATTTGTCTTAATTAATTAGAGTCATACACCCAACGTATAAGATAATTGGCCTTGCGATAAAACCTCACCCAACATACATCAAAGTGTATAAGTCCAACTTCACCAGACTACTAACTGACACTCAAATCCTATGGTACTCGTCCACGCAGTAGCTGTGATAGACCAATTTTTATTTATTTTAGTACTTTGATAAAGATTATCATCGCATGGTCCAATTCTACGTATTCTAGATACGCTTACACTATTGGTGTGAGTGGGCTACTCACTGGTTAAAGGTAAATTATTTCCTATTTAGAAATCATAGTGTAATGAACTAAACTATAATAAAGTACCCAGCTACATCAATCGATCAAGACCAATTTTTTGCTTATGTGTTAGTAGCCCATAATCTACACCTACTGTGAAAGCACGACCCAATCATGTAAATTACTTACTAACAACTTAGATCTTTAATGTGTGAATATATGTAAACAAATAATTATGAATGAAATACTTTTATTAATTTCTAAAATACAAAAATACATAGGCCATTTTGGGCATACTTTCCAACATACCACAGTTCCTGATACTTCCGCCTCATCCAATCCTTAGTCTCCCAGGTAGCATCTTGCGTACCGTGATGATCCCATAAAACCTTTACCATCGCAATCTGCTTATCTGAAGCGTCTTAACATTTATGTCCAAAAATCTTTACTGGCTTCTCGACATAACTCAAATCATGTTATAGAATTAATGGTATTTTGTTAAGCACATGTTCTAGGTCAGGATGATATTTCTTCAATTGCGATACATAGAACACATCATGTATTTCAGTTAAACCTTTTGGCAAATCCATGTGATAAGCTACAGGTCCGATTCTCTCAGTAATTGGGAATGGTCCCAACAAATACTTCGAACTCAATTTCCCTTCTTTCGGATGCTTCAGGATTCCTTGACTAGTAGTCAACTTCAAGAACATTTGATCTCCTACTTAAAACTCTAGTTCCCTTCTTATGTTATCCGCATAACTCTTCTAGTGACTCTGAGCTACTTTCAATCTTTCTTTTATTACTCTAACGTTGTTCGTCATCTCTTGGATATTTGCCTTACCGAACTTGCTAAACTGACCATCTTCCAACTAATCCCAAAATAATAGTACTTGACACTTTTTTTCATAAAAAGCTTCATACAGATCCCATACCTATTGATGACTGATAACTGTTATTGTATGCTAGCTCCGCGTAGGGTAGGCAATCAACCCACTTGTCTCTGAAGTCTAGAATACACGCTTTCAGCATGTCCTCCAAAATCTGAATAACCCTCTCAAATTATCCATCACTCTGAGAATGTATTGTAGTACTAAACTTTAATGTTGAATCCATAGACTCTTGAAATTTATTCTAAAATCTCGAAGTGAACCTAAGGTCTCAATTTGATACAATACTCGACGGTACTCTGTGAAGTCTTACAACTTCCCGTGTGTAAATTTGGGTCAACTTCTCCTTTGTGTCCCTCATATTCACTAGTATAAAGTGTGCAGACTTAGTCAATCGATCTACAACCACCCAAATAGCGTCTTTCTATGATTTAGCCATTGGTAATCCTGTGACGAAGTCTATGGTTACCTCCTCCTATTTTCATTCGGGAATAGGTAAAGGTTGCAATGGTCCCGCATATTTTTATGCTCCATCTTGACCTTTTGACAAGTTAAACATGTTGTCACGAACAATTCCACACCCTTCTTCATTTTGGACTACCAATATGCCTTCTTTAAATCCTGATATATTTTTACCTTTCCCAGGTGAATAGCATACTTACTTCTATGTACCTTCTTTAATATCCTTTTCTTTAACCCTGATCTTATGGTACAAATATCCGATTGCGAAAATATAGTACTCCCTCCTCATCTACTTGAAAATCCTATCCTCCAAGTTTGATCTCCTTATCCTTAAAAGCTTAAAATTCAGTACTACCCTTTTGTGCTTCAATAATTTCTTACTTTAACTCGGGCACTAATCTCAAATTGCTAATATAGATTTTTTTCCCCCATGAATAGTTGTTTCCTATTCCAATAACTCCTGTACCACTCAAATTTCTTGTATTCTTATGCTAGCTATCTTAAACCTTCTATTTAGCGCATCTGCTATTATATTAGCCTTCCCTAGATGATAATTCATAGGACATTTGTACTCCTTCAAAAACTCCATCAACCTCCGTTACCTGAGGTTCAAATCTTTCTGCACAAAGATATACTTAAGATTCCCATGGTCAGTGAACATCTCATATTCTATTCCGTACAGTTAGTGTCGCCATTTCTTCAGGGCAAATTTTACTATAGCTGCTAGCTCCAGATCATGAGTTAGATAATTGACTTCGTGTGGCTTTCGCTTCCCTGAAGTATAGGCTATAATCTTTCTTTCCTGCATCAGAAAAGCTCCTATTCTTGTTAGAACCCTTACATGTATCAAATATGCATTACGCAACAGAAATAAAAGGATTCTAGACAAGAGGACTACATGTATGTATAATAGATGGATCAAAAAGACAGATAAATATACCCTTTTGGATGTCTTTGTCATTCAAAGGAAAAAAATTTTAGCCAATTACTGAGGCATGATCTAGCAATAACCCTCGTGATTTCGATTAGCTAATCAGAGAACAACGTCTTCACCACTAGAGTCCAAGCGTAGAACTCCCACTAGTAATGTCCACACGAAGGAAGACTCAAGAAACCAAACATTTTCTGTGCTAGTAGAGAATGTGAAAGCGGCTAGGGTTTAATTTTCTAAGAACAGAAGAAAATAAGAGAGAGAGGAAGGTTGTGTGTGTGTTCTAATGTTTTTTTCTACTGATAGAACCATTCTCTCTGCTATATTCAAAATATAACCGACATCCATCCGTTAGAAATCCCCGAAAAAATGCAGAAACACACGTTCTGTAAATTCTAAACGTATTAGAATTCACAAATTGTAATTGGCATTCAAAATTCTTAGCAATTACAATTTGGTCTGAAATTATAATTAATTATAATTTAACCACAATAATTTTTTCTTCTCACAATTAACCCCATAATGTTATCAAATAATATCTTAAGTACTTAATCCTCTATTGTGTGTGACCTATTAGGTTTCTTAGTCTATTGGTAGCGAAAATGAATTAATCCAAATGTCTTTGAGATTAATAATCCTTAATAATATAGAATTAATCTATTAATTCTATCTAATCCGGATTGATTTATTAATTCATCAATTAATAAACTCATATTCTGCAGATCATGAGCGGTATCTACAACACATCATGACCACTCAAGAGTCCAGGAAGTCAAGTATGTTGACATGAACCCTTCAATAACAAACTACAGTGCAATAAACTTATTTCAGTGTACAATATCTCATTCAGTTTGGAGTAGGGAATTAGTGCCAACTCCCTCTAGAATATATATTAATTCTAGCCCCAAATATATCAATACTTGTACCAGAAATTTATTACTCTATATGTATATAAATTAGAACTGTTTCCAATACACAATCACCTTGACCAAAGATTTCACGAGTAGTAATTTTCACAAGTGGCCATGAGATATTCGCTACTACTATTAGGAGTGATGAATCCTTTATTGACCCTTTCAACTATTTTCATTTACTTCACATTGTACCCAATATCCACCCCATAGGCAGCCCTCAATCTGGCTCTAGAGATTGAAATCAAAGTACAATGCTCAGCAACCAAAATACTTTGGAGATCTCAAATCTAAGGATACTTGCACGTTTACTATAGCGAGATTCTATCACTGAACTAAATAGTAATCCATTTGATTATCTCATAGTTAGATCATCCAATATACTTGTTCTATTAACAAGTATCCACGTGTTAACTTTAAGTATCATAATACTTACGAATGTGAGAACGATCAGATCAAAAGTCTAATACGTACTAGTCTTAACGCATTAATGATTACCTATCTCATTAATACTATGACTAAGGATTATTTAAATACTAATATAATACAATGTAGTAGGAATCTCACATCATGATCTCTATTATAATTTTCTTAACACAGTGTTGTACTAGAGACTTTATCTAACAGTTATTTTACATGAAAGTCAAGAAGATAAGCTGAAAGATAAATAATGCCTTGTATTATAAAACAAATATGTCATATGCAAAGTACAAGTGATTACCTCTATGGCACAATATTAACAATTCCCTCATTTGATACATCCGTATATAAACATAGGGTTTATCCTCTTTAGGTAGACTCAACACAGAAGCCCTCATCAGTCTTATTTTGAGCTTTCGAAAGCTTTTCTCACACTTCTCATTTCAAATAAACGGTACATCCTTCCTCAAAAATCGAGTCATCTGAAAGGCCAAGGTAGAAAAGCTCTTGATAAACTGGCGGTAACACCCAGGTAAACCAAGAAAGCTATGAATCTCGGTGATTTTTTTTTACTACTTCCAGTTTGCCATCACTTCTACTTTCGTGAGGTCAACCTTAATACCATCCTTGAATACTATATAACCAAGGAATAATACTGAGTCTAGTCAAAACTCGCATTTGCTGAATTTAGTAAAGAACTTATGTTCTCTCAGCTTCTCTAAGACCAGTCTCAAGTGTTCAGCATGCTTCTTGGGACTTTTGGAGTAAACGAGAATATCGTTTTCCAAATATGGTCGAAAAACCCTATGCATCAGATCCATGAACAAAGCAGATGCATTGGTCATCCCAAATGGCATCACTATGAATTCATAGTGGCCATATCTTGTGTTAAAAGCCGTCTTAGATATATCCTCCTCTTTAATCCGTACTTGGTAATATCCTTGTCGTAGATCCAACTTGGAACAATAGCTAAAACCTTGTAATTGATCAAGTTCATCTATCAAAAGTAGTGGATACTTGTTCTTGATCATCAGGTTATTCAAATCTCTATAATAAATGAAGAGTTTCAGTGTCCTATCCTTCTTCTTCACAAATAGCACGGGTACTCCCCATGACAACGTACTCGGTCTAATATAGCCCTAATTTACTAGTTTCTCCAGCTATTCCTTTAACTCTTTTAACTCGGCAGGGGCTATCCGATAAGGCATTCTCGATACTAGCCTAGCTCCTAGTATCAGATCTATGATGAACTCTATCTCCCGAGAAGGTGGAATGATGTAAGTTCAGGAGGAAAAATATCCTGAAATTCTTTTTCCACCATGGTATTCTCCAAGGTACATTGGTCCTTAGATTTATTTATCATGTAGGCTATGTATCCCATGCATCCCTTCTTTAACATCTTCCGAGCCTTTGTCCTAGCTATCAAAACTTTCAACTCTTTCACACGTTTTCTATTGAATTCCATTACATCACATCCTGGTCTAACAAACTGCACTGTCTTGATCTTGCAATCTACTCTAGCTTCATGCTTATCCAACCAATCTATACCCAAGATTAGGTCATAATCTTCAATAGGTAAAACTATGAGGTCTACCTTAAGAATAACCTTTCCCACCTTAATTTCATATTCTTGCATCAGTTTCCCCACTTCTACTATTTTTTCTAAAGGGATACTCACCAACAGGGTATAGGGTAGTTCATCCATATCCCAACTCAAATAACGTACACAATTTTCATTTAAATAGGAATGTGTGAATCCAGGGTCTATAAGTACATTTACAGTATAATCTCGAATAAAGAACATACCTTCCACTACCGCTGCATCAGCACCAACTTCCCATCGGTTTAAAGCAAACACCTTGGCCTTCACTTGAGGCTTTTGTCCACTACTCCCAATAGCTCTAGTAGTTGTCCCTCTGTTAGCACCAATAGGTGGTGCTGGAGCTCCTTTCCAAATCCTCAACGGCTTGGGACATTTATTTTGAAGATGATTTGAGTCTCTACAATTGTAGCACTTCCTGACTACTCCTTTCGACTAATAAGCTTTCTCCATATGACCATGCTTTTTGCAGTACTAACATGTCGGTAAATTCATAGTTGAGCCTATTGAAGTAGTCCTACCTGTTTACCCTTATTGTCCCATTGTTGTGTAGCTGGGCATTTGTGGAACTACTGCCTTGTTGGCGGCCTCTTTTGCTGGTATGGTTTGGGTGCCACTCGATACTTGTGTTTATTTTCCATTCTAGTAGCGGCATCCACCACAACTGCATATGTTGTTGGTGGGGAGGGTGCTAAAGCCCTCCTTAGCTCCTAACTTAACCTTCTGGTGAATTGTCTCATTTGTTTCTACTCTGTATACTCCAGGCACTTACAATATTTCGACAGTTGCATGAATCGGATGGCACACTCTGCTACAGTCATGCCTCCCTACCTCAGACTTTGGAATTCATCCTCCCTCTTCTCCATTATCCACTGCGGAATATATTCTGCCTTGAAAGCCTCAGTGAAGTTGCTCCAAGTCAACTATCGATCAATCCTCCTCCACTCCTCCTAGATACGTTGCCACCAGGGCCTAGCTAGTCCTCTCACCCTAAAGGCAATAAACTTAACTAACTTCTTCTCAGTATATAGCAAAGTGGAGAATATATCCTCCATCTGCTCAATCTATTCTTTGCTTTCTCATCCTATTCTATTTCTCTATGGAAAGTCAGTGGTTGGAACTTAAAAAATTGTTCTATAGCTACATCATCACCCATAGGTGTCTTTTTCCCAACCTTCTCTTATAGAGAATAGAGGATCTCCATTATTCTGTGGAAAGCCTATCCGAGGGTCACCTCCGTAGGCCCCTCAGGTACTTCCTCATGCTTCTGCCCGTAATCCCTTTCGATTTCAGGTGTGAAGTGCTATGTGGGTCCGAACTCTGAGGTCAATGATGCACTCTCTTGAGTGGTTTTGCTGCATACTGTGGTTCTTCACCTTGGAGCCATATTTAATTATACAAAGTCGCTCAAGTAATAAGTTATGCATACATACAGTGATCGAATCTTGTATGAACAAGTTATGGGCATTCCACAATAGAAATTTCAACCTTAATTCGTGCAAGATAGTAAATCAAATAATTTTGGGAATAAGTAATCATTTGAAAAGAAGTAAACTTCTTATCTATTCAAACTACATAATTTAACAAAAGAAATAAAAGGTATGCATAGCATCCTTGTTTTACATAAACGAAAGTTCCCAAATTAATACATAGTAAAGGAACACTCTTTATTAACTGGAAAGAAGAAATAGGGCTTCCCAATCTCTATCACCTTCCCCTTCATATCCTCAATATCGGCTCATAAAGCTAGCCTCTAGTATTCTTGGAAAAGCTTATCCCTTTTCTATCCACAAATCCTAAGGTCTAAGTTTCCTTGGTGACCCTACCAGAACTCCCCATAGCCCAAATAGGTCTCCTAGAACTCTCTAACTCTGTTAAGACTTGCTCACAATCCCACTTGCCTAACCCGCACTCAGTACTATGCCATAAACTCTTCATATTTACTTTTGGGTGCCTCAAATTCTAAGTCTCTAGGATCATCACCATTTGGGGTCAAATCCTCTTCCTGTACAAGTGGGTCAGGGGTAGACTCCTCCACTTCAACTCCCTTATTCTCACTCTCCTGTTCTAGCTCCTTTGACTCAGGCTCAAATTCAGACTCTCTAGGTAGAGGCGATATAGGTGGTGCTGGTGTATTAGGTCCACACGTGAAAGGCCAATCCCTTGTCATTGGTACAAATCTCCTACCCATCCTAATCACAAACAACAACTAAGGTTAGTATAAGATTTAAACACTTAAATAAAGGAATCTCATCATTTATATGCATATTGCCTAAACTCAGTCACTGATATCACTTGTAACACCCTATTATACATATACCCAAAAAGGGCAGGAATGTAGCCCCGTCCAAATGACCAAAGGTTTTTATAACTAAGTAATGATATAAACTAAAACGAAAAAAACTTAAAAATCTCACTACAAGGGAAAATATTGTCTGCAAGTCTCTCAATAAACAAAAAATAAAACAACTCTCAAAACAAGAACCAAAATCAAGAAATTAAATATGGCCAATTTCTAATAGAGCTCAACCTTGTCAAAGCTAGCAAATTCTAAAATATCACATCAGAAGGAGTGCAAGAAATAATTCCCAGTACGTCCTATGTGTGCTCTTGATAGATACAAAATAAGTTTCATGAATGCACTTAGAAATCATTTCTCAAAAATTGATTACAGGTCATACATTTTTCCCATAAACAACAGTGAATGGTATATTGAAGTCAAAATCACAATAAAATGTACAACATATAAAAACAACTAAAAAATAAACGGGTTATGAAACCTTGCAACATAGCCTTGCCATGAAACCCTGCATCATGACAAACATTGTGAAACCCAACATCAAAGTGAAGTGGGTGTACAACCCACTTCACTTTGATGTTGGGTTTCACATGGGTATACAATCCACTGGATAAGATACTCCTCCATCTCTTACTCTAACTTACAAAATGTTCACCCCGAAATAACAACCTACTTGGACTATGCTCCTAGCTCGGACCAACTTGACCTTTACGAACTGTCATATTTTTCGGATAGAGCTCATCTCTCATAGGTTGCCTCCTACTGAAAGACTTGCCCTACCTTTCAAAGGTTAGTCCAAGTGACCCTTATTGGGTACTCAACGTTTCGTCACACTGTTTCAGATCCAATCACAATGTAAACATTTTCAACACTTTGCCCATGCAAGCATGGTTCCAAATAAATTGATGTAAAATCGTTTCATAAATCAAATGTGATTTTTAATTTAAACCCTTGTTTGAATAAAAGTTTTTATTATAAAATAATCAAACTTGCATTCCAAATAATCACAACATTAGGATAACATACACTTCACAAATGACTTGCAATTCATATCTTTAGAACCAAATATTTAATGCAAGGACTTACTTGTCAATTTTACTCAAACCCTTGAGTTAGTGATTTATTCCTCGTTCTTGGGTCCCACTCCCGTCTACACAAGAAAATTACCAATTCTCAATCAGATACTACCCTTCTAGATATAATAATGCCTCTAAGATTCAATTTCCCCCTTTTCCCCTAAGCATGAAGAATTAATATCCCATACAATGGTATTTGACTCGACTCTCAAGGTTCCTTATATTTAACCCAACTTTGCATATGAGGGACTCTGACAAAACACAAGAACAAGAAGTAGATATTCAAACAATAACAAGATATCTTATACTAAATAATATGACAACTAGAATAACATGTACTAAATAATTAATATGTACTAAAACAATAGTTTACAAAGCATGCTCTAGGAAGCTATTAATTATATAAGTAAACAATTATAATAGATAAAAGATATATAATAAATAATATCCATTGATAAATAACTAATAAATAGTAATTAATAGTTAATAGTTAAATAATAGCTATTAATTAATTAATTATTGATAAATAACAAATAAATCTTAAATCATAAGTAATACATAACAAATAAGAAAAATAAATTAATTAATTAAGTAAATAATTAATTAACCATATCAGTAAATTAATAAATAATAATAGGTAAATACATAAATAATTAAATAATAAATATTAGTTATGGTAATAATAATAATAAAAATGATAAATAATAATTTTAATGGTAAGTAATATTTTTATTTTTTATTAATAATGTTAATTGAACTAATAAATATTAATCTTAATAAATAATAATAAAATAATATCCATGAATAACACATATGATCAGATTGGTTGACATTACGAGCATAATTAGTCATTCTAATCCAAAATATAATGACATCCCCAAAGAATACGTACACACCCTGTTCACATATTCAATATTTATACAACTATATCATTTGATGTCTCAAGACCCGAACCAACATCATATGATCACCCTATTATCAAGTCATGCTCAAAGATCACTATTTGTCTAATACATGCGTTAGATCTCCGTATAGGCCGCATATACGTTAACTAAATCACCCATTCCAAACCATAGTGAAGGTAGAATAGTTTACCTCTCTTAGGGTAAAAGATCCTTTTATAATCGAAAAGTGACTCCCCCGTTGAACAGGTTGAATTCGTAGAAGAGAAGAACTCGCTTAGGTCCCCTAGGGTTTCCGCGCGATCATAAAAGGGAAAACAAAAGAGATCAACCTCTTGGTCTCGGTCTATCAAAGGAGAAAAGAAAAGAAGGATAACTTACGATGAAGAGATTAATCTACCTTGAGTAATATCCTATGAACGCGAAGAGTTTGCAAGTATACAGAAGTGAATAGAAAATAGTGTCTCTAATCTGGTTGCAAAGGAGGCCATGAATTTTGCTTGATTCGTGTGCGTGGAGCATGAACCAGCCAAAATTAGTAATATGCATGAATTTCGATTTTGGTACAATGGTAGAAAGCTTTTGGCTATATGGATAAGTGTGCTAACCGAAACTTGAATGCTTAGTGGGATTAATCTTGGTGTGGTGTCAAATAGCTTCCAAGAAGATATTCCTATCTAGAGACATGGTTGTTAACTCTTGAGAGAACCCCTTTGAGTTCACCCCTCTATTCTCGACTACTAAGGAAAGAAAATGGTAGTGGTTGTTCTAATGGCTTGCTAACCGAAAGCCTTTGTTCAAAATTTCGATGCTAGCATTTGGTGTGTCGACTGAGTCTGTTTGATTGAGTAGCATGGCTAGGGCCACATTGGAGTTTAGATAATTAATACTTTATGGGAATATAAAATATATCAGAGTTTGTAGAAGATAGAAGTTTATCTTCAATTGGCTGTGTTTTTCGATCAGCTATGGTGAAAGAAAGGAAAATAATTTTAGCTTGTGATGGCATTGGCTAAAATCGTTCTACTGAAAAGGTGAGATTTATCTCCAAGAAGATTCTGGTTGTTTATAGCTGTTATGGCTGATATAATTTTTTAGCTAGACTTAAGTGTTTGAGTTGAATCAAACAGCTCCCACGATGGCGACTAAAGCTACTAAAGATGGCTAGAGTTTTTTTCCTTTTGTGTCGGCTTAGTGTAGTGAATTTTGCTACTATATTCTGGTGGACTAAAGAAGGTTTCCAGCTGTGTTTTGCGTAGGTGTGTCAGCTACTACTTCTTTTTATTTTTTCGCTGATGTAATGCAGCCGAAATTGCAAGGTAATGTGTGAATAGCTAATATTCTATTCAAGAATAGGAAGGTATGAATTTAGTGTTTTTAGGAGCATAAGAAGTTGGGCAGAAGCGCACCGAAACACTAATGAAAGAAGAGAAAAGGATATTCATGCGATTAAAATTCTGAGCAACTTAAAATATTGCTTATCTGAAACAGATTCCTAGCTAATCCTCTAAGAATTCAAGTTGAATATAACTGGATTACATGGGCGACCAAGGCTGGAAATTTTCCAGAAAATCTATCAAAAGCTATTTTCCAAATAAAAAGTTTAAAAAAGATATGTGCAATATCTTTTAGAGATAAAAGCTAGAATTCTTTTTATATAAATACTAAGAGAAGTTTAACTAAAATAAATTTCAAGTTATAGATAAAAGTATATTATCATACTTTTAAACTAAATTCTAGGAGATGATTATATATATATATATATATATATATATATATATATATATATGTATGTGTATACATATGTGTGTGTGTGTGTGTGTACGCATTGATAGGAAATAAAATATAAAGGTAGATATTGTTTTAAAGAAAATGATTTAAACATTTAGATAGATAAATTTTTATAAAAGAACTTAACAACGCAAAGAAAATTAGAATATTTTTCCTATTACTTATTACTATTATTTTTTTTTTAAAGAAATTCAAAAGGAATAAAACTCCAAATAAATAGGAAAACCCAAGTGGCAGATAGGAAGGAGAATTTCAGCCAAGGTAAAAAAAATGAAAAAATGGAAGAGGAAATAATTTTGGTGGAGTTAAGATTCGAACTTGAGATAGTAAGAGATTATCTCAAACCTTAACCACTAAACTACAATAACTCTTGTTCATATCTCTTAATTAAATTTCCTTCACTATCTCAACCCAGGTAGCTCAAATGCCAACAAAATTCTGGACTTTAAATAATTCATCTTTCCCAACAAAATGGAATCATAAATTCACTAAGTGAACTAAAGCACAAATAAATATATGAACAAATATGCACATATATGTACACATATCCACCAAATATTTAGATAGCTATAATTTAATTTTTATGTGCACTTGCAAGATGTTATTCAATACTCCCATTCCCCAAGTACTAAGGTTAGGAATTAGACGGGGTATTACAATCTAGGCAAGAGAGATACTCCAAAAATTACAATATCATTGTACAAATAACAAAAAGAAATGGATAGTCTAACCTTTAAATAATCCAAGTAAAATTCTACATGATTTAGGGAATGACAGTCGACACTTCTCCTTTTATAGAGTTATAAATACGAAATCAGGATGATTTTGAAATTCATGTTAAAGGGTAGAAAAATACTTCACCCTAAGCAAAGAAGAAACCTTCATGGCACACTGCCAAGAGAGGGACACTTGGCTATTGGTATCCTCCTTCCAAGGGACTATAATAAGTTTTTATCTTAGGAGATAACTAATAATCTAGCAAAATAGCATCCTTCTCATCTATGTCTTTGAAAACCATTTCAGTACTACCCAATTCATACAAAATACCACTATAAATTGCTAAGAAACTAGCCTCTAAAAGATAACGAAGAAATAAAAATAAACATTTAAAAAAAATACATCCTAATTGAATCTAAGAAGGAAAATTTTGAGAACTAAAAATGGCAAGAGATCTTTCTTTTTTTTTTTTTTTTAAGATAAAAAAAGATGACTAGAGGAAACACTTGAGGAGTTTTTTAACATGAAAAGAACTCTTAATTGAATGAGAAAGGGAAAGCAACTGTAGTAGCATAAATTAGTAAGTATCAAATTAATAGACGTATTAATTAAAAATAATAAAAGTACTCTCGACAAAATAGAAATACCCAAACATAACTAGACCTAAAAGCTTACTAAGCTAAAAACAAACAAAATCTGAATATAGATTTGGATTACAAAAGGCATTTTCCCTACTATTGAAACCCTTAAAATATGGAGTATTATTTATTTATTAATATATGATATCATCGTTTTATATACCAAATATTAGAATAGAAAATTGTATATATTTGTAAATATCTGCTACAATGAAAGGGCCAAACCAATTCTTGTAGTTGTATTAAAGATACTTGTATCTTGAAGAACAAAAGAGATATAAAGCAAATGGAATAAAAATATCTTGCCAAGTTATAGCCACTTCTTTCAAAAGTCCATATATAAGTGCCACTCTGGAAATTTTTTTTGGTTTTTAAAAAATATATGACTATAAATAAATAAGTTTTAAATAAATTTACTGCATTATCATTTATATCTATATCTTCTAAAATGGAGCCAAATTCTCTAATCAAACATTTTTATGTTTTATTTTAAAAATAAAACTAAAATAATTTTGTAGCAATTCAACTAAATCCTCAAAAATATTACATCCATCATCATTATCTTTTTGGAATATATCTTTAAATGTGTTTTACTATTTGACATATTTTAGATTATGAAAATATATTCCTAAAATATATTAACAATCAACTCTCCTTATAAATATATACTAGTATAATATATATATAATATATATGACATATAAATATATAAAGTTAATTACAAATATTAAAAAAGAAAAAAACTATGTGATTGACCGAAAATATGTAGTCCTCACCCCAACTTATTCCTGACTAGCATGCCAAAGGGATAGGACAAGTTCCATTGCCGCTCAAGTTAGGAAATCCTTAGATTAGCCTTGGCTTAAGCAAGAAGTTCTTGTCCTGCTTTTAATGGCAATTCTGATTTCAAAGTAGAATACAACCGATTTCAAAGTGATACAAATGTTTAAAATACATATTTTGAGAATCATATTCAAATGACCACTGAAGACAGCAATGAAGACACTCAACCAAATTTTAGTTGCTTTGACAATGACAATGGAGATATGGACAATCCCACTGGTATTGCAGCAACATACCTCTGTCAGAGCCCGTAATGACAAGACTCCACTCAAAAAGAAAAAGAGATCTCCGATAGCACCAGCTGTATGAAATGTCGCAATCACTTTTTTTAATCATAGAGATCATTTGTAAAATGATACATTACACCAACAAAAGTTATAGACCCCTCCATTCTAGACGCATCATGGAGCAATTCCTACAAGTGGCTGACAATTTGATTCCATCATCACATGGCCTAGATCACTCAACAATAATTCAGAATGCCATCAAAGAAAGCCATGCAACAACCGCCGATTTAAAGATGAATTTCCTCGAAGAAATGCAGAGAGAATTTTCCTATCCTTTAAGAGAAAATTCTTTGTATGCTGAAGTTGATTATTTCCTTTTCCAGTTTCAAAAATTTGTATTTTAAACATTTGTATCACTTTGAAATCAGAAATCATTGAAGTTTTGAAGAAATCATGGGTGCACTTTCATTTGGTATTAGAGCCATGTACATTTTATACTCTGTTATGTCAACCATGTCCGAGTTTGCGAACGCAAAGAGTTTGCGAGTACATAGAAGTGAATAGAAATTAGTGTCTCAAATCTAGTTGCAAAGAGGGCCTTGCATTTTGCTTCATTCATGTGCGTGTGTGCAAGAACTAGCTGAAATCAGTAATATTCATGAATTTTATTTTTGGTACAATGGTGGAAAGCTTTTGGCTATATGGTTATAAGTGTGCTAACCGAAACTTGAATGCTTAGCGGGATTAATCTTGGTGTGGTGTCAGATAGCTTCCAAGTAGATATTCCTATCAAGAGACACGGTAGTTAACTCTTGAGAGAACTCATTTGAGTTCACTCATCTATTCTCAGCTACTAAGGAAAGAGGCAATGGTTGTTCTAATGGCTTGCTGACCGAAAGCCTATGTTCAAAATTTCGGTGCTAGCATTTAGCATGTCAACTGAGTCCGTTTGATGGAGTAGCATGGCTAGGGTCACATTGGGGTTTAGATAACTAATACTTTATGGGAAGATGAAGTATATTAGAGTTTGTAGAAGATATAAGTGTATTTTCAGTTGGCTATTTTTTCGGTCTGCTATGGTGAAGGAAAGGAAAATAATTTTAGCTTGTGCAGGCGTTGACCGAAATCGTTGTAGCGAAAATGTGAGATTTATCTCCAAGAAGATTCTGGTTGTTTATAGCTGCTATGGCTGATATAATTTTTCAGCTAGACTAAGTGTTTGAGTTGAATTCAAACAGCTCCTACGGTTGCGACTGAAGCTACAAAATATGGCTAGAGGTTTTTCCTTTTGTGTCAGCTTGGTGTAGTGAATTTTGCTACTATATTCTAGTGCAACTGAAGAAGGTTTCCGGTTGTGTTTTGTGTAGGTGTGTCGGCTACTACATTTTTTTTCTGATATAATGCAGCCAAAATCACAAGGTAATGTGTGAATAGTTAATATTCTAATCAAGAATAGGAAGGCATGAATTCAGTGTTTTTAGGAGCATAAGAAGTTGGGCAAAAGCACACTGAAGCACTGAAGAAAGAAGAGATAAGGAAATCTCATTTGATTAAAATTCTGAGCAACTTAAAACACTGCTTATCTGACAAGGTTTCCTAGCTAATCCTCTAAGAATTCAAGCTAAATATAACTAGATTACATGGGTGGCCAAGGCTGGAAATTTTCCAGAAAATCTATCAAAAACTATTTTCCATAAAAAGTTTAAAGATGATATTTGCAATATCTTTTAGAGATAAAAGCTGGAATTTTTTTAATATAAATACTAAAAGAAGTTTAACTAAAATAAATTTCAAATTATAGATAAAATTATATCATTATCCTTTTAAACTAAACTCTAGGAGATAATTATATATATATATATATATGTATGTATAAATATGTGTGTGTGTGTGTGTGTGTGTGTGTGTTTATATTTATAGGAAATAAAATATAAAGGTGGATATTATTTTGAAGATAATAATTTAAATATTTAGATTAGATAAATTTTTATAAAAGAACTTAGAACACAAAGAATATTAGAAGATTTTTCCTATTACTTATTACTATTATTATATTTTTTTTTTTCTTTAAGAAATTCAAGGGGAATAAAACTCCAAATAAATAGGAAAACTCAAGTGGCGGCTAGGAAGGAGAATTTCGGCCTAGGTAAAAAAATGAAAAAAAGGAAGAGGAAATAATTTTGATAGAGTTAGGATTCAAACCCAAGTCACCAAGAGATAATTCTCAAACCTTAACCACTAAACCATAATAACTCTTATTCATATATCTTAATTAAATTTCCTTCACTATTTCAACCTATGCATCTCATCTGCCAATAAAACTCTAGACTTTAGATAACTCATCTTTCCCAACAAAAAGGCATCATAAATTCACTAAGCGAACTAAAACACAAACAAATATATGAACAAATATGCACATATATGTACACACATCCACCAAATATTTAGATAAAGGTAATTTAATTTTATATGCACATGCAAGATGTTATTCAATGCTCCCATTCCCCAAGCACAAAGGTTAGGATTTAGACAGGATATTACAATCTAGGCAAGAGAGATACTCCAAAAATTACAATATTATTGTACAGATAACAAAAAGGAAGGGATAGCTTTAAATAATCGAGGTAAATTTCTACATGATTTAGGGAATGACAATCGACACTTCTCCTTTTGTAGAGTTACAAATGCGAAATTGGGATGATTTTGAAATTCATATTAAAGGGTAGAAAAATACTTCACCCCAAGCAAAAAAGAAACCTTCATGGCACACCGCCAAGGAGGGAACACTTGGCTATTGGTATCCTCCTTCCAAGAGACTATAATAAGTTTTTATCTTAGGAGGTAACTAATAATCTGGCAAAATAGCATCCTTCTCATCTATGTCATTGAAAACCATCTCAGTACTACCTAATTCATACAAAATACCACTATAAATTGCTAAGAAACCAACCCCCAAAGGACAATGAAGAAATAAAAATAAACATTTAAAAAAAAATACATCCTACTTGAATCTAAGAAGGAAAATTTTGAGAACTAAAAATGGTGGAAACACTTGAGGAGTTTTTTAACATGAAAAGAACTCTTAATTGAATGAGAAAGGGAAAGTAACTATAGTAACATAAATTGGTAAGTATCAAATTAAGAGACATATTAATTAAACATAATAAAAGTACTCTCGTCAAAATAGAAATACCATAAGATAACTAGACCCAAAAGCTTACTAAGCTAAAAACAAACAAAATCTGAATATAGATTTGGATTACAAAAGGCATTTTCCCTACTATTGAAAACCCATAAAATATGGAGTATTATTTATTTATTAATATATGATATCATCGTTTTATATACCAAATATTAGAATAGCAAATTGAATATATCTGTAAATATCTGCTACAATGAAAAGGCCAAACCAATTCTCGTATTAAAGATACTTGTATCTTGAAGAACAAAAGAGATATAAAGTAAATGGAATAAAAATATGTCTTGCAAGGTTACAACCACTTCTTTCAAATGTCTATATATAAGTGCCACTCTCGAAATTTTTTTAGTTTTTAATTATTTGTCATTTTGTAAAATTATGAATAAATTTATTATTTTTTCTACATGTGTCCTTGCCATTATTATTTCAGTAAGGCAAAATATTAATTGATTTTTCAATTTTTAAAATAACATTACAATTTACAATAAGATTAATTTAATAAATTTTCTCTTAAAAACTTCTATCATATTAAGTTTTATTAACTTGTGTGAATTATATAAAAAAGATAGGTATTTGAGAATAAATAGCAGAGTTATTTGGTTTGAGATTTTTGTAGATAAGAAATGAGAATAATATTGAATCAAACCCATGTTTAGTTGGGCTCTATGACTTTTAAAATAAATGAATGAAAAATCTAATAATAGGAAACTGTCGTTCCTATCCAAGAGTATTATTTTTTCATTTTCATTGTTGATCACTTTTTTCTGCATTTCTGTTCTCCTTCTCTTGCAGCATTTTGCTGCTGCCATCTCCCTTTTTCTTGGATAGGAAACTGTCATTCCTATCCAAGAGTATTATTTTTTCATTTTCATTGTTGATCACTTTTTTTTGCATTTCTATTCTCCATCTCTTGCAGCATTTTGCTGCTGCCATCTCCCTTTTTCTTGGATTCCTCTTATTTCCACCTTCCTCTAGTTTTCTTTTTTGTAATGAAAGATTATACTACAATTTTTTTTTTTTTTTTGTAAATAATTATTCCATTGATTTTTTTAAAAAAAAAAATTGACTGAATATTTCGTGGTAAAAAAATTAAAAGAATTTTATTGATTCTTATTCCTTATAATAGGTTAATCAAATAAGTATGGAACTAGGAATAGAACTAAGAGGATCGGAGGATAGCAGTTGTCTCCTAAACAACAACAAACAACAAACGAAGTCTTAGTCCCAAGTAACTTGGAGTTGGTGATGTAGTGATATTGCATTGAATATTTTGGATGACTTTTGGAGAGATCATGTTATAATTTAATGCAATATGAGGTTTATTTGGACAATTTACTCTTTTTTGTGGTTATTTGATTTTTCTAGGGACTTGAATGAAAAAGCATACAAGTTGCGGGGCTAAAGAAGCAATTTTGAAAGATCTCTTGAGAAGAGTTAAATCCGGCACCGGATTCACCAATCAGGGCCGGATTGAACTCTCCAACGGCCTACTGTGAAGATAAAAGACGAAAAGAGTGAATTTTGGAGGAAAAAGCCATTAGGGACGAATTTTGTTCAATTTCTTTTCACATTAGTTTTAGGTATTATCTTCCTAGGGTTTTTTTGTTGTAATTTTGAGAGGGTTTTTCATTGTTGAACACATATTGGAGGCTACTCGTGGACAAACTTGGAGATTGTATTAGTATACTGTGATGTTTTCTCATACTCTCTCGTTTAATTTGTTCTTGAATTTTTCTTCAATGATGTATTAAGTTCTTATTCTAAGGCCTTGATGTAGCTAGTATTGATGATTATATTATCTCGTAATTCCGTTATTTGAAGGGTGTTACTAAGTTTTTGTCTGATTATTGTAGTCAAAGCAATTGAATGCCTGATCACCATTCAGATTGATTTATCATTAACTAGGAAAATTCAAAAGATGACTTAGTTAATTAGGACGTAATCAGACCACAAATTACATGTGAAATAGAAATATATTTGCATGGTTTGTGTGATCATTATAATGTCATATTCTTGAATGCGTTCCTTTGAATTGAATTCAACATAGAAATATAGTTGGGTTATTTGGAGGAATAGAATTAATATGCCTTGAAAGAGGATATTGGTTAATTTCGGACGTTGATTAACTGATAAGGTACACTCTAGAATAACGGGTCACGTTAGTAATATAAGAGTTAATCTAGTGAAATCAGGTGTCTTAGATCATCTCGTTATAATCTTTATCCAGGAAGAAGTGTTAATTTAGTTATTTAAATTCAATTTTCCAAAACCAAAATCATTGAAATCTTTATTTTCTATTAATTCAAGTTAGGGTTAATTTTATTGGAAGGAGTTTTAATTCTAATCTCTGTGGGACGACCTTGTTACTATACACGAGATCTAGTACACTTGCTAGTGCTCCGAATTGGTCATCAGTTGGCTACATAAACCAATATAAGACCACATGTAGTCATCCACATGAATCTTCTCATTCCTCTTCTTTCTATCCACTGTCATACTCTCATCCAAATCCAATAGAGATATATCTCTCTTAATCACCTTCATCCACATCTTCTTAAGCCTACATCTACCTCTATTAAACCTATCTTGCCTCCATTCCTTAATTCTCCTAACAGGGGCATCCATCGATCTTCTCTGTATATATCCAACCCATCACAAGTTGTTTTCTCTCATCTTGTCTTCAATGAATGCCACTCCTACTTTTTTCTTAATGATCTCATTCCTTACTTTATCCTTTCTAGTATGCCCGCACACCCACCTTAACATACACATCTCTGCTACCGTCAATTTCTGAATATGACACCTTTTAGCTACCCAACATTCCGTACCATATAGCAAAGTCGGTCTAATGGTTGTTCTATAGGACTTTCCCTTTAGGCTCGAAGGCATATTACGAATCACACAGAATACTAGTTGCACTTCTCCATTTCAACCAATCAGCCTTAATTCGATGTGCAACGTCATTATTAAGCTCTCCATCTTTTTGGATAATAACCCCTAGATATCGGACGTAGTCATTCACTGGGATATCACTACTATCCAAAGTTACACTTTGATCCGTATTTCTGCCAGTACTGAACTTGCATTTCATATACTCAGTTTTACTTCAATAATTTTGAAATCCTTAGATTCCAACATTTGTTGCCACAACTCCAATTTAACATTCATATCAGTTCTAGTCTCATCAGTCAAAACAATATTATCAGCAAACAATATACATTATAGCACAGCCTCCTATATAATACAAGTCAACTATAACGGTCGCGAAGAGCAAAAGGACTAAATGCAAATTCCTGATGTACTCCTATAGTGTATAGGAAACTCTGCAGTCACTCTAGCGTAGTGTACATGCTCCACCATACATATCTTTAATAAGGGTAATATATTTCTGCTATACTCTTTTCTTTACCAGCACCCACCAAAGTACTTCTCTAGGCACCTTATTATAAGCTTTTCCCAGATCAATAAATATCATATGTAAATCCTTCTTTCTTTTCCTATAATATTCAACTACTTGCCGTAATAAATAAATTACCTCCGTAGTGGAATGCTGTAACACCCCATATTCTGTTGCATAGTGGGCCTTGCTTTCGTGGGATGTCGCCCCGTCTAATCTCCCAAACAAGGGGTCTTTATAACAATTAATAACTTAATTTATAAAGGAAATACTATAAGTTCAAAATATATTCGTAGGAAAATCCATAATACATGGATCTCAAATCTTTCATACAATATTCTAATAATAACAATATATTATACAATATATCATGGTGCTTATTTCTACTCCATCTAGCTTTCGTTGCACAATCTAATCACCAATTGGTACATTTCAGCCTAAAATATGTAGAAAAACACGTGAGTGCTAAAACACCCAGTGAGTCTCGTGTGTGCTAGTGATTTTCAGATAAAACAGCTTCATGTTATTTTTTAGCAAGACAACTTGTATACAACACATGAGATCTCATAATTGACACATAACAAATATTTTCATCACATGGAAATTAATAGTTCTTCACATGAATTATATTCTCGAAATGAGTTTAATAAGTAAAATTACATTGCGATCTCCTTAACAATCATTTGTAAGGAATATTAGTCCAACCAATAACATCAACATCAATACCATATATAGGATCTCAATCCTATGACCATAAACACAACATATCAAGCCAGGAGATCAATGAAATGTAATATAAACCAAACCATACCTCCAAAATCAATTCCTATGGTAACTCATAAAATCCATGTCACATAAAAACATTAATGCATATGCAAGCTCCATAGAAAATCACTTACTCAACATGGTATTTTTAAAATAAATGGGACTCATCTCATATTCGCTAATTTCCTCAAGCTCATCTAGTTGATTGAGAAAAATCAATCTCTTAATATTTCTATTTCTTCATCTCTTTCTCTCTTTTCCTCTTTCTCTTCTTCTTCTTCTTTCTTTTCTTCTTCCTTCTTTCTTTCCTTTCTTTCTTCTCTCCTTTCTTTCTCTATTTCACCACATTTCTCTCTCTTTCATCTTGATCTTGATCTCTTCTCTTATCCCACATAACCCCTATTATATAGTTGGTGAAGGCTTGTGTAGGAAGCTAAGAAGAAAGCTTAGGTGGAAAGTTATGCAATAGGATTGGAACACTTGTTTGGTGACTCACATGGTGATTCACCTATTTCATTAATGAAGGAGTGATTAGGATGATGACTCATAGGATCATTAGGCTAGGTAATTAATTATGGGGATGACTCACCATGACTCACTAGCTTAGTCACCAAAGGAAACTTGGGTGGAAAGAAAAGGAATATAATTGTGATACTTGGCATGGTGATTTATCATTCTAGAAGCTTATGGAAAAACTTGGAAAACTTTAGAATATTGTAGAAAGTTACACCTCATCATGCCTAGAAAAGCCTTAGAAACTTATAGATTCTAGTGGAAACAAGTAAAATGTAGGAGAAACCAATGGAAGATGGATGAATCTTACACGGTCAAAGCTAGTCAAAACTGGTCAAACACTCATTTAATCTCTATTTTAATGTTGTGATCCATCATACATAAGTATAAGAAGCTTATAGAATGTAACGGAAGTTTTTAGAACATATAGAAGCTTTGAGAACATAACAGCTATTTATGAAAATAAATAGGATATAAATAAAATAAATATAATAATTTTAAGATAATGTTACTTTATTAAAAGTCATAGGTCCCATATGACACTTACCCTAACTTTATTAAAGGTATGGGTCCCAAAGTTGAAGTTTTCAAATTGAACTTTACTTCCTCTTTATAAAATAATAATAATAATATAATAATAATAATAGTAGTAATAATAATAATAATAATAATAATAATAATAATAATAATAATATTATTATTATTATTATTATTATTATTATTATTATTATGTTATATATAAGATCACGAAATAGGTACCAAATAAGAAAAATACAATAATATAATAATAATGATTATAATGATATTTGATAAAAATAAATATATTATAATAATAATAGTCAAAATAATGATATGTAAAATATAATATTTCTTATATCAAAATATATTTCTTTTCACATATAAAATTTAATATTTCTTTTCAAATATAATATAACACATACTATATTAAATATAGTATTTATTGTAATATCTTTTGCACAAAATATTTATTTTCATAAATAATAACTTTCTTGAAAATAAAAGAAAATAGCTTTATAAAATTTCAAGAAAATTCTCAAAAGATTACAAAGATAGTAAATATATCCTATTTTGGCATGGCTTAGGATGGGATATTACAATCTCCCTTCCTTTAAGAAATTTCGTCCTCGAAATTTGAAAATACCCGCAATACAAAAATTTCCACTAACTAATAATATCTCCAAAAATCATAAAACCAAGATATCAAACTTAAAATAGTCTAACTCTCTGATGCCAATTATACTCTAAAATCATTAACCTAATTTTTTTTAGACCATTTATTTCTTCAAATCGTTAACCTATAGTTTTGATACTATTTGTAACTCAAGTTAATATCTCTCAAAGATATTCACCAAAAATCTCAATGTAACACCCCACATTTCTTTTTTTGACGCAGTGGGCCGGGCTCAGGTGGGATGCCGCCCCGTCCGACTCCTCAAACTAGGGGTCTTTATAACGATTTAAACTTAAAGCAAGCAATGAAGTCGAAACTTAAGTAAATATATGAAACATGCTCTTTATTTATATAAACATATGAGTCACGATAGGTACATTGTCATAGCTTCCAAAATACATAAGCTAAAACATCTCATAATCTATGTACAATGATCACTCCAAAAGATTTGCTATCCAGTGCTACAGAAGAAGTCCTAGAATACCGTCGTTATTCTTCAGCTCTAATCCCTAAAATAGAAAAGACAAATACACGTGTGAGTGGTATACTCAGTGAGTCCCGTGTGTGCTAGTGTTTTGCTCAGAAGAGAGATAATTTTCAATTTCTTTACTGAAATAAATTTCACAACAGCGAAATAGCAGTAATTGGTAAATTTAGGATCAAGTTATCCTGTATATTTGAAAAACAATGATTTCCAAACATATGGCCCCTAATTTTAATAAATGTGGGTCTTCCCCTTTTAGAAGTGCGACCCGCGTGCAAAGTTCAAGGAACTTTGCCTTCGGCTGCACGGTTTCTGGTGCCAGGGACTGCGCCTTACAGCACGTCACCCGTGTCAGGCCGGAAGGGTGAGCAGCGTACAAATGTACCCCACCGTGCACTTAGGGATCTTTTACTTGCCTCCATCAGCCAGGGATCCCAATCCTGATGTCAATTACCATCGAGGTGGCAAGGAGTCAAACGCCCCAAACATCCCATCCTTATTCCAGCGAATGACTCAAAAACAACAAGCATTCACAAACGCATTCACAAACACGGCAATTGCCAGGCACAAACGGCTAGCCAAGACGACTCATCTCAATGTCCTGTCGCCCTGTCTGGAGTAAGACAATCCCCAGAACTAGCCAGGTTACTTGGGGTCGTCTACCTCTAACATGGGCTAGTAGAAAGATCAAAGTCCTTACTGAATACTCAACGCAACAATACCAACCCCATCTGACTGATCAGGCCAGAGGGTTATCTGATCTCGCAGGATCTTCAATTAAAACAATTTGGGGCCAAAACAACATTTTCCAAAAATTATGTAGAAAACCAGACAAAAGGTTTTACTCACACATCAAAACGTGTTTCCAAGAGCAAGTGGGTTATTTTCCCCATACTTATCACAAAAGTCATTTCCCAAGGGCATTTGGGTCATTTCACCCATGCCCAATTCCAAAAGACTTTTTGAGGGTATCCAGGTTATTTTACCCTTACCCGATTTGAGAAATATTCACAAAAGTTCCAATAAGGATATTTCGGTCATTTACCGAATACCCGAGTTCCAAAAGTTTCATAAATCATTCCAATAAGGATATCTGGATCATTTTCTAAATACCCGATTCTAAAGTTTATCATTTTCCGGAAATCCTAAATATTTAATCCAAAATGGCTAAATTCACATAATTCGTGTTTTAATCATCCAATAAGGTTTTCAAACCAATTATGAAATTCATTCAAGTCGAAATAGCATAAAAATAAGTCTTGCTCATGTATTCCGTAAACATATTTAAACGTTTCCAAAAAGGTATAAAACATGTCATTTTATGGAAAATTAAAGCACACTAGCCTTTAAAAAGGTTTTAGAAATCATAGGGACTCACCTTGTATACTAAGTCGAAGTTGCACTCGTGTATAGTCCTAAAAGGAGTTCCTTCGACTTGATTCACCTACACCATTAGTATATCTCGGTATTATTACATAATGGTTTCAAATGCTTAATGATTTGGATAAAGTTTCTATAATTTTCTTAAAGAAATAAATGGATTAATGCTTTGGATGGTTTTCTGGTTTTACAGCTTTACCATCCTCCACTATTTTTCACATAACTTATTCAATATAGGTCCAAATAAGGTGAGGTTACTTCCATAATATCCCTAAGATGTCCCTCTATCAATTCCAGGTCATGAATCATGCAAAATCCATCCCATTTTGTACAGTTTTTCAGTTGATTCCACTATTCTGAGTTTGGAGTCCAGTTTCATCACTTTCTAGTATTTTGTACATAACTCTTCCAATTCGGGTCCAAATGAGGTGAAACCACTTCCTAAATACTCCTAGGACATTTCTATATCAATTTCAGGTCATGGGGTATTCAAATCTCTCTCCATTTTGTTCAGTTTTCCAGCTAAACTTATTGCTCCGAGCTGGAGGTCCAGAATTACTGTTTAGAAGCTCAACTTGTTTTAATTTGTTTCTATGGTTTCTTCAACATATCCTATCACATTTAAACCCTCCAATACCTTATTTAACATCCCAACATCATTGTTCTAACAGGTTTTCATGCACAACACTTCTATTTTGTTCAAACAAATAAATTATTCCCAACTTTACCAAACCAGTAAATTTTGGCAGTTTTCACCCTTCTTGTTGTTCATGAACTCTTAGCCATTCAAAACCCTCACAACCTCCACACAATTTGTTCCAAATCCTTTCTAACTAGTCTAGGACATGTTTAAAGTCATTTATGCTCAATTTCCAGTCACATATATTCAGATTTCCTTTAATATTTCCAAACAACACAAACTAGTGAGTTGTTATTAACAAATGGCTTTTTTTGTTTTCTTTATCACTTCCTTCATTTTTCTTTTCAAATTTTCAGTATACCATCACTCCAATACACCTTAAATGAACTAAAAACCATACTCAACCCATCACTACACCAACCAGTCAATTCAACATCCATCACAACATCAAAATATTTTCATTGCTCAACATCAACAAATTCATATGCATTTAGTTTCCAACTTCTAACATCATTCTTTTAGCTTTTGTGAAATGATCTCTTACCTTTCCAAGATGAGGGCAAAGCTGTATACTCCTTTCCTTCCTTCCTTCTCCTTTTTTTCTCCTTGCTGCCGGTTTGCTTTTCTTCCTCCTTGCTGCCGGAAATCTCCCTCTCTCTCCCTTAGTCTTTCTTTTGTTCTTCCTTTCCTCTCTTCACTTTTCTATTTTTCTTCTCTTCTCCCAGCTTTCTCTCTTGGCTAAAATCTTCTCCCCTTGCCCCTACTTATATAATTTGCTCCTCTTGGTCTTATTTTGGTCTTAGTGGAAGATTTAAGGTGAATTGGTATTCTAGAAGTCTTTAGACTTCTCTAGGATTTCCAAGAGAATTGTGGAACCATGTAGAGTCTTGTAAAACTCCCTAGAAGTCTCAAGACTAATGCATTCACTAACCTTACATGGCCATGCATAATTATAATTAACTTGGCTTAATCTAGTTTAGCTTAATTAAACTTAATTAAAAAGTCAAAAAATGGCTAATCTTGGTCAAATATATCATGCTTGTGGGCCCTCTTCATTTACTTCTTGTGGGCCCCTTAAAATATCTTATATACAATATAATATAACTTGAAATATTTATGATATTAGTTGTAATATATATATATATATATATATATATATATATATATAACAATGGTAAGAATAATATAATAATTTAATACAATTATTGAATTCAATAATACTATAATTTAATATTACCAAGGAATATTGATATTACATAACAGACATAAAATAATAGTAATGGATAATAGAATGAAAATAAAATCAATAACAATATTAGAAATAATAATACTAATATTAATAATGATAATAGCACTAGTGATGGCTATATTATAATTCTATGAATAATATTATTACTTTGCAATCTTAATTTTATTATTGATAATAAAGAAGGAAAATATTTCATTTATATATATTTTCATTGTTAACAAAACCACGCTACACAAATTCCTTATGCAAAGCGGACAAGGTGGGATATTACACTCAACCTTAAATAACACCCCACAACTACAGGGCTCGAATAGTTGCGGGGTGTTACAAATGCCCCGGCATAAAATCAAATTGGTTATCTAAAATCTTTATAATGCCCCTTAACATATGCTCAACCATTCTCTTCCAAAGCTTCATTGTATGAATCGTAAGTTTAATCCTATGATAATTGGCATACTGTTAAACATTCCCTTTGTTCTTATACAAAGGAATAATGTATTCTTCCTCTACTCTGTAAATATTTTATTAACTCTTTATATCTTGTTAAACAAACTTGTCAACCATGCAACACCTATCTCTCCTAAACACTTACAAACCTCAATCAATATACCATCTGGTCCTACAGCCTTCTTCGGCCTCATCCTTTTAAGAGTCTCTCAAACTTCACGCCTCTGAATTTGATGAATAGAATCATGGTTAACCTCATCATTTGGAATCTCATGGTCACCTAACCTTGAACTTGATTCCCATTAAGTAACCTATCAAAATAGGATATCTACATCTCCTTGATTTCCTCATCCTTAACAAGAACTTTAAGGTCATCGTCCTTCACACATTTCACTATACTGATATATCTAGTTTTCTTTTCCCTGAAACAAGTAAGTCTATATATATTTTTCTCCCCATTTTTAGTATCCAACTTTTCGTACAAATCCTTAAAAACTATTGATCTTACTTTCCTAACAGCTTCTTTTGCTTATCTTCTTGCTATCTTATACTTCTCAAAATTCTCGGCACTCTTGCACTTCCCCAAGTTTCTATAGCATTCTTGTTTGTTCCTTACAGCTTCTCTCACTTTGTTATTCCACCATGACGTGTCCTTGTTCGGTCGTACTCTTCCTCTAGATTCACTAAACACTTCCTTAGCCACTGTTCTAATACCTTGAGCCATCCTTCTCCGTATAATATCCGGATCCAGATCTATATCGGAAGATTAGTCATCTACCTGAACGACCTTATCAACAAAGGCTATCATATCATCCATTTGTAACTTCCAACACTTGATTCTAGAGTTAACCCAATGGGTCATTTGCTTACCCTATTTCATAAAATAAAAATTGAGAACTAGTAACCTATGTTGTGTAACTACACTCTTGCTTAGAATAACTTTAACATCCGTACAACCACTACGAAACCTACTCCTTAAAATAAAGAAGTCCTAAAAGTCACCAAGTGAGAATCCCTCTTCTTGAACTAAGTGTTTGCTATAGTCAATTCATAAGTTAAGGCAAAGTTAAGAATACCTATTCCTGTCTCATTTCTATCTTCGAAACCTTGACCTCTATGGACATTCTCAAATATGTTTTGATCAGAATCTATATGTCCATTTAAATCACCAACAATGAAAAGCTTCTCTGCACACAGTATACCCTGTACTATCTCATTTAAATCTTTCCAAATCTGCTATTTAACTGAGTCAGCAAGTCCTACTTGTGGAGCATATATGCTAATAACAGTAATGATCTCGCCGCTTAACATATCTTGATACTCAAAATCCTATCACTTTTCCTCTGTACGTCAACCACATCATCAATGGACCTAGGGTCAATAATTATCCTGACTCTATTTCTATTCTTAACTCTGCTTGAATTCTAAAGCTTATAACCTCATGATGCTATTACTCTAGTTTTCTTACCTACCCATTTAGTTTCCTAAAGATACAAAATACTAATCCTTCTTCTCTTCATAACCTCAATTAATTCTATCAATTTGCCTATCAAAGATCCTATATTCCAAGAAGCTAAACAAATCCTCTCCTTACGAACTATTTTCTTAATCTTACACCCTTACATATTTGACACCATATCTGGGCGCCGACACGACACGTTACTTTTGGACAACGACCTAGCAACCCTACACATTTATCACTACATCTAGGGTATAGGAAGTGCAACGCGTCGTTGAGTAGAAAACTCCCTCACGAAGTCAAAAGATTGGTTCATGTCATAGATGTGATTACGTTTTATGTTGGCCATCACAAGTCTTACCACAACTCTCCTCCTTTATTCGTGTTTGGAATTGACAATAAGCACCACAAACCTAGTCCATGAAATTCACAAGCAGAGTTAGTTGTCACCTAAAATGTTTATAAATTTTTTATTTCACTAAAGAAATTAATTTTTTAAAAATATCTTTTAAAATTCTATCTTTCAAGAAAAAAAAAAGAAAAATTCTCTAAAATTTATTTTCATGTAATTCTAACTTTGGCCTTCCATGAAAAGATAAATCTTAAATTGTATTGATGCTATTTTTATTCTTATTTTCATTCTCGTCACATTAATAAATCAAATAAGAATAAAAAATTTACTCAAGCTTTTGTTATAATATGTTTTAATAAGGATCAAATCACTGTATATTTGCATTTATCACTAATTAATATTTTTTTTCTAACTTTAACCACACCTCAATTGCGGTAGTCTTAGTTTGAGCAGCTTGTGTTTAGGGATGTAAACGAATCAAGTTTTTTATCGAATATGTTTGGGCTCAACTCGATAAGGGTTCAGTTCGAATTCGAAATATCGAGTTCGAGCTCTAATATAAACTTTATATTTATGCTCGAATTTTAAACGAGTCAAATTTAAATATCCAAGTATTAGGCTCGAAGGTTGGCAGACATGTTCGATTAAATAATTAATTAGTATATAATTTATATAATTTATAAATTATTTATTTAAATTTGAACTCGAATTCGAGCTTTCGAGCTTAATATAATCGTACTTCGAATCGAATTCGAGTTTTAAATTATTTTAAATGAATCGAGGTCAAACTAAGATTTGATATTCGCATCGAACTCGAGTCCGAATTAGAGCCTTATGTAAAAATAGTAAAGTTTGACTCGATTATCTTAGGATTCGGTTTGATTTGATTTGAGTAAACCCCCTACTTGTGTCCGCTAAATGATTGACATTCATCCATCATTGGGAATAATATGGAGTATGCAAGGAGGAAAGGGTGCGTCGGGAAAGTATTCGTGAGATGGCATGAAAAATGGAAGAAGAGCAGTAACAACATTGGTAAAGAAAAAAAAACAAAAAATATTGTGAGAAGATGATAGAAGGAAGAAGAGGTGGTAATAGCGGGCAGACGTAGCATAGGCATGTGGGCCGGCTTGCACGGTTTCCAGCAGTGTCGGGTCGGGCCTGAGGACCGGCCCGTGAGTCGTGCGGGCCAATCCCATAGGTCTGCGAGCCAGTTCGTGTAGGGCCTAGGCCCTTGGCCTATCCCGGGCCTTACTCTTTCCTTCTTTATTTTTTCCCACTTAATTCAATTATAAATTTTGATATTTAATTATTTTGTAAATTTTTTATTATTACTTAAATAACACAATTTTTTTAAATTATAAAAAAACCACCTTGAAATGGTTGGGTTGGCTTAGACTACTACTTGTTTTATTAATTAATATAATAAAGATTACAAAAGAAGGGGACTTGATGCCTAAATATCTTAAAAATATTACAATTATTAAAATTTAAAAATAAAATAAATATCCTAAAAATAAAATTAAATATATATATTACTTATCTTAAGTTCCTAATTATTTGAATACTAAACTAACTATTTGGGTCACCCCATTCATTATTTGAGTCATCATCAACAATCCATGAATTAGTTGTCCTCTCTTCGGCTGCGAACCAACTATTGCATCACATTAATATCTCCAAAGTATGAGGAGCCAATCGAGATCTTTTTTCATCGATTGTTCAAGTACTCTCACTAAAGACACTTTCCAATGGTACTGTGGAGACATGTGGTGTCAAAGGATCATGTGTTATTTTAGATAAAATGGGGTATTGACTTACATGAGTTTTCTACCAACTACAAATATTAAAATGTTGATCCTCATTTTCTACCAAGAGTTGCATATCGTAAATTTCCATCTCATTATAGGTGGTAGATGATTTTTTTTTTGCGCTTCATGATACCCCATAATTAAATACTAATGAAATCGAATGGGTAGATTTTTGTGGTGACTGATGAAGCTTGCCTACTTAAAGTAGCCATAGAAGAACTAGAACAAAAAGACTCAAACTCCTACAAATTATACATGGCAGATAGAGCTATAGCGGTTTTATCTTTTATATCTTTTTTCATACATTGCCTAAATGTTTGAGTTTCATCAAAATCTAATATTTCATATAGATATTCAATAATACTATGAAATCCTGCCGTTTTTACTCGAGGATCCATACACAATGCCATACAATATAAAATAGGAATATCTTTATAATATTTTTTATATTTTTCAAACATACTTCTCATAAAATAACCATATTGGGGATGGTCCATATACTCACAAAAAATATGTGCTACCTTAGCAAGTGTTGGAAGAATATGATGAATAGTGGGATAATAAGATCCCGATAAAAGTTCAGTTATTTCTTTGAAAGTAAATAAAAATGTTGAAAGTGTAATACAATTTTTAAAATGAGTGTCAATTAATTGAGATTGAAAACTGTTACTATTACAAAATTTAATAAGTTGATTTTAAAAAAGGTGTAACACTTTCAGACATATCTAAAGTTGAGTTCCATATAGTTTTACAATCTAATCTAAATTTTTTAAAAGATACACCTTGTTTTCGGCATAAAACTTTAAAATTTTGTTACCTAATTGGAGAATTTATAATAAATAAAATAATATTTTTAATTATATTAACACTACCATTAATATATTTATATCATTCCTTAACACACAAATTAAGTATATGACAAGCATACCCAATATGAAATAAAATATCATTTAACATAGATGCATAGTATTTTTCAAAATTGCTATGACAAAATCATTATTTGAAGCATTACCTAAAGAAATAAAAATAATTTTATTTAAAATCCTATATTCATGATATGTTTGAGTAATTATTTTAGCTATACTAATACTTACATGAGGATATTCAAATAATTTAAAACAAATAATTCTTTTTGTATTAACCAATCATGATCTATCCAATGGTATATAATGCACAAATAAGACTCATTAGTAATTGCAGTTTAACCATCACAAGTAAGAGCAAATTTCTAATTACAAGAATCAAACATAACAATTAGATACTCTTTCATTTCTTTATATATCTTTATTATATTATTTTTTAACGTTGTTCTAGGAATCCTTTTCTATGTAGGTTGACAATTGTTTCGCATGTATTGTTTATAATGTAGATTTTCTGCAAAATTGAACGGTAATTTAGTTTGAATAATCATTTTAGCAAATCCACTTCTATTTTTTTTATGATCATATTGAAAATTACCAATAATTTGACATCCTGTAGTATGAATTTGTTATTCTTTAGGTGGGTTTTCTAACTAATCATTATGTGACATTTTCATATGTCTAACTAACGTTCCCGTCTCTCCTTTCGTCTTATGTGCATATATCACCCTACAAATTTTACATGTTGCCCTATCATTATCATTATCCTTTTCAAAAAAAATTCCAAAGTATAGATGTTTTTGCTTTAACTTCAAAGTTTCAACATCAGCCACATCTTGACCTATATTAGATTCATTAGGATTAAAAGTTAGAGTTTATTGTGTTTGTGAAACACTAACGTTAGGCCTACTAGGGCCTTCATTTTCATTACATATTTCATTATTTATTAAATTCAAAGTTGGATCTATATTGAAATCAAAATGTACAGATGATTATGATGAAGAAAAATGATGATATTGATTTGGATCCATTATTTCTAAAAAAAAATCAATCAAAATTCAAATAAAAGTTCAAAAAAAAATGAAATAAAGTATTAACAAATAATGAAATAAGAGAATTGAAAAATGTAAAAAACAAATTAACTTAAAAATTAAGCAAATAATTAAAACAAATAAACAATTAATAAAACTAAAAAATAAGAATGTAAAATTAAGAAATATTAACTAGTTGATGGTAAAGAACAACAACACTTTGTGAAGTTTTACTTATTATATCTACTATTCCGCTACTCAATAATTTTTTAAACTATGAAGACTTTCTTGAAAAATTAAAAAATATATATTAAAAAATAAAATATATTCTAACACTTTTTGTAGAGGAAATGAAGAGATTTGAGAGTTATGAGAGAAAGATGGATAAAAATAAGAGAGTTTGAGAGAATTGGAGAGATTTGGAAAGTGTTTGATGAATTTTGGGATGAATTGGGGGTATTTATAGAGTTTTGAAGATTATGGGGAGAATATAACCGTTAGAGGCTTAAAAATAGAAAAAAAATATTAAGAGACGTTATAGGGACTAAATAGCCACAAAAAAAAAAAAAATTGAGAATCGTTGGTGCAACGACGGTCAAGCACGAGCCGGCCATAACGGACTAAAAATTTTTATCCTTAATTTAGATCGACACGAATCCAAGAACCAATTAAAAAATAGTAGTCGGTTCAGTCTTGGACCCGACCCAACCCGACCCGACAATTCGACGGGCTGAATCGGTCCAGTTGCCATTGCTAGGCAGGCGCCTCTATAATTTCAGCCGTATCAGCCAAGCTTAGAAGGCCACTGGCATTTTAATATCAGCCGTACGATTTACAAATCAAAACTAGACCGAGGCAAAAGGTACAAGTCAGTTGCAGCACAACACCAAACGACCACCAACACCCAATTGCGACACTCTGGAGGCCGAAAGACGAACCCAACTGACGACAGACCAAAACCAACAGTTACAAATTCATGCATAGCTCTGTTAATTTCTCCTGGCGTGTTCTCTTTATTGCTTGCCCTTAGCTAATCATATAATCCCTTGCGCCTCCACACCGCAGGCAATCTCTCATCATACTAATTCCTCCTGGATTTGATGTTCTCTCCTTCTTGTTAAACCCTAAATTACATCAATTTGCATCGATATATTTGCTTCTTTCTGTTAATTTTTTGCATGGGCTTAGAGCGAGTATGAAATTTGATGATTTGAAGTAGGCGTGATTGTGAAATTTTGAAGACCATGTGGTTTTCCTTCTGGAGATCCAGAGATCGTTTCTCTTTGGACGAACTCAGGTATTCAACCTTCCCTGCTTTCTATTTTTTAATTGGGTTGATTTTATGCAAATTCCATCACTTTTTTTTTTCTCTCTATTTATGTTCGTTTACTTTTCTTAGAGTAAGAATTGTTAATTTGTATTACTTGTACAGAGGACTTCCTTTCTAAATGCACTTTGTCGCTGGTTTATGAGATAGCTGTGAATCAATTAACTTTGAAGTGGATATTATTTATGCATTTGGTTTAACTTGAGTTTTCGATCTCATTGTTAAGTTTTATTGGAGACTGAGATGTAAGAAATAATAAGGCAATGCTTTTGAACTATGGATGGTCAGTTGAGGATAATGATTAATAATTTTTAATGTCCAAAAATTTCATATGATTTGTTGTATTTTTTTTTTCCTTCGTGACAAAGAGATACATGTTGTGTGCTGATTTTATTGCTTTTATGAGGCATTTACAAAAGATTTTTACCTGCGATAAGTTCCCTCTTATGTTTAGAGATCGTTCCATTTGGTTCAATTCATGGTGTAAATTTTTAAACTGGACATACAAAGATGCAGGTGATGAATTTATGGCCATTGCTTGCAAGGATACTCTCTTTTGGTATCTAATGTGTTTGGGGTAATAATCTGAGAGTGCAATATGTTTAAGAATTGATGCTTGTGTTACATGCAGATGGTGCATTCTAGTCTCCTGTGTCTTTTCCTTATCCTTATTTTGTAGATTCATCATTAGTTAGACCAAAATAGTTGGGGAGGAATTTTCCAGGAAGTACGTCGTGTCATGTGCTTGCACTGTGGAATTGGTTCCAAATAATGAAATGTAGTACTGAAAAATTAATGTGGAAGCAAGGGCATCTAATGATGTAACATTAGCAGAACCAGCACCGTGTAACATGACGAAACAGGCACTTGTGCCTCTGAATTTCAGAAGAAATTTGTAATGCTAGAAGATAGAGATACCCACTCCCTCATTAATGCATAGCAGAGCAATTATAGATGGGTATAGAAAAGTTAGGAACATTTTCACTTGTGGCTTATCATAACAGCCTCTAGGAGTAGTCACAATGCTGCTGCTTTTTCCCAAGTGGTCATTTGTAATGCCAATTAATAAACCAAATATCTAATTCCACTATCTTTTGTGTTTATATTAGATTCTATATCCGAATGCATAGTCTTTCTGTTTATTATTTTCATCTGTACATTTATTTATTTGTATTCTTTTCAATAGATATCTGACCGAGCAATTGATGAGGGTGCAAATTGTTAATGATGTTAACAAGGTGATTCTGGCTTCTTCTCATTCTTCCTGACTGATTTTTTTTTTTTAATTTTAAAATTTATTTATTTAAATTCCTACCTGCTTTTAATTCTGTGACGTAACATTTTAACTTGAAGGACTTCGTAATTGAGGCATTGAGATCACTTGCAGAACTAATAACCTATGGTGACCAACATGACCCAGCCTTTTTCGAGTAAGACTTCTCAACGCATTTGAAATCGTTGATGAAACATGTTGAAGTAGTTTGCTTCAGCTATTGATATGCTAATCTGGTTCTTCAGGTTTTTCATGGAGAAGCAGGTCATGGGAGAGTTTGTACGTATATTAAAAGTTAGTAGAACTTTGATTGTTGCTCTCCAGTTATTGCAGACAATGAGCATTATGATCCAAAACTTAAAAAGTGAACATTCTATATGTAAGTTTGTTGTCAGCTATTGTAAGGACATTTCTTTTGGAGCAAAACTTTCCTCCTTCGTACATAGCACCATCTTGGTTTTTCTGATACTATTTATTTGCTTAAATTTTCAGACTATATGTTTAGTAATGAACATATTAACTTCCTTATAACTTATACCTTCGACTTCCACAATGAAGAGCTATTGTCTTACTACATTTCTTTTTTAAGGTTAGTTGATTCTGTCTTTTGTCTGATTATGTGAATAATTTTCTTTATCTATATCACGAGAAATTCTTTGTATTATTGTGTTACCATGTGTAGGCTACCTAATGATTGTTTTGACAATATTTGTTGTCTTCCATGCAAGGGCAATAAGTGGAAAGTTGAACAAGAATACAATTTCACTGCTTGTTAAGACTCGGAATGTAAGTTCATTTTGTTAGTGTTTCTGCTATGGTTGCCAAAGTTCTGTTTTTTCTTGTATCTGGAGATACTAACCTTTTCTCTTCCAAATATCTACTGAGATGTAGTTTTCTGTTTTTCAGAAGTTGGCAACTTGATTACGCATAGTTTTTAAAATTCTGTAATTGTATCTCGAGTATAGTAGTTTCTCGTGTCCATTTTCTACAGCATTTGAATGTTCACAAAATTCTGTTGGTAAATATTGCTAACTCAAAAAGTTTTGTTGGTAAAATTTTTGTTCAATTAAGTTTTGAGAACTGTGTGTGTATCTGTGTTGTAAATGTGTTTAAAGTTGATTGTCTGCCTATCATGGATTTGCCTGGTTTCAATTGTTTGGGTGCTCTACTTTTGTGCATTCTATTCCATTCTTTTCTGTTGTATTTAGGATGAAGTTGTCTCTTTCCCGCTTTATGTTGAGGCCATACGATTTGCTTTCCATGAGGAAGGAATGATTCGCACTGCAGTTCGTGCATTGACTCTAAATGTCTATCATGGTGAGTTGCTCTCCAGCATTTTAAAAAAAAAAAAATTTAATTGTTTTTTTCCAGTACATCTTTTTTATTCGGATCACTCAGACCTAGTCATGTTATTAAAGTATGACCTTTGCCTGGTCTGCAGTTGGAGATGAAGCTGTTAACAGATACGCTACTAGCGCCCCACATGCTGAATATTTCTTGAACTTGATCAAATTTTTCCAGGAGCAGTGCATTAAGTTAGGTCAATTGGTGCTGAATAGGACAAAGTAAGAGTTTTATAATCTCTCTTCCTCCTGATTTGGAGATTGATACTTTAATTTGCTGAGAAGTAGATTTTATTTATGAGACAGGAGTCATTGCTCAGACTTGAGCACCTCTATTCTTTCAGCTGTTGATGAGATTGAAGACAACCTCTACTATTTTAGTGATATCATATCTGCTGGGATTCCAGATGTTGAAAGATTAATCGTGGATACCATGTTGAAGCTTTTGATATTTCCATTGGTCCTTCCTTCTTTGAGAGTTGAAACAGTTAGTTGAAAACGCTCAACCTTTTCCCTTTGCTTGCGCTTGTTTTGAGGTTTAAATAGCTATATTTGGTTTAATTTGGTAATGTTTGTTGCCTCGTAATTCAGGAAACTGAAATTGGTGTTTCTAGTTCTTTGTATTTGCTTTGTTGTATCTTCCACATTGTCAAAATCAAAGATCTGGCAAATACTGTTGCTGCTGCTCTTCTTTGCTGTGTAGAGGCCTTCACGCCAAGGTCTGAAGCGAAGCTTAATGGGTACACACTGAACCACAATTTTGCAGATGAGCACCAGAAGGCAAATAATGGTAAAATTAACTCGGAGCTGAAAGTGGAAAATTTGCAAGTTACAATTCCAAACTCATCTAGACCTTCCCATAGTAAGCCAGAAGATACAATCCTTCATGATTATGGTGGTTCACATTTTGTTTTAAGGTAATCACCTACCAATTCAAGTGCTGTTTCTTTGGATTTTATGTGAGATCTGTTCAGATCAATTTGTTACAACATAGACCTAAAATGAACAAGAAGTTTACCAATCACCCATGAAGTTTGACTAAATATTTTAATATTAATTTTCTTTTTAAGATTTTATGTGCACAATGAGTGTGTTTGTGTTACATCAGTCCCCCCTCCACAGGGGGAAAAAAAGTATAACAATTTTATTGCATAGGATTACCTTGGATTGCCTAACGGAATGGCATTAGGTAATATCTCCTCCCCCTCTCGGTTGAATTTTCTGTATTGTTTTTTTTTTAAAGATGAAATTCTGGAATTCCATCGTGGAACATATAATGATGGTATACAAGTCATTATATTCCTGCGCGAGACTTAAAAATGTTACACAGTAAATGTACTGGAGGCAATCTATTGGCAGTATGACACTTGTTCTTGTAGCTGCTGCATGCAGAGAACCGTGCATAGGCATTGCATCATCTGTCAACATATTTATATTATGTTGGTAGACATAATTGACTTGTATATATGCATTTGTATTACCTTTCAGTGTAGTTCATCAACATTTTGATGAAATATATGCTTGTCTGTCCACATTTAATAATGCAATAAGTATTTACATTTAATTGGCTGTACGACAACATAAAATATGTTATTCTCCAGTGGAAATTTATTTTGACCAAATGCAGAATTGGACAAAACATTGAATAATTTGTTTTAGGAATGCAAAAGGTCATGCCACAAATTTAAAATTATTGCAGCATCACATAAACATGGAAGGGGTATTTGTTATCCTCATGTGGTTTGGAATAACTGACGTAAAATAATTCAATTAGTTGTAGGACTTCAGTCTTCGCATAGGATAGCAACAGTATGGAAACGCTCCGCTTATTTTCAGTTTGCTATTTACAATGAAGTGTTGAAATTTTTTCTGCTGAGCCTAGTAGAAAAACATAGATTCATATAGTGTATATTACATTGATGTGACATCTATGGTGGTATTTTTACAACATTTCCTTGCTTATCTGTTTAGATATGTCCAGATGTTGGAATGAAGCTCCATTGAGATAGACTTGGAATATTAGAAAGATTAGAATGAAGCTTCCGTGATATGAACTAATGAGACACTCATCTGGCAGTTATATCTTGTAATCTTTCATTGTAGGGAAGCCTTGCTTTCTTATATTAGACATGGGGATGATCTTCAAGTCTCAGGTGCTCTAAGTGTTCTGGCTACACTGTTGCAAACTAAAGGTTATTTGACTGACTGCATTATGTTAACATTGATGTTTTGCATACATGTTCTCATTGAAACTTCATTCTGCAGAACTGGATGAATCAATGCTAGATGCTCTTGGTATTCTTCCACAACGGAAGCAACATAAAAAACTCTTGTTGGTATGAGCTAGGTGTAACTAATTGATTCTTTTCTTGTACTTTTTTCTATGTGGTGTTGGAGGGTCTATAGATTAAAGCCCTGCAAATTCCGTAAAGAAATTCATGGTTCTGTTTTTGTACTTTATATAATCTGGGCTATTCAATGTAATTTTGTTTGTTGAGTTGTAGAGAAGTTTTGAGGAGCTTTTGCATTTGGTGGTTCCAACAATCTTATTGCCTTCTTATTCTGCCGAGGGAGGGATGGTGTGGATGACCTATTTAAGTGCCTTTGGTGTAGTTTTCTTTCTCAAGTGGGTGATGAAAAACTTTTTGAAAAATCTAGTGAGTTTGTCTGTTTCTTTTGCCGTAGGAAAATTAGGTAAAATAGCCATTGTTTCCTGTTCTATTAATTTTTTTTGGAAATTATTTATAATCTATAAGTTCAATATGTAAAAATGTGGTAAATATATTTGTTGAACAAGTAATCTGGTTTTCACTAATGGTTGTTGCTTGTTGATGGGTGGTTTTTCATACATTGGAAATAGTAACAATCCACATAAATCAAGCTTTAAATTAAATTGCCGAACACTAAAACCACACAATTGGGCAAGTATACCCTTCTCATAATATAGAGAATAACAAGTATCGAATCCATGGGTATTTAGCAATTGCCACTACTTTGCTTAGCCAATTAAATATGTGAAGTACAAATAGTTACACTATTCTAGGAAACCTATCATGTTCTCACTCAAGGAAGAGTCACAAGTTCATAAAGGAATTAGAAAGAGAGAAAGACCATGTAATAAAGAGAATTCCCTGATTAAACACCTCAAAGATGAGTATCCCTTTGATCCATAAATCTCAATTTTATGCACTGGTGTGAGTCACAAATCAATCTCACTTGCTCTCAAGTTATGAGATTCGTAATCCCTAAATTTGATTAATCGGTGCTCTACCTAATCAACCAAACCCAAGGAGTAAACGCTGCTCACAATCCCAAACCATCCGAAAGCCACAAAATCCATATCTCTAGGCAATTTCATAAACCTTTTGGTTATTCGCCCTAATCCACAACTTCTTTCTCGGGTTAATTGAAGATGACAAATGTTAAATTAGTCAAGAGGGTGTCCCAACGTTAACCCCATCTCTCGAAATCGTTAAGGTAGAACAAATAATTGAAAAGATTCAACTAAAACCCATTCAACCAAAATAACATAATGAATACAAATGACCAAATGCCATAGAGATAAAATTACAGATCCAAGAAAAATATATCAACTCAAGGTTACAACCCTCCATTACAATTATGAATCAAAATTAAGCATAATATTGACAAAGTAGGATCTACAAGAGAGGGAAAATACAACTCATAGACGAGCCATTTTCTTCCACTTCCTTGAGATCTTCTTTGCATCTTCTTCCTCCTCAAATCTTCAAGCTCCTCCTCTTCTTCTGGTAAAAAACTTGCTTCCTAGGGTTCTTGAGAGAAGACCCAAATCATGAACAAAGTGTTTTGAGTGTATGAAGGGGTTTTTATTGGCCCAATCCTGTATATCTTCCAAAATGTGCAGAAAAGTGTGTTTCTGTTGCTTGTGGGTGGCCCACTTCCCTGGGCCCCACCAGGTTGCTGGACTAGCATGCCTTTGCTTAGGTCTAGGCGGCCAAGGAAGGTTTATCTTCCTTAGGCCGCCATTTTGCTGGACAAGAATTTTACACAATTCTACTAGGCGGCCTAGGGAGGTTGAGGAAGCCTAGGCGGCCTTCTTCTCTTCATCTTGGCGTCAATGTGTGAACTCTAGGCAGCCTAGGGTAGTCTTCTTCCATTTTGCTTCTTTTTAATTTCTTTTCATCCTTTTTTGTTCAATTGATTTTTTCTCATTCCTAAACAAATAGAAGATGAAAATGGTGTGGTGAGTAGTGATTTAAACAAGAATTTATCACAATTGAAGCACAAAAACACTAAAAAATATGTATATGATGAGTCCTCATCACTTGTAAATGTTTTTTAATATTTCACCTGCTTCTATGGCTAAGATATTTATTGAATTAATTGATATGAATCATATCTTATGGTATCATTCTATTGATTTTTCATATCTTTGCATGTGAAGAGAGTTTGGCATTTTATCGTTATCAATTACTTTTGAGGACAAACCCTCATTACTGTGATTACAGCAAGCTTTGGTTGGTGAAGCATCTGGGGAAGAGCAACTATTTTCCTCAGAAAGCAGTGTAGCAAAAGATGGCATTGGTGGTGAAGTTTATAGCTATCTACAAAAGTTAAAGGTACTAGTGCTACTTGGCTGCTTTTACTATTGACTTGATGCTAATTCTTACAGGGTCAATAAATTTGTTCCTTTTTTTTAATTCATAAAAGAAAACTTAAATCTTTATTTTGGGAACTTATGATTGTCACTCTATCTATTGCAAAACAATTCATACCAGTAAGACCTGTTTGAAAATTTTGTCCCACAATAGGTTTAGATCCAGTAACCTTTCCATGAGTTCTTCTGAGTAGCTTTCTGGAATTGTGCTACAATATGTCTGAGGATCCATGCTATTTTTCTTTATGGCAGCATGATGAAACTGTTCAATGAGTGGGTTTCTCTGTTGGACGGAGATTGTGATTTACTTTTGGTTTTTGGTTGCAATGATATGCCATGAATTTGAAGGTCAACGTGTATTGATTGGTTGCAGTCTGTAGGTTGGGGGAAACTGATCTTTTTTCTTTTTTTAAATTATTATTGTTTTAAAATATATGAGGTCAAAGTAATTAAATTTTAAACTTATATGTGTTTTTTTTTGGGTGTATATTTAGTTTTGTTCATTTCTATTGGTTGCTTGAGCGTGCATGAGAAAGGCCAGTCTGTTTTGAGTTTTCAGTAGCTGTCCTAGATTACAGTGACTGGTTTTGCTATGCTTTAATGGTATTTGATCTTTTCCAAGCCAACTGAAAAACAAGAGCCATAAGAATTGGATATCAGATTTGGAGCCTTTTTGTGTATATTTAAGATGCAGTAATTTTTGGAGTCTTTTTCTAGTTGATATTTTTGGATTTCCAAGTTGTGTTGGTTTAGTGATCTCATGGTCTTTGTTATTTCAGTTTTGGGAAGAGTTTATTGTACTTTACCCCCATTTGCCCCTATAAGTTCAAAAACAGGCGCTTTACCCTTTTGATCATAATGATCACAATCTGTTGACCTATTAGTATGTGAGCATCATTGCCCATGAACACCATTTTTTATATTTATACCAATCCCTAGAATTTGGGGATCTAACATGTCAACCCTAAAGCTTTGAGAATTTTAACAATTTACCACCCATTTTTTTAGACATTATGATGCACCACCGTTTCAGCTTTAGTGGTGGTTGATCTGGTGTGGCTTAGCTTATGAAGTAGTGGTGAAATTTTAGGAGAGAAGGAGTTTGGATTTAGAACTGAAAGAGAGAATCAGGGGAAGGAAAGATCTTAGCAAGAGAACAGAGGGGAAATAGGCAAAACCTCACAATAAAAATGAGCTCTATTTCCATCATTTAACAATCCTCCCCTAACTTAGAGGTTACACAGACACATACACACACATCAGACCTATAACCAAAACTACTTCAAAGCAAAGTAAAAAGTTCGACAAAAATTGGGTAGATTGGTGTAAAACCCTAGCTAGGTTAACCCATTATAACTAGAGAATTATTGAATTCTATTGCAACTAGAGACTTTTGAAAATGATCTTAAGTCATATACATAGAAGCTTTAGAAACCAGTGTAGGCTAAACAAAGGACATCACAAATCACCAAGAACATTTGCTTTTAGACCAAAAACTTATATTAATTGATGCACTACATTATCACCCTTTTTGTCTTTCCTTGTTTCATTTCTTCATTTCTACTTCACTTTTCTGTAGCATTTAGTAACCTACAAGGTATTTTTTCCCCCTTATAATTCAAGTTTGTTCCCAATTGTGTGTATAAGTGAAGTTCTAATAATTTATAAGATTAAAATGCATTTTTCTCCTTTCAAACTTTACCCTTGCGTATAACCTTGGTTGTTCAATTACTTTAGTAGCCCTCTCCAACTTTCAACTAACTCAAATTATTGAAATATGTAAGGACATTTCTACCCTTAATATATTTTAATTTTTAATCTTACTCTCTTTTCTTCTTTCTTCCTTGTCTTTTCTCCCCTTTTCTTTTTGCCCTTGCCCTTGTCCTTTTACTCTTTTTCTTTTTTCTGCCTCTTTTGTCAATCTTTCTTCTCCTTTTTCCACATATAACAAAATATGAGAAAATGATTATGAATTTCTTACTTCATGAATTGACTTTACACGGTATTATATAGTAGATTACTAGAGAAAATAATTTCTCTTAAATCTGGACAGCTATCTAATAAAACCCCTCCATTTAAGGAATTAAACTAATCTAATCATATTCCTTCATTTAAGGGATTTAAAACTGATCATCCTCATTTCCTAATTAATTTACAGTTCATTTACGCCTCAACACTCCCCCTCAAGATGAGGAATATGTGCTATCCATTCCTAGCTTGGATATAATACTCTCGAATGCTGAATTACTCAATCCCTTTGTAAGTACATCTGCATGTTTACACAACGTCAATCTAATTTTTCTTTGATGAAGTGTCTATCCACTTTGATGTGCTTTGTTCAATCATGTTGTATCGGATCATGAGCTATGCTAATCGCTGACTTATTAGCACAATAGTCTCATTGGGTCATCCCACCCAATCTTCAAGTCTTCTCAGATAATTTACGACCACAATAGCTCACATACACCCTAAGCCATTGCTCGGAATTGTGCTTCTGCTCTAGATCGCGCTATTGCAGTTTGCTTTTTACTCTTCCATGTCACAAGACTTCTACCAACAAAGGTGTAATAGCTAGAAGTTGATCTCTGGTCAACAATCGATCTTGCATAATTAGCATCTGTGTATGCTTCAAGTACTAGACCTGTATTTTGTCTAAACAAAATACATTTTCTTGGTATCCCTTTGAGTCTTGAGATATTGTAATATTCAATTTGCTGCTTGTAAGTGAACTGCTTTTGGATTATGTATGAACTGACTGATTACACTAACAACATATGCTATATCTAGTCGTGTATGAGATAGATAAATAAATTTACTTGCAAGGCATTGATACATTTTGCTGTCTACTGAAATATCCTCTTCTGCTTTTGTAAGTTTAAGATTCGGGTCTATCGGAGTACTTGCCAGTTTACATTCTGTCTTGCCAGGTTCTTTGAGGAGATCAATAACATACTTTTGTTGGGAGATAAATATGCCTTGCCTAGAATGAGCTACTTTGATCCCAAGAAAATATTTCAACCTTCCCACATTGATCCCAAACTCCTTAGACAAACACTTGGATACGGTCTCTCTTTATCATCATTCCCAGTAATTATTATGTTATCACCATACACTAGTAGTACTGTGACTCCCCCTGAAATTGAGTGCTTGATGTACGAAGTATGATCCCCTAGACTTTGTTTATACCCTGTGGCTATCGTGACTAGCAAATCTCCCGAACCATGCTCGTGGGGATTGTTTAAGGCCATTTAAGGCTTTTTTCAACTTACGAACGGTTTGAGCAGCCAAACTGTTTCCATAACTTGGTGGAACTTCCATATAAATTTCTTTCTTGAGTTTTCCATGTAGAAATGCATTCTTGACATCAAATTGCTGCAATTCCCAACCATAATTACCTGCAAAAGATAAAGAGAATCTTAACATTGTTCAACCTTGCAACTAGGGGCAAAAGTCTCAAGATAGTCAATTCCATAAGTCCGAGTATAGCCTTTGACCACCAACCTTGCCTTGTATCTTTCAATTAACCCATTTGTCCTATGCTTCACATTATAAACCTATTTATAACTCACAGGTTTCTTTCCTGGTGGCAACTTCACCAATTCCTATGTTTTGTTTTGTCCCCCCGCCCTCCCCCCCCCATGTCGCCATTTCATCATTCATAGCTTGTTTCCAACTCTCATTGGTCAAAACCTTAGATAGGGTTTTAGGTATGACAATAGTATTTAGGCTAACAAGAAAGGTTCTGTGAGAATGTGAATATTTTTGGAAAGAAAGGAATTGTGCAAGAGGGTATAATAGTCATTTGGTACATTTCCTGGTCCCTTTCCTAATAGCAATTGGAAAGTCTTGATGAGATTCAGTTTCGTCGTGTAATGAAGATTCAAAAAGTGTTACCTTATTCACAGGAGCCTAATTGGAGGCTTGAATTTGCGTAGAATGGCTATCTTCTTCCTTGAATATACCTTTCCAAATCTCTCATTCTCTAGGACATTAATTATCTTTTCAAGCTTAGGTATACAATTAGACAAAGGGTTAGACTCGAGCATAGAATTAGACATAGAGTTAGACATAGGCATAGAATTAGATTTAGGGCCTGTTTGGTAACTCAATTAAACACTTAAAATTAATTAATTAAGTACTTATTTCATTAAGCACGTTTGATAATAGATAATATTAAGTACTTAATTAATTAAGTGTATTTGATAACATATTTTTTTTTTTTTATCACTTAATTGATTAAGATGTACTGAAATCTTGTTATAAATTTTAAGTGAATTGAAAGTTATTTAAGTGTGAAATTTGAATATGTTAAATATTTATCTAATTATTAATATTCTTTTACATTTAATATAAATTGTAATAAAATATAGTGTAAAAATAAAATATAATTAATTCAGACATCAAATATAGACTTTAGACTTTAATTTTCAAAATTCAGTACTTAAATATTCAAATTTCAGTTTTTAGACTTTAGTTTTATCAAACGAACACTTAGGCACAAGTTTAGAAGATGGCAAGTTAAGTAAGAAGAAATCTTAGAGATCTCCCCTATCCTTATCTTTCATTGTTTAAGTCTCTCCCTGAAGATAAGGAATTGAGAAATAAGCATCATGTTCATTGAATGTAATATCTGTCGAGATATAGAACTTTTTTGATGGAGGATTGTAACACTTGTACCCATTTTAAGTTGATGAGTAACCTTCAAAGACATAAATTTATGATCTTGGATCCAACTTGGCTTGATTTTGACTACAACTATGAACAAAAGACACACACAAATACCTTGGGGAAAAGATTATTTGTAATTTGTAGATTTGGATAAAATGTTGTTAGAATTTCCATTGGACTCTTGAATCCCAAAACTCTTGAAGGCAAAAGGCTTATAATATGAGTTGTTGTAAGAATAGCTTTCCCCATAAGGACTTAGGCATATTTTTCTAAAAAAGGAAGGTTCGGTTTGATTCAAGGAGGTGATTATTTTTTCTTTCTGCTACTCCATTCTGTTGTGGAGTATTAGCACAAATGACTCATGAATGATGCCTTCTTTTCGAAAGCATGGAGTTAAGACTTGATTGAAACAGTCCTTAACATTGTCCGACCTGAATCTTTTGATGTTGAAACCAAATTTATTTTTAATCATGGAATAGAAATTTGGAAGAACAATACTAATGTTGGATTTGTGTTTTGAGTTAAAAATATTCAAGTAACATGAGTACATTAATAGATAGAAGAAACAAACCATTTTCCCTAATAACATTAGGAATAGAAGGACCCCTAATATCACTATGAATAAGATGAAATGGAATAGAACTTCTGGTATTACTAACCGGAAAAGATGTTTGTGTTTGGCATGTTCACACACATCACAATGAAATTCTTCAACATTTAGACCCGTAATCAAAGAATGAAACAAAATTTTTGACAATTTTAAAGGATGGATGTCCAAGTCACTCGCTAGAAATTTTCTTTATTAGATAAAAGAGACTTTGAAAGAAAGGAGTGAGAGAAACTGTCTGTAATCTCGTTTGATAGGCGTGGTGCATCAAGAAAGTAGAGGTCATCCTGTCCTCTTGCATGTCCAATCCTCTTTTCCGAATCCTTATCCTGAAGTTCACAATAATTATGAAGAAAAATCACACGACAATTTAAATTTTGGGTGAGAGTTTTGGGATAGAGATTAGGTTTGTGGACAATTTAGGGCAATGAAGAACAATTTTTAAAAGTTAAAGATGTGCTGATTTTGACGTTCTCTACACCGGTTACATTGGTCAAGGAGCCTTCAACAGTGGTTATTTTCCTACTACTTGGACATGGTTTGTATGTGAGAAAAAGGTTTGGTGAGTGGGCCAAATGATCTGGGGCTACTGAATCCATAATCGAGGAGTTAGCAAAGGTTGTTCTTGACATATTTAAGCCAATAGAGAATGGAAACTTACTTGAGATTGCCAATAAGGCACCTTAGCCCCACGACTTCTTTTTGGTTGAGACTACCCGTTGGCTGAGATTGGAGCATCTCTTCTGATTGTGTTGTAATGGTTGTCCTTGTAATCTTCAACATCTTCTTCGGTTAAAGATATAATCTTTGGGCAATAAAGGCTAGTAGCTAAACCACCGACAGTGAAGGCTGGTTCAACTTTACTTTAAGAAACGATTTTGGATGATTAAGGCTGATCACTAAACAATCACCAATGAAGGCTAGTTGAGATTGAAGGATTTCAAGGACCCCAAAATATAAAAATATCCTCTAGAAATCCTCACAAGATCCAAGTTAAATAGCAAGACCGACTAGGTTAAGAGTAGCATACCTTGGTGGCTTTGTAGAATACTGTTTTCTTCATAGCAGACCACAGGCATTCCTTTTTGCGAATGCCCTCTACAAAGCAAGGTAATATCATCATGCTCCCGCTTATAAAACAAAGTATGATCTGCTCAAGCTTGCTTAAAACCATACGCCTTCATCGAGTAGCTCAACTTGCCAAACCATGCCCTTGGCTATTGTTTCAACCCATACAATGCCTTTCTTAGCTTACACACCTTTCCCTAGTGTAAATCCTAGAGGAGGATCCATATACACCTCCTCGGTCAAATCACCATGGAGAAAAGCATTTTTTACATCAAATTGGCGTAATGGCCAGTCTAGATTGACTGCAAGAGATAGAATGACTCGCACGGTGTTCATCTTAGTTGCACACGGTGAATTGAGTTCGAAACCAAGGAGTGCTAGTGCCTACGGTTAAGGAGGTATTTCACTTTTCTGGGGTGTTTCTGTTTTGTTATATGTGCTGAGAAGAGCAAGGCCGTGAGAGATATTCAAATGTCTAAGTTTTGATATATCAGAGTTCTAAAACGTCTGAGAGTCCTCATTGTCTGAGAGTTTTCTTCTCAACAACCTCTCTTGATATCGTATCATGTCTTAGTTGAAATTAAATTCCAAAAGATAGTATAAGATTCTTAGATAATCTTGGTATTTTACTGATTAATCTACCAAGCCAGATACAAAGAATCTGGACGCTCGTCAGATATATTGAACCTATACATCTTTCTAGATACAATGAACTTGGACGTATTTATTATAGATTCATCGAATCTGGTCATTAGAAAAATAACTTAAATTGTTCGTTTAATGTGTGACCCTGTAGGTTCATTTAACATTGGTAGTGTATCCAAAAACACATTTATACGACTCACAAGTTATAAGCGGCTTCTAGCAAAATATTATAACTATCTAGGTTAAAATGAAGATCGGTGATATCTTTGAACCAAATCACAATTTGATATTTAGTCTTTTTATTTCACAATATCCTTATTAAGTATAAGGCATAGCTTAATTAACTATTTCTTGATCTCCAAGTAAATTGTTTAAACAAATGATATCAATATCTCTTTATTGATATATTTGAGCACGGCTATACATTTTAATAGTTTAACTCATTAAGAGGCTCATGGATATCTCTTTCTCTCAATAATGTGAGTGACAAATTCCTTCACTATCATTCATATTCTTCTTCCTGACTTATTTTATATCTAATAGTAGTCTTATCAATCATTTAGTTAAAAATGACCAAAATATAGAATCTATCAAAGTAGGAAATTATGATGAATTCAGGTCGAAGTCCTTAGAATATCATTATTGGAAAGAAAGTACTGATTACTTGTCCCATGAAATTCTCTCTCATGGTAGGTCATGTTTAATACAATGTTCTCTAACATTTATTATGTTTTGACTTAATATCTCATATATTCATGACCAGTAAAACATAGCTATCAAGTCATAAACATATTAATCTTAGTTTATTATTATTTCACCAATAATAATTGATTAGGGACAGTTTAAGAATAGCCATTTTACATGCTATGGGATTTTACTATCAAATCACATACTTGATGACAATGCAATGAAATATACTATTCATGAAAAGAGATGTCTCATATTATTATAAAATACAAGATGACAATAGTACAAGTACAAATTGCTTAGGGCATATCCCCAATAGAGATCACAATGTTGTCGGTGATATAGACCGGCAATGAGGAATGGATATAGCAGCAATGCAGGCTGCTCGAAAGAGAGGACAATGTAACAATGAATGCTGCTCAATAGTGAAGATGAAGAATCCAAGAATGCCTGGGGCTTTGATACCATGTAACAAAATATTAGAAAAGAATTATGAATTTCTTACTTTATGAATCGACTTTATATGGTATTATATAATAGATTACAAGTGGATAAAGGATTATCCTAAATTTGCATAGCTATCTAATCAAATCCCTCCAGTTAAGGGATTAAACTATTCTAATCATACCCCGTCATTTAAGAGATTTAAAATTGATCATCCTAATCTATTTACAACTTATTTCCTAATTAATTTACAGCTTATTTACACTTAACACCACCTACACCCCTAGCAATTGAAAATGCCATCAGCAGCCTTCCTCATCCTCCTCCTTGTTCTTTTTACCTTTTTTTATTTTTTTTCTCTTTTTCCCCAACACCAATCATTGACAACCACCACAGATCCTTCCTCAACCTAGTTATCTCTGGGTTTGCATTGAACCTCAACCCAGATTCAGGGCCTGTTGTCATTTTCATTCTAACACACCAGGGGCCTGTTGTCATTTTCATTCTAACACACCAGTTTCCCTTCTGGATCTTGAATTCCCACCTTAAACTTCATCAATCCTAGAACACCATCATTGAGAGATGGGCTAAAAGAGGTGGGAGCTAAAAGGATACACATTAGGACAACACAAAGGGCCTACCAGTTTGGCAAATCTAATTTATATGTCCCTCCTATATTTTGATCTGAAAGAGCTCAAAAAAGAACCACAAATAGAGAGAAAGAAAAGGAGCAATGTTGTGGATGTACTATGGGGAAAAGGGAAAATAATCAATGAATTTATATTGGTTTTGGGCTAACTGAACTAAAGATACAGATGCTTGGGGTGTACTTGGATTGGGTGGAACGGGGTTCTATGGAGAAGGGAACTATGAGGAGTTGAAAGGGGTTTTGGTCTAAGAGGTAGTGAAGTAAGAAACATGAGCTTTGTTGATTGGGATTCTACCGAAAATAAAGAACTGGCATAGCAGGCAGAGTGAGAATTGCTGGGAAAATTGGGAGAGTTTATTAGCACCTTTAGTTGCTTTCGCCAGCGGTCTTGCTGTAGCCAATAGTGATGGCCACCATCACTTGGTGGTGTTCGAGGATGATGAAAATGGAACGAGGACAAAGAAACACTGAAAATGGTGGACAATGAAGAAACACATTTTCATTAAGGGGTCACATGACTTTTCAGTACTTATTAGAGGGTCAAATTTTCCTTTGTAATCCAGTTCAAAATTGGTTGCAACTAACAATTTTTAAATCTTGAGGGAAGTGTTGAAGATTGTGGGGGGTACTGAGCAAATCACAAAGTTGGAGGTTAAATAAAATTGGAATTCAAGCTTGAACATTTGATTTGATAAAAAATTATGCTCTAGATAAGTTAAGAGCTAAAAAAAAAAAATGTGTGAATGCTGTTAATTTAGGTGACAAATTGAAATTAATAAGCTTGCTCTAAACTGCAGGGAAGAAAAACAATATTGGTCTTTTTTTGGTTTTGATTTGATCAGTTCAATAAATGTTGTACCGTTTTGGCACATAATTAAATATTTGCGAAAATCAAGGGAATTATGTAATTTGTTTAATATTTCATTAACAAAATTAAAGTGTTTACCAAATGGCTGTTAAAGGCAACCAATAGTTAAGTGATGAGTGCAATATATTGACATCATGATCACTATGAGGCATTCTACGGGACTGGAGGTGTTAGTTACAGTAAGCTAGAGGAAAAGAATGAAGAGGAAAGGAAAAGAAGAAACAATGAAAAAGAAAGTTGATGAGGCTCAAGGGATCCAACCTCGTAACTTTTTGGGGGAAAATGTGAAAAAAAAGATGAGGGTGTTTTTGATATTTGATTGCATTTTTCTAATGAACATAAATGGCTGGGTGTGAGATGCCTATTTTGAACTTATGGGGGATATTTTAGGAAGTTGCTCCTTCTAAGAGTCATCATATAGTTGGGTTATGAATTGATCTTCGAGTTTGCATATATGTGATTCTCTACTTGTAGAGGAGTCTGTTATCTTAATAATAAAATTTGTAGCTTTTCTTAAGTGATTGAGAATTGTGCGACATAATAAAGCCTAAGATGCAACATGTGTCTAGTCCCTAGGAATGACTCCTAGGGTTGCTCCCTCTTGGTGTGATGCGAAGAGTTTCCTTCTCTCTTATTCTCTTTGTTACGTCTTTTGCTGTGATTTAGACACAACTATGGCCTAGTTTACAAGTAGAAATCTGAGATTTTTTGTGGTTGCTTTATTACTATTGTCCTGCTATTGAACCTCTGTTTTCAGCTTAGTTCTCTAATCAAAACGTAGCAGAGTTTCCAGTGCAAAATTTCAGGGCTAGTGTAAGGACTTTTTTCTACATCAGTGTTTTGGATATTTTGATACTTAAGGAGTGGATGGACACTCTATTAGGCAATCTAACTATAACTGCGCAAAGAACGAAAGGATATCTAAACCTCAATTTGTGATTGTCATAACTGACTGATGGATGCAGTGACACTTATGTTTCATATTCCAAAACTTCCAAATCTGTAGGATTAGTCTTGGGTCTAACAGTAATGAAGGATATGCTGAATTTGGTTTTGGCAAGAAACTTGTCTTAAATTAGAATAAATTTGGATAACTAACACCAACTGCTTGTGCATTAGTCTTGGGTCTGGTTTAGGCTCTAAAGGTATAGTGATGTGGCCAAATAGATTTTGGAATCTTGCTTCATGCACTCTTCATCAGAACATCTTTTAAATACTTCTAACTTGATTTATCAATACACAATACTTGAATGAACATATTGTATTCAAGTCACTTGCAGTCTCACATCCTCTCATATGAAATTTCCCTTGATGCCACTGTTCTTTTTTAATGTGCTAATCATAAATTATGCTGATAATCCATCTGCTAAGTAGGTAGTTATTCTTTTTCATACCATTGCAGCATTCGGCTAATATTTCCACTCAGGATCTGCTTTTATTTTAGTATTATGCAGTCACTACTGTCCTTGTACTTTTTATAAGTTGGTCAGCACAAGAAATCTTTAAGAGGAAGTTCTGTGTCTATTCTGTTAATTATTTGCTCCAAGCATTCTAAAATAGCAAATCTAGTGTATTACGTTATTCACATGTGCAAATATTTTGTATATAAAGAGCATTGGAATTGATATGAACTTTTGAAATAGTTGCCTTGAAAATAAAGTCCTTTGATTGCTGTACCAAATCTTAAAATTTAACCCTAAAATCCAAGTCGTCCAACAAAATCAGGACTTGATGTGTTTGATTTCATTTACCAGGAACAGTATGGCGTCTCATGTGCATGGCCAGAAGTTGGAGCAAGCCCTCAGGGACATAGATCTCAAGTATGTATTTACTTTCAGATCTAGTTCATCGTATGCCTTCTTCTTACAATTTTCGACTTCACCTGCTCTTTTGATGTATTAACGTAGATATGTAGAAAATCCTGCATAAAATATATATGCCTTGTGAAAAATTGTCAGTGATGTAGAACCTGTGCTCTGAAACTAGTTATCATATAGGGTCTTGGTTTTTCAGGACAATCTGTAGGAATTTTGGACATATATCTAGTGTATAACACAGCCTTCAGGAAACGGCTATTACTCCGAGCCTCCAACTGAAGAAGAAGAGGAGGTCTTGAATTTACTGTTATGTCACTTATTCTGTGAAAATCTTTCCATTCAAGCCTTTGGTAACATTGTATTCTTTTCTGGTTATTTTACTTACATAATAAATATATTATATGCATGGAAGACCATCTCAACTTTTACAGTCTCCAACTTGAATCTCTGTTTTTCTGACCGCTTGTTTTCTATTTTAGTGCCTTCTACTGGACTTAAAAGTTGTATACTTGACAAGCTATAGATAATACTGTATGCTTCTAGGGATTGATGTGTCTGCTGAAGAAGCTTGTGCAAGGATAGTGCTTATTTGTTTGATTGCAACTCAAAAATTTTCTTTATACAAACACGTGCGCGCGCGCAAGAGAGAGAGAGAGAGATGAACCTAGTGGAAAAAATGGAGTTAGTGATTTTTGCTTTTCTGCTTTTAACTCTCTACGTAAATCACCCGTAATTGAAATAATGGAGTGTCAAGCAACTGAGTTGCAGAAAAATCTGTGTCAATGTGATATTTTTCATTGAGATTCGAAATTTTTTTAACCTTTTCAATTTCTCAAGTTGCGATTCCTAGAGAATATACTGTCTGATATGATGTGAGATGAACCATACCGGGGAAGCTTGACAATGTGGAATTACTTTCTCCAACCTTCTTCTCCTTTTCCTTTTTGGTTAGACTCATGAACAGTGGCAAATTCTGGATGTGCATTTATTTTGGAATAAGTTTAGTTGGCCTTGTGCCTCAGGTGATAAATGCAGTGTATTGCATCGGACCATATTTTTGTATATTTGTGAGCATGTTAGTTTTTCATCTTGTTTATACTTTTGTTGCATAAGGTTGAGGAAGCTGATGGATTCTTAGCTCATGCCTTGTGAAATCTGTTTTTTTTTTTTTCTTTTTCTTTTTTTTAATGAATATCTTTTTATTAGGTGCTTGATGCATTGGTCAGTCTCTTCTGCCGGTCAAATGTATCAGCGGAAACATTGTGGGATGGTGGTTGGCTTTTGCGCCAGTTACTTCCTTATAGTGAGACAGAGTTTAAGGACCATCATCTTAAATTACTCGGTGTAAGTTGCTTTAAGATAAGCTGAAAAACTTCAGATGAATCTTGTCTTGGCCTATTTTGTCTGGATAACTATGATTCTTATAAAAGTTGATTAAAAAAGAGGGTGAAAGTTCCCCAATGCAAGGAAAATCAGTGCTTTCCAAGGAATTTTCTCTTTTAGTTCCCAACTTTTGATTTCAGCCACTAAGAACCTAAAAAAATAAACATTGTGATGCCTTTTTCCAACATTTATTGCAATTAATGCTTGATGAATCTAGTAATTTTAGACATCAAAAAGTTTCTTTTCGCTGTCTTTATCTTTAAGGTGTATGAAGTTTCATGTTTCGTTTCATAAACAAAAAGATAGAGCTTCATTTAACCTAGGTTGATCTAAGCTACACCTAGGTTGATCTAGGCCAGAGGTAGACCTAGTCAAGAGAACCTTCCCTTCCTTTGAATGACTTTGGAAGTGAGGTTCGATATTTATATGTCCAACTATGCATAATGTGATTCATTGTGCTTGGATTATCGAGTTTCATTATCTCTTCCATATCTCTGCTATTTTGATAACATGGTAGTCTTAAATGTGCAGGTGTCATTATGGAACTGTAGCAGTCAGATTCTTGAGGAGTCAAAAGGAGCCTGGTCTGATATGCTTATTACAGTCCTTTCTGATGAGTGGAGAAACTGCAAAAGAGGTGCATTATCAATGCATGTTTGACAAAGAATGTGGTTCTTTTGCATGTCTTGGCATCGTTGGTGAAGTTATTTTTTAAATTAAATTATTTATTTTTGAAGCTATAGAGTCCTCATCTCCTCATAAAGATCCAAAAAGCATGCTCTTGTCACCTTATAATTCTGCATCTGAAGGTACACTTTAGCAATTTTCTCGTGTAAATTCAAAATTTAAATGGTAGATGTTTGAGCTGATATTGGAATTAGATAAGGACACTGAATCTTATATGCTTTATATGTTCGAGCAACATCTCGATGACTTCTTTCTTCTCCTAACAGAAATTTTTTCAATTGAATCATCCTTTACTGCTGGTGAAAGAATGTGCGAAGTGGTGAAGGTGAGGGGTCTTGACTACGTTTTTGAATAATTGGTGTACAATGAAGTACATAGTTATGGAACATTGACTCTTTATATTCATATCTTTGTGGACATGTACTATTTAGCTGGCTTTTGATCATTTATTAAATATATGAATTGGCATTTGACCCTTCGGCATTCATCAAGTCTATGTTGCCATCCTCCTCATAGGTATTTGTGCTGCTACATCAACTCCATATTTTCTCACAAGGAAGTGTTTTGCCTGATCAACCTCCTGTGCATCCTCCATTTGCCGTCACTGAGAAGTCCCGAGCAGGAAATGCTGGACTAGATATTTTGGGTCCTAAACCAGGCACTGAACTGAATCTTGGTTAGTATTTGATCATGCACATAACTGGGTTTTTTGAAATTTAGTTTTTAAATTCTCTCTTTTTGTCTTTCTCTTACTTGGACTAAAAGTATAGATATCTCCTCCTATTGCAATGTTTTGTAAGATAGGTAGGTATTACACACATGCACGGGCATGCTTTTCTTGACTTATTCACTGTAGAGTACACCATGCAATCAAGGTTCTGAGACATTCTTTGCTCTGCTGGCTATCATGTTCAGTTGATTCAGTGCCATGTAGAATTGCATTTGAAAGGGGCAAAGAGCACCATTTTTGGTTTTTGGCTGTCTCAGTGGGAACCTCTGGGTGGATCATCCTTGCAGAAGAAATACCTATGAAACCAAGTTATGGTATTGTTCGAGTTGTTGCTCCTTTGGCTGGCTGTAATGTAAGTAGTGATTGTGAAATTTCTTTCATTTCTGGTAAAAATGAATAATATCACAAAATAAGAATCCTTATGGCGATAAAAAATATTTATTATTGTTTGAGAAAAAAAAAATTACAACATCAATGCACAAAATGTTTTTAAAATATTGTGATCTCTCTTTTTGAATTTTCTTTCTTTTCTATTTCGATTTTATGTGTTATTTGTATTATGCAATTTCGGAATCATTTGTATTATTTTTGTTATGCTTTTGTGTTTTGATGTATATTGAATGATGAAGTGTATAATGGGAAATATGTTTGATATTTTTATATTATAATTCTAGGTTCTATATCGGTTTTAATATAAAGCAATATAGTAAAAGGAATTTTCTTTTATAGTTATATTCATCCAAGTGTAACGTCTAGGGGAGGTAAGTGAATTAGTTTCAGAGAATTAGATTGAATCTAGTAACCCAGTAGTTTGCGCAGGTTATATATCTATGGTTTAGTTTAATGTTACAAGAGAACTTCTTGAATGGGGAGAAGAGAAGGGGAAAAGAAAAAAAAAAAAAAAAGGATTTGGTGGGTTGGTTTTATTTTAGGTGTCATGATAGTGTTCATTCATTTTTTTTTGGCAATTTATATATATATTATTTACAAAAAAAACCTCACCCATGTGGTAATCTCTTTCTCTGTTGCTTGAGGAAAAAAATCTCACCTACAGGGAAATCTCTCCCCCTGCCTGTTTTTGGATCGGAGGGCGGGGGTTGGTGGTGGGTGTTTTCTCTTATGTTTCTATAGGACTTATCATAGGTCTTGGTTTATAAAATTATCTCTAATTTCTTTCCCACTTTCTCACTTCTGATTTATAGCCAAGAATAGATGACAGACATGCCAGATGGTTGCACCTCAGAATCCGTCCTTCATCTTTCCCCTTTTCTGCATCTGCTAAATATGCTGCTCAAGGAAAAGTGAAAACGAAAGCCTTGGTTGATGGTAGATGGACCCTGGCATTTCGTGATGAGAAAATTTGCAGGAGTGCTCTGGTAATGATTCTTGGGGAGATTCACTTACAGAGCAATGAGGTTGAGAGAAGATTAAAACCATTGCTGGACCTTGAAAACCCCACAGATTCTTCATGCCGTACCTTCCCAGAGTCTACCGCATCAAGAACGCTCTCTCTTGATTCTTTGTAAGATATTTTCCGGTCTTTGTATCATTTCGATTCTTTTCAGTTATTTCCCCAATAATATTTTGTACACAGGGTGCAGTATGTTTGTCCAGCCACCCTTTTGTATATTCCTAGAAGGAATTTCCAAGTATAGATTAGAGCAATATTTTTTGTAAATTAGGTAATTTTTGTTGCCCGACTTGTAAAATGTGCCCATTCTTTTATTGGTTAGGCACCTTTATCCTTGCTACATATGGTTTATTGTATATCTGGGTATCATTAAGAGTCAAAATCAGAGAGGCTGGCCACCCGTTAATTCCTCCCCACTTAAGAACTGGTTTGTTTGGCAGCAGCAGCTTGTTCTATGGGTCGAGGTTTCCAATTTTTTAAATTTATTCTAAATAAATCTAATGCATACAGGAACTGATAGTAGTGCCTCAGGAACCAAAACTAAGGTTGTAAACGGGTACAGGACCATATGGGATACTGGACATGGATCGATATTATATATATGTACACACACGGTGTCAATGTTATTCACACACTATTTATTCAAATAATAAGAAGGATGGTATGATAAAAGAATATTATTCTTTATATCTCAAATTATTTATTTTATTTTATTTTTAATATAATTTTTATTTTAAATTATCTCTTTTATTTAGAAAATTAAGATTTAATATTTTAAATTTGTTCTCATTTAATAGTACTATATTTTTTAAATATATTAATATATTTTTCTTAACAAGTTGATTTCATTTAAATAACATAAAAGAGAAATAATTTGGAGTGTATACATATACACACACATGGTGTCAGCGTTATTAACACTATTTATTCAAATAATAAGATAGATGGTATAATAAAAGAATGTTATTCTTTTTATCTTAAATTATCTGTTTTATTTTTAATTTAATTTATATTTTAAATTATTTGTTTCTTTAAAAAAGTAAGATTTAATATTTTAAATTTGTTCTCATTTAATAGCATTGTATTTTTTAAATATATTAAATTTTTTTCTTAACAAGTTGATCTCATTTAAATAACATGAAAGAAAAACAATTTAGAGCATATTAACAGTTTAGATTGAGTAATTTTTAAGAGAGAGAGAGAATTGAATTTTAAGGGTAAAAGTGAAAGAAATGGTTTAATTAATTAAAAATTTTATTTATTTTAATACTCACGTAATCAATTAGATGAGACAAATAATTTGAGTCGAAGTGGAGTGCATGTGATATTGAAATTCACAACAAGAAGCTTCATTGAAGGCTTTATATACCGCTTTACCAATAAATCATTAAAGGCTGTCTTTGCGAGTTTGATTGGTCTCATTGCAAAAGTGAAAATCTATACTAAAGTATATTAAAGTTGAGCTAGAAGTCTATGGATGTGACATTTGTCAAATCGCAGCATTTTCATTGGTTGGCATCTTGCCATATAGTGCCAGCTGTGTAGCCTTTTTAATTGCTTCTCTCGCATCTATTAGCTCATGGTTATCAGCAAAATCCATTGCTATGTCAGAGATTTCAGGAATCAATGAGTCCTAGATACATTCCATTTTCATAGCATAAGTACTCTGCATCTGTCCTTATCCTATGCCATAGATACATTCACCCGGAATTCATAGCGGTTAAGATCAATATTTTTTTGTGTCAATATAATCCTCATAGTAAAATGATTATAAATGGAGAAGCTAAAGTTTCTTTAAGGACTCATAGCACATATCCGGAGCCGATTGTTCTAAGCAAAAGGAATAGAAGATGCTCTGAACTAATGCCGTGGAATGCGAGAAGTCGTAGAGCTGGACAGGCATGTATTGACACCCACAATTTATTATTGGATGAGATATATATATCGACAGAGAAAGACAGTAGCCTCGACAGAGAGAAAGAGAGGTAGAGAGAGGGTCTAGACTTGGCCGTTGAAATTGTTATGGCGAGGAGTACTTTGGAATATGTCTTTCTCAGTCAATTGGGAATGGGTAAACAAGAACAACGGATTTTGTTTAGGGTGTTGAGAATGTGGGATACCTATAATGCACAGAGACTTGATGAGCATATAAGTCTCGACATGTTAATTATGGATGAAAAGGTGATGTTGTCTTCAAAAATTATTCTCTCTTTTTTTTATAATCTTTGTTTGGGGGGGGGGGGGGGGGGTGAAGCAAAGTTTAAGAAATCTTCCCTATTTGAAGATTCGAATTAATTTATATTCCACTGCAAGAAAATATGTAGCATTGTGTCATTAGAATATTGCAGTTTTATGAATATTTTCAAAAAGGGAAGTTCTATGTGATGCGCAATTTCACGGTACAACCACCAAGGGCCAATTATAAGTTATTGGGAGATGAATTAGAGATATTCATAGACAGCAGTACTTATGTTGAGGAATTGCATGAAGACTTGCCACAAATTGAAAGACACAAGTTTCGTCTGGAGAGTTTTGAACTGATCCAAGGCCGTGCTGGGGACATAAGCCATTTAGTAGGTAATGTATTGTTTCAAATACAATTGACTTGCATACTATGACCATAAGAGATACATAAGAAAACTTTTATCATAAGAATGACAACGACTGAATCAAATGTAACAGACTACATATATTGTAGAAAATCTGCAGATGTGCTTGGTATGATTACTGGAATTTCCTAGGTAGAGGAGAGGATTAGACTGGGAAATCGTGTAAATTTGCAGACATTGACCATAAAGAATGAGAGGTAAATCCATCAGAGAAGTGAGACATAATCTTGTTTATACGGTCATATAGAAGTTAATATTCTGCTATTTTATAGAGGCATGGAATTGCGACTGACATTATGGGGGCCCCTGAGCAACATTATTGACCGAGATAAAATGATTGTAGAAGATAAGGTATAGACAGCAATTTTCACTTCGATGGTAATCAAGAGTGATGATGGGAAAGCATCGCTTTCAAGCAGCAGTGTGACAAAAATCTACTTGGATTTGGATGTAGAGAAGGTTGCTAGATTCTGAGCTCTGTAAGTAAGTATGAAACTTTCCCTTCACTAGATCCAATCGCGTAAAGAAAACAAAAAAAAAAAAAAAACGTGAAATCCCCTGAAGCAGCTAACCAAACCAACTGAATTTTGCAGAACGAAGGAGAACAATCTTGCAGAAACTGCTACTCTGATGACAATTGCAAGTGTCATCTTAACAAGGGATCAGAACGAAGCCAATAGAAAAACACTTGAGGAATTGAACGACATAGTGGCAATAGGAGGGGAAATGGTAACAGAAAATGTCAATCTTTGAAATTTGAGATTTCATGAAAATAGTGCAGGATGTTAAACATGGTTTCTTGATCTACAAAATCAGACTTACTATTGTAAGATTGAGATTTACGATCTTGATGTGTTCAATGGTTGGAGAAACACAACATGTAATAAATATAGGAGGAAGCTTAAGGTATATGGGAAGAAATTATGCTACGAGACCTGTGTTGAAGAAGAAGATTATCCACAGCTTAGGTAATTTATTCCACCTCTATTTGCTGACTACAAATCGAACTGCCATTTACTGGAATGCTATGCCCATATCTTGGTAAAACGTATGCAGATATCAGGTTGAGACGATTGTGAAAGATGCAACTGCAGAAGGACGATTTATTTTCTTTGATCGTGACATCAAGAAGCTAATAGGAATCCAAGCAATAGAATTGGCTCTGAAAATTGTCGAGGTTTGTTCATGTACAACTTTTTTTTGAGTAAAACCCCTGAAATCCTGAAGAATTGAGATGGCTATTTAATTGTGCAGGACAATATAGATGATGCAATTCCAAAGCCCTTGCGAGATCTAATAGGAAGAGAATATAACTACTAGGTGAAGTTCAATGAGGCTACCAGGGGCACGTTGAGGGAGTGCTATACAGTCAGTCATTTCTATGACCTATCTGATATCAGGGAGAACATGTAAGATGATATTGAGGTATTACATTAATAACTAAGACAATTTGAGCTTAGATGAATTTTAGTTGCATCCTTATGTGAACATGTTAATGAAGTAGAATATGTTTCCTAACATACTACATGGACGCAGAAACCACCATCTGAAAGTAGCAAAGATCATGAAACAAATGTTCTTACACCAAAGTAGATGGGAGAAAAAAGAGGAATAACAATAAGGTAAGATTGTGACTTGATTTGTACAGAGCATAGATGAATCAAATAGATATTAAGACAGTGTTAAAAAAAATGGCAGAAATCGAAATAATGGTGAAGATGTTGAGGTATTGAAGAAGATGGCATCATCAAGTTCAAGGAAGAAAAGAGCAATGTAACGAAAGTAGCAGCAACAAGAGTATTGTCCGCAGTATGCATAGTAGCAGTGATAGTGTAAGCAATAGCATTAGTAGTACTTCATATAATTTAAAGTCAGACGAAACTGCAAGGATAGATAGTGTTAATAAAAATGGGAAATTGAAATGATGGTGAAGATGTTGAGGTATTGAAGAAAATGGCATCATTAAGTTCAATGAAAGAGCAATGAAACGAAAGTAGCAACAAGAGCATTGCCCGTAGTATCCATTGTAGTAGTGATAGTGTAAGCAATAGTAGTAGTAGTACTTCATGTAAGTTAAAAATCGGCCGAAACTGCAAGGACTTTCCAATGTATATATTCAATTTTAGAAAACATCAATATGATCATATATAAGCCTCTATTTAGCAACTGCTTTGCCCAACGTTCTCTCTCTTTCATTCTCTCTCCTCTCTCTCTCTCTCTCTTTGTTATTTTAAGAGGAATTGCAATTCATGATGATTGTGATGAGCTGCATTAAGTATCATCAAATCTCATTCCACACAGATTATGAACACCTACTTTTTGCGTGACAAAAACTAAATCCAGTAGATAGAAAAACAAAAGTATCAAGATATCTTATTTATCCTATAGAACGAATTGATTCTGAGAAGTGAGATTAGCAACCTGTTGAAATGGTAGAAACAAATTAGCAGCATAAAGAAAACGAACAAAAGTGAAACCTTTTTATTCCAAGAATTAGCAATTGTTAGAAGTCACACTCTGCTCTATGACTGAGCTGGTGTTGTTAGCAATTAAAACTATGCCTTTACTCAAAACAGAATAGTTCCTTGTTCTTTATTCACATCCCTGTGATTTTGTCTTCACATTGCCATAATTTCCTGTTTCTATGGTGATAATCCATGGCTTTGTTAGGCTTAAATCCATGGTATCCCTTTTACGGGTATTTTGAAGAATTAATTTGGATCTTTCTGTTCTTTTGCTCATCTTTGAATATATATAGCTTCTAAAAGAATGCCCTACTTTGAAATTCTATTTCCCACAAAAAGACCTTCCCCAGAGGCTACCATTTTATCTGCCCCTTTAATATCATCTCCCCCACAACTAAATTATCCAACTCTTCTTTACAAAAGTACAATTAATAACTATGCACTTACTATATGAAATTAATGAAAACTGCATATCTTTTGAAGAAAAAAATACATTACCTCTATTTTCCACCTTTAATATCAACCCTCCCCCCTAACTGAATTTCCCAACTCTTCTTTACAAAAGAACAATTAATAGCTATGCATTTACTATATGAAATCAATGAGAACTGCACATCTTCTGAAGGAATATATATTACCTCTATTACATTTCAAATACATTAAGGACACCATGAATAAATGCAATGTTATTCAATGGCAGATTTTAAAAACCTTGGAATTTGAAAACCTAGGTACAATAACTTAGGCATTCTCATTGATAAACAAATAATATTGGTACATCTAATATCACAATCCAAAGACACACATGTTTTCAATATCCAAAACAAAATGACCAAGAGCATTCTCTCACGGTAATTGTGATCCTATTCTGCAATAGTCGTAATTATTGTCCATAAATTCTGCTATTCCTTTAAAAAAAAACACACACACACACAAATATTGGCATATTAAATAGAAAAAAAAATCCAAAAAGGTACATTTTTTCAATATCTAATACAAATGACTAATAGAATCTCCTCATGGTAAAAGTTAATCAATTCTGCAACAGACGTAATTCACTATAAATTCTTCTATTCCTTTTCATTTTTTAAAAACAAAGGATACCTGGATTAAATTTCATAAAACAATCTACAACTATGACAAAAAATTCATCTCAAGAATTCGTTCTACAACCTTCAGGTATCTGGATCTCATACCTTCTATTGTATAGAACATATTATGTTGTGAAATATTCCATTACGTCAGAATTTAGTATTCATATGTCTTATTTAAAAAAGCATAAGACTACAGTCCTTTAAAAAGAAAAAAGAGAGTGTATTCTAATAACATTTACATACCAGAATGCTTTTTTCATAAAGTACAAAATCAATAACAATATATATGACAATTCTGTGATAGAAAATGCATGTTTGTGGAGAAAATTATGCTATGAAATCCTGGCTTCTAGGAAGATACAATGTACCAAACACAAAACTCCTTCAGATGGTACTGCAATTTCAAAGAGACAACGAATAAGGCTTCCATTAGGTAATTCTGAGATATAATACACTATGTAATGCCAAATTAAAGTTAGAAGATTCTCTATTTCTAGAACGTACAATTACTAATTGCAGAACTAAGAAATCCAGCAAAATCCTATTATGGAAAACAAGCTCATGAATGTAATTATTGCCAAGCAATATTTTGGTAACAAGAAAAATTAAAGAAGTCTGCAAAAAGAAGAAGTCCACTTCATAAGCTTTATTGTAAGGAGGGGAAAATCAAATTGCCAAAAAAAAAAAAAAAAAAAAAGAACCTCCAGAACCTCTTAGATCATTATTAAATCTTGAGCTAGGGAACCAGTCAACTGGATTTCTTGAAAATATTAGAGCATATAATTCAATATTTTCAATGACTTTTCTGGGGGCCAAAGTTGATTACAGATTTAACCATCAATCTGCACCATACATATATAGAATTAATGGTGAAAATTATCATCGAATAGGATCTTTGATTCCAGCCAGGGAAATCAGTGCTCATTTTATCCAGCTATATGTTCATGACGCCTTAAATGAAGTTCAAAATAGACTGAAAGCAGTGATTCCAGGAAAGTACAATGAAAACCTCAGTGAAAGCATAACACAATCTTTGATCTCTATGCTTGATGAACACAATGAATTGGTGAAGGTTTTTAAAATGGCCAAAGACAGGTACAATTCTTCAAAAATCTCAAAAAAAGAACTTTTAATCCAAGGCAATACCATGCTCCCACAGCAAAAGAAATAGCAGCATTAATTGTTGGTGATATATCTCAAGGAACAAGAGATAGAGACATTGTTTTACAATCTACATCTGGAAGCCTACCAAGAATCATCCATTTGCATCCTTCTTGTATGGCATTACAGTTCCATTGTTATTCCCTTATGGTGAAGATAGATTTCATCCTGAAATACCAAATGCAAGGAATGAAGGTTGAAGACACACAAAGCGCTCATATGTGACTATGAGGGAATTCTATTCTCACGTTCTATAATACAGAAAATTAGAAGATACACTGCTGTTCCAGTCTGGAAGGTTACTTTAACAATACATTGTGGATTGTTACACTTCAATTGAATAGTCACGTCTACAGTGGATTTCTCAGCACCAAGGAGATCTAAGGACTGAATTATACAAAAATGTATATGATGCAATTGAAAGAGGTGATAATGATGCAAGCAAACTGGGAAGAAGAACTATCTTACCATTATCTTTCATAGGCAGCCCTAGGTACATGGCACAAAACTATCAGGATGCAATGACTCTTTGAACGTGCTTTGGCAATCCAGATCTCTTTGTCACATTTACTGTGAATCCAAACTAGCTAGAAGTCCAAGAGGTATTATTTGAATTACCAGGGCATAAAACAAAAAATAGGCCTGACATTGAAGTTCGAGTATTCAAAATGAAACTTGATGAAATGATAGAGGACATTATTTAGAATGAAATATTTGGAAAAGTAGATGCAGATATTCTAAATTTTTCAACTACTGTTAAATCTATTTGTTGACATCAACTTTGCCGAGCCGACACAAAGGTTACTTTGAGCCGATGCCGATTCGATAAGTTGGGACAAGTCGATAAAGTTAACATTTCAAGCAGCCGACAGTCATGGTCAACATCAGCACCGCGGAGCAGATAAGAAGGAAAACAAATTCCTGATCTTTCGGCACAAGAATTCTGCACGACCGTTGGGAGCACTCTTTGACCGGAAGAAACTCCACGATCTGTTAGTGGCTCGATTGCAGCAAGTATAAAATGGGAGTATTGTCCAGAACCGAACACATCAATCAAACCATCAACCAACAATATTCAATGTCTTCTACTTTGTCGTCATTTACAGCTTTTTAGTCTAGGATTTCAATTCCTTAAAGCTTTCTTACCGCTTTGTTATAGCTTTCCTTTACAGCTTTATTTCCAATTTTTCCTTACAGTTTTCTGTTCTACTTTCGAATATTATACCCTTTTTTGTACTTTTCTTTAAGTAAGTTAATACAAGTATCAGTCTATTACCCCAGAAAAGTCCTTCCATTGAACATTTTCAGCTGACTTTCTTGAACCCTTTCTATAGTAAGTTCAAGGAACCCGGTCCCTGATTCAAAAGAGATCTGATACCATTTTCTGTTTCACCATATCGGATCATTTGTGTTTATCGAAAATGAAGCCGATCCCCATTTGCATCGGCTCCTTATTTTGACAACAACACAGATTGGCACACCCAGTAGGACCAGAGGTCAGTGTTCGCATGCTATTGCGGTCAGGACGATCGATGACAAACAATTCACAGCAGCCACCAGCACCAGGGTCATCCGAGCGACCCCCAGCCCGTGCTCTACGGGGAGTCTTTGATCCTTCGGTTACTACTACCAGTTGTACTTAGGGTACTTCTGTGGAGTAAGGGTGTCAGTCCTCGTCCCCACCACCGGTGTCTCAGTCGACGTCCACCTCACTGACTGCCATTCGACATACTATGGAACAATGTACTGGCGAGCTCTTACAGGGTCTTATCCCACAATTTGTTACTATTTTTCGACCTCTGCTTCAGAATGAGCTTCAACAATTTGTGTAGAGGCAAAATATGCAAACCTTCACTTAGCCATCGGGTTACCCTGCACAAGGGACAAACATGGCACCTGCATACCCCATGCCGTCAGCTGATGGTGCACCCTCTCATGGCTCAGTGCACCTCCTGCGAAGAGAAATGTCCTTCTCTGCTACTGGGGGCATCAAGTTCCAGGAATGGTGGCTCAAAACACGTTGCCAGCAGAAATGTTTCCATGCAGGAGTCTGGGCCCAACAACTTATGAAGCAGCTCCAACCTTTGTTAGGGGAAACATGCCACTATTTGGGGGACAGCCAAATTACTCTGTTCGTTACCCTCCTTTATATCCGGCAATCACAGCGGCTAACCCAGGGCAGGGGATCGAAAGTACTGAGCCTTCCACGGGGCAACGTCCCCGACCTGTCATGCAAAGTCCTTCACCTCAGTTTCAACAGCCGTACCAGCCGGTGGATATGGTAACGGAAACATTCCGACGACAATTACGAGATCGGCTCTTATACCAAAAACCTTACCTTGAGTGGGTGGATTCCATGGCAGTACTCCCTCGAGGCTACAAGCTGCCGGAGTTCTCAACACTTTCTGGTGAAGATAATAAGTCCACCATAGAACACATCAGAAGATTCACAGCACAATGCGGTGAGTTGGGAAACAATGAATGGCATAAATTACAATTGTTTTCATTGTCTTTGACAGGAGCATCATTCACATGGTATGCCAATCTAATTCCTAATTCTGTATACTCATGGGCTGACATGGAAAGAATGTTTCACCAATGTTTCTTTAAATCGGTACCGGAAGTTTCCATCGCTGACGTTTTGGCAATAAAACAAAAGGGATTAGAAGACGTTGCGGATTTTATTGAACGTTTCCGGCAAACTAAGTCCAAATGTACAACCCAGTTGCCTGAAACGGAATGTGTGAGAATTGCTATTAGCAGGATGCATTCGCAACTCAAAGAACGGCTCATTCTCCAAGACTTCTCGAATTTATCCCGGCTGTTGTCTCACGCTGTCAAAATAGAAGAGATGATCAAGTAGAAAGAGAAGAGGCGTTTTGTCAAGTTCTCTCATGGCCAGACAATGATATCCGTCATAGACGATACTAATGAGGAAGACGAGGAGCAAGCTATAAAGGTAATGGCAGCAGAGTTGGTAAAGGGCGCGTCCTATACGTGTCCTCATTTGAAACCCGGTAAGGGAAAAGAGGAAATTGCCACATCAGGACCCTCCTATTTGTTTGACGTCTCAAAAGCTGAACAAATCTTTGACCAATTAGTGGCAGATAAGCAGATTCATCTGGCTTATGGACATAGGATCCCAAGCCAGGAAGAATTGAAATGAAAAAGGTACTGTAAATGGCATAATTCTTTCTCACATAGTACTAACAGCTGTATTGTTTTCAGAAACATCATTCAGAAGGCTATCCAGGATGGAAGATTGAAGTTTTCAGACAAAAAGGAAGAGACTTTGGTAGACACAGATCCATTTCTGTTAGCCGATGCACACATGTTGCAAACAATGTTTGGGAAGCAGGAAGAGCATGCAGGAAACAACAAGCCTGGGGGATAGGGGAAGCATTCCAGAGATTGGATGGTAAACCGTCAATTTTTACTCGTTTATCTCCTCCCTCTTTTGCAGCACATTTCCATGGCAAAAAAGGGAAATTAACAGTGCAGGTACCCCAAGAGAGAACATGTCTGCCTGGCCTCTGTTCCCGACTGTTAAAGTCCCAAAAAAGACGAGAACAGCGGAAGCGAGCACAACAAAAGCGGCTAGTTGATACCTGGGTTGAAGAACAATTAGCCCTTGATAATGGCCAAAACATGCTCAGCATCTTGCCATCAAGTTTCTGAGCCACCTCTCGTTAGGAGTCCATGGAAGAGGATTTTCTTGCGGAAGAAAGAGCTGCAGTGGAGTTGGTTGATGACAAAATTCCCCCAGAGGGGATGTTCTTTCCCATTCCGACAGCCCAAAGTGTTAACCATCTCAGACCCCTGTACATCAAAGCACTTATCAACGGCAAGCCATTTACTCGGATTTTTGTTGATGGTGGAGCTGTCTTAAACGTAACGCCTTTCTCTACCTTGAAGCGGCTGGGAAAGGATAAGTTGGATTTGTCCCCTACCGATGTACATATGGTTAATTTCACTGGAGAAGCAGCTGCGGCAGAAGACGTTATCACTTGTGAAGTCACAGTCGGGTCCAAAACCAGTAAAACGGTCTTTTTTATAATTGATGTGAAGCCAGCTTATTCCATTTTATTGGGCAGGGATTGGATTCATACAAACCGTTGCGTACCGTCCACTTTACACCAGATGATGCTGATCTGGGATGGAGAATGGGTAGAGCAAATCCCAGCCAATCCTAATCCATTTTCAGCCGAAATTCACATGAACGAAGCTTTATTTTATCATCCGACCTTTGATCCAAGCCAATACGCCAAGCTAACGATGGCCCATAACTTGATCACCACTGAGGAACCAAGCGGCCTACAACCTGAAGATCCAGAGGTCCGACAAGCTCCTAGCTTCGTTGCTCAAGATCCGTTAATAGAAGTAGACATAGGAGAAATGGGGGAGAACAGAACAGCCAAGGTGAGTTTACATTTGACTATTGAGCAAAGGGATAAGATAACCTGTCTAATCTACAGATACAAAGATTGCTTTGCGTGGGACTATCATGAAATGCTAGGTTTGGACTGAAGCATTGTGGAACATCGCCTACTTGTGAAAGAAGGCTTTAAACCCCATAAACAACCGGCAAGACGTTTTAATCCTGCATTGCTACCCAGGATCAAGGAGGAGGTAGAAAGGTTACTTCGATGTGGGTTCATCCGTACATGCCGATATGCAGAATGGATATCTAACATCGTGCCAGTCATTAATTAGAATGGTCAACTGGGTGTCTGCATAGACTTCAGAAACGTGAACTTGGCCACTCCGAAGGATGAGTATGCTATGCCAATGGCAGATATGTTAGTAGATTCCGCTGCGGGTAACCAGTTTTTAAGCTTCATGGATGGTTATTCAGGGTATAACCAGATATTCATAGCTGAAGAGGATACACACAAAACAGCGTTCCGTTGCCCGGGATCTATCGGCTTATTCGAATGGGTGGTCATGCCATTTGGTTTGAAGAACGCTGGGGCCACCTTTCAACGGGCCATGAACCTCATCTTCCACGACCTTATCGAAAGCACCATGGAGGTCTACATAGACGACTTGGTCGTAAAATCCCCCATGTTCCTACAACACTTAGTTGATTTGGAACAAGGGCTCCTCCGAATGCGTCCGCACCATTTGAAGATCAATCCGGCTAAGTGTGCCTTTGGAGTTACGGCCAGAAATTTTATTGGGTTTTTAGTACACCAAAGGGGGATTGAGATAGATCAGAATAAGGCCCGGGATATTCTGCAAGCAAGACCGCCTCAGACGAAGAAAGACCTACAAAGTTTCTTGGGGAAGATCAATTTTCTACGACATTTTTTGGCAAACGTTGCAAGTAAACAGAAGGTATTTTCTTCTTTGTTACGATTAAAGTTATCTCAAGAATTTATCTGGCAGCCTGAGCATCAGGTAGCGTTTGATCAAATAAAGGTAGCTTTATCACATCTACTGGTGTTAGCTCCTTCACATAACCGATCTCCCATGAAGTTATATATCTCAGCTACGGAAGGATCTATCAACAATTTATTGGCTCAGGATGACCAATGAGGGATAGAAAGAGCAGTATACTACCTTAGTCGGAATCTATCGGATATGGAGACCAGGTACACCCCATTGAAAAGCTATGCTTATCTCTCCACTATGCATGCACAAAGTTGGAGCATTACTTGTTATTTAGGGAAGTACATATCCTATGTAAGGTAGATTTAATCAAACTCTTGTTGAATCGCCCTTTACTGAATGGGCGGCTTATGAAATGGGCGGTCAAATTACATGTTTTTTCTCTAACTTATGTGCCACTGAGGGCTGTAAAAGGACAGGCTATTGCAGATTTTTTAGCCGAACATCCTTCTCTGGAGATATCGCAAACGGATGGAAACAAGCCGCAGAGGTACGTTTCTTTAAAGCCCTGGGTTTTACAATTTGATGGCTCAAGTACCCAACAGAAGGCTGGTATTGGTCTGGTTATTGAATCTCCGAATGGACAGTAGGGTAAGATCCACTTTGAGTTAAAGAAGGGGACAACTAATAATTAGGCGGAATATGACGCCCTTTTGTTAGGATTACGGATTCTGAAAGCATTGGAAGCTCGAGTAGTCAGAATTGTAGGGGATTCTCAAGTGGTTATCCGACAAGTATTAGGAAATTATAAATGTGCTAACCTGTTTCTGTTGGATAGGTTACAGGAGGTAAAGGGGCTTCTTCAGCATTTCCAGGAGGTCATTCTAGCCCATGTTCCCAGATTGGAAAATTAAAGTGCTAATGATTTAGCTCAGCTGGCTTCAGGTTTTAGGAAGGCAGTGATGTGCCAACAGATAGCAGAGACAGAGTATCAGGAGGATTGGCGACAGGAGATTGTCACTTATTTAAGAAACCCGACTAGACAAGCGTCTCGCGATGTGAAACGAAAGGCCCTCAGCTTTACATTGATAGGCAATGATTTGTTCCGGCTGAGTTACACTGGAGTTCTTTTAAAGTGTCTCTCCAATGAAGAAGCCTTGCGGGCTATGGCAGAGGTGCACAAAGGCTTATGTGGAGCACATCAAGTAGGCCCAAAACTGAAATGGACGCTTCAACGTCATGGTTTCTTTTGGCCATCAATGACTATAGATTGTAATGCTTATGCGGTTGACTGTAAAGATTGCCAAAAGCATGGCCCTTTATTACACATTCCTTTCACGGAATTGCATCCGATCATTAAACGATGGCCTTTCCATGAATGGGCCCTGGACATCATCGAAAAAATTTATCCACCTTCATAAAAAAGGCACACATTCATATTGGTGGCAACGGATTACTTCACCAAGTGGGTAGAGGCGCAACCATTGACCAAAGTGACACAAATAGCGGTCATCAACTTTCTCCAACAAAATATTCTATTCCGTTTTGGAATCCTAGGGACAATAACAACGGATTAAGGAACGGTGTTTACAGGGGACTAGGTACGTAATTTCCTAACACAGTTTAAAGTTAAGTTGATTCACTCTTCTCTTTATTATGCATAGGCCAACGGATAAATAGAGGCAACGAATAAAACCTTAATCGGCATTATCCGCAAGGCAGTAGAAGACAATCCAAGAAGATGGCACGACACGTTACAGGAAATGTTATGGGCCCATGGGAATGCTGCTAAAACTGCTCCTGGCTTTACTTCGTATAGACTAACTTACGGGCAGGATGCTGTGTTACCTGTTGAGATATCATTGTAATCAGCCCAGATAGCCTACCAGCATGGTCTAACGACTGAAGATTATCAGACAGCTTTGGACCTGAGCTTAGATCAAGTTGAGATGGACTGCTGGGTTGCCCTGGAGAATATAAAACAACACAAGGAGAATGTAGCAAGGGCGTACAATCGGAAAGTCCGTGAAAGAAGTTTTCAAGAAGGAGACATGGTATGGAAGACTATTCTCCCCATTGCACCAAAAGATCTAAAGTACGGCAAGTGTTCCGCGTCCTAAGAAGGCCCATTCTTAGTAACACAAGTTTTTGATAGAGGAGCTTACTGCCTAATGACACCCGATGGAAATGAAGCAAGTAAAGCAATTAATGGTAAGTTCTTGAAACGGTACTATCCGGCGTTCTGGGAAGGGACTAGAGAGTAAGGGAAAAAAAAAGGAAAAAAAAGAAAATCTTCTTGAGCAGAAAATTTTGTTCTGATATATTAAATTGATCACAAGAGGCCGACCAGATAGCCGTAAATGTCATTACAAAAGAAATTAGCTATCATCAGAAGGGGCATTGGGCAACAGCATTGGCTGATAAGGAACAATCGCTACCCGATTAGGGTCTTCTGATTCGGCGGACGCTTGGCTAGCCATCATGGCGGTTTTCGTTGCCTGCGGATCAGGAACTGGGAGCTCTGTTCCAGCCATCTCAGCCTCAGTTTCTGTTGCTCCTTCGGGGGGCAGGGCCACCTCGTCAGTGCATATCTTTTGAACCCTTGTTTCGGCCATCGAAATGGCAGTTTCTTCAGTTTAAGTTCCAGAAGGACCTGCTTCGTCAGTAGTCAAAGGGTGTAGAGCCTTGTTCAGTTCGGCCACAAAGCAGTCCTACTCAAACTTCATCTCATTCAATAGGATGGTTGAGTTTGATAGTTCAACTTCGAGCAATTCCTCTTCCGCCTCCAGCATTAGCCGTTCGTCATTATGCTTGAGAAGGGAGTCGTCAATGGCTTTGACTATTTCCTAGAGTCCTTTCTTTGATTCAAGCCGTTGCTCCAAGGCCTTTTTCTCAGAGGTAAGTTCTTCCTGGAGTTCTGATAATTGATCTTCGAGCCGTTCAATCTTCCCCATTCCCTCCGCAATGTCAGCTCGCAGAAGCGTAAGACGACCCATGGATTCCCAGCGATCTTTCTCTGCAAATGCTGCATTTTCTCGATGCAGTTTTAGAAGCTCTAACTGGTCATGAGCTTCATCTCGACAGCGCTGCGTGTTAAAGAAGAAGCAACCAGTGAAGTGCATTTGCCCTAGGCACCCAATTGCCAAGTCCCGAAGCATAGGGGGCATGTCTGGGTCGGCTGATTGTACAATCCGCAGAAGGGCGCGACTCACGTTATCAAGGGTGGACCTCTCAGCAGGTAAGGAAGCCCCGATGAGGCCATCAAGAAAGTCCAGCGCCGAGGCCAACGTAGCATCGGTAGGGGAGTAGTAGCTTCTCCAGTTCCCTGGCTGGGGAGAGGCAGAGTTGTTTCGATGACATCGGCCACTGGTGGTTTTTTAGGCCTTGGCGGAACAAAGGATGGACTTTTTGGAGTCGGTAGCTCAGTCGACGGAAGGTTTGCCACTGGTGGGGAAGCCGACACATTAGCCGTTGGAAGAGGAGCCGTAGCCTCCACCGCCGGGGCATTTGTCATCAGGGGAACAGTTCTTTCAGCTGCCCTTTTGGCTAAAGATCGGAGCGGAATGTCTTCCTCCGAGTCAGAAGAAGTGTTGATGAAAACGGGACGACCTATCCCTTGTTTGTGCTTCTGCAGAAAAGATTGTGCTGATAATTAGATAAAAATTGAACATTAGGGAAGCTAAAAAAAAAAAAAAAAGAATTGACAGAAGTAAACCTTGGAAACGGGAGGAGTCGATGTTTTATGCTTCCTTTTTGATCGACGGAATAGGGATGGGACCTTAACTTCTTTTTCCTCCTCCTCTGGGACAGCGGGAGCAGCATCAGTAGTTTTCTGCACCAAGGGAGTACGTAAGGCTGACATTATTATAGGACTTACAGGGTGTTTTACCTATTTTCCTTTCTTAGCAGATGGTGGTTCAGGCAAAGAAGTGGCCGACCTAGGAATCCGCAGAAGCCAGCGCCTATGGGAGCAGAGAACAGGGCCCCACTCAGTAGTCTCCACCATAAATTGAAGTTTGGAGAAGTCTCCAATGCCACCTAGAAGTATTTAAATTCAAAATACCTCAGGATGGCCTGGGTGCTTTCGGCTAAGGTTTGTATGTCTTTAGCCGATAACACTGGGTTTCATGGAGAAAGAAGAAACGTGCCCCGGATCTGTGGGGATGTCTTGTATCAGCCCAAATTGGCGGGAGAAGCAGTGGGGGTTATACCTCTCACAAGAGGTCTTAGCACTCCGAGCTCCAGGCTTAGCGCTTAGAAGAATTTCTTGAGAACACAGAATTCCGGCCCATAGAGTTTCTTGTGTTGCTTCGAGGCTTTCCGACAAGCCTTTCAACCAAAGGGGGCCTTCTTGGCGGGCAGCATACAGAAAGAAAATAGCAACATGGAAGTCTCGATATTGGTAAAGATACGAGATGATGGTTTCGGCAGAAGCAGTGTTCATGGGGACCCAAAGCAGCTGATAGCCGGTCGCTCGTTTGGAAGGGTCCGCCTGGGCTCCTGTGATTAGACTAACGCCAAAGTTGGGCAGATGCTGGTATAGCCAAAGTTGGGCAATCCAGAGCGGGCCCCTAAGGTTGGTCGGATCTTCCCCAGCGACAAGGGTAGTCATCAGCTGATTTATGGTGCGATAGACCAAGGAGAGGACCAGAGAGGCAAGGTCACAGCGCCTTTTGCTCTGTAAGAGAGCCGATACATAGTATTGGTACTCGTTGCTGACACCGGCAGAATGGGAGCAAACAATATACTTACATAACCAAAGCCATAGGAAGGCCACTTGTTCTTGGCTTGAAGAAGTATCCTCCACCCCTCTTTGAGCATTGATGGAGTTGCCATATGAAGAGGAGGCCTTGTCCAGACGAGCCTCAACGGCTGGTAAGTTTTCTTAATCATGGAGCCTCAGAATCTCATCGCTTTCATATTGGAAGCCGAGGATGGTGCAGATGTTAAGAATGGTAGGGGAAAACATCCCATGCGGAAAGATGAAGCCGTTTATCGCCGAGGACCAAAAGGGAAGAACGGCGGCAAACAGATTACGGTCAAACGCCATCTCGAAGTCAGTCATCATGATGGCGTCCGAAATTCCCCATTGCGCCCAGATGGCCCCAAATCGGGCATAACAACGGTCCCGCCATTCTCTGTAGTTCTTGAGCTTGCGGGGCCAGTGACGAAAATAGGAGGGAAATTTGGTGGTTGTAAAAGTATCCTATTGCAGAGGGAAAGTAAAATCGGCAGGTAAAACAAACCGCTGGTGTTCAGTGATAACTTCTGTAGGCAAGAGACGTGGGCCCAAGGCAAACAGGCTAGCATCGGCTTGGACCGGGGATAGAATGTTCTTATCGGTAGGGGTTGCCATCGCAATGTTGTCTTTTTACCGAAAGGAAATTTGCAGTTCATAGGAAATTATGGCAAAAAGATAAAGGATTGATGAATCATTCAAGCAGTAGAATTCTGAAGAAGATAAAAGTCATAGGAAGTGAGGAGTTCCGATTGGGGACCACTGCTATTTAAAAGGAAGTTTGAAATTGGGCCGTTCGCGGGTTCTAAGGTCGAGGCGTCACAAATATTCCACAACGTTCGGGACGTTTCGATTTCTTCAGGAAAAGAACTGCTGCCATTAATAGTTGTACGATTCCATCGTTTCGCTGACTCACGCCCGCTGAAATAACGAGACTCGGGGGGCATGTGTTGACATTAACTTTGCCGAGCCGACACAACGGTTACTTTGAGTTGATGCCAATTCGATAAGTTGGGACGAGCCGATAAAGTCAACATTTCAAGCAACCGACAGTCATAGTCAACCTTGGCACCATGGAGCCGATAAGAAGGAAAACAAATTCCTAATCTTTCGGCGCAATAATTCTGCACGACCGTTGGGAGCACTCTTTGGCCGGAAGAAACTCCACGATCTATTAGTAGCTCGATTGCAGCAAGTATAAAATGGGAGCATTGCCCAGAACCAAACACATCAATCAAACCATCAACCAACAATATTCAATGTCTTCTACTTTGTCATCATTTACAGCTTTTTAGTCTAGGATTTCAATTCCTTAAAGCTTTCTTACCGCTTTGTTATAGCTTTCCTTTACAGCTTTATTTCCAATTTTTCCTTATAGCTTTCTGTTCTACTTTCAAATATTAGACCATTTTTTGTACTTTCCTTTAAGCAAGTTAATACAAGTATCAGTCTATTACCCCAGAAAAGTCCTTCTGTTGAGCATTTTTAGCTGACTTTCTTGAACCCTTTCTATAGTAAGTTCAAGGAACCCAATCCCTGATTTAAAAGAGATCTGATACTATTTTCTATTTCACCATATCGGATCATTTGTGTTTACTAGAAATGAAGCCGATCCCCGTTTGCATCGGCTCCTTATTTTGACAACAACACTATTAATTATATTCATGGAGTAATACTTATTATTCTTATTATATTTCTTATTTTCCATCATTTGATAGCAACTATACATAATCTGTAACACCCTACTACCTATGCCTCCATTAGGGCTGGGGATGTCGCCCCGTCCACAGGACAAGGGATCTTTATAACCAGGATACACAAAATAAATGAAAGAAATAATTTAAAATTAAACTTATTATTACAACCTAAGCAATACATGAACAAGTCCAAAAAAATAAATGTCTGCTATTGTCTCTCAAATGAAATACATAGGAAAAATAACAATGAGTCTTCAAAACATAGGCAACTCTCTAGCTAATAACCTTTACAGCAGGATTGACCTGAAAATATGGTATAAAAAGTGGTGAGATATAAATCTAAGTAAGCCCATGTGTACTTTGAGTGTTTCAAGTAAAACAATTCATGTATGCAAGTTGTGAAATTTCATAAAGAAAATGCTGGCAAGCCTCAAATAAATTTCACAAATGAAGAGTGGTGTTTTTCTTTCCAAAACATATATGTGCACCATAAATACCACCACTCAAAAGAGGTAGCCATGGCATCACACTTTGTGCACCATGACAATATAATGATCAGAATGTCACACTTTGTGCATACTGACATAAGGTAGGTGTATGTCCTACTGGGTAAGATACTCCTCCATCTCTACACCCAAATTTACTGGCTGTCCACTCTGAAAATACACAGTCCACTTGACTGAAATTGCTAGCTCAGACCGGTATGACCTATAGGACTGGCATCTTATCCAGGAAGGACTCACCCCTCAGAGGTGACCACCTACTGAGAGACTTACCCTAACCCTTCAAAGACTAATCCTAACAGTCTACCCTTATTGAGTACTCAACGTTGTTTGTCCTACTTGAGAGAAGAAAGATCATACAATTATTCACTTGGAAATAGCAATTATGGTTCCCAAAATTCTTGCCAAAATTGGGTTTTTAGGAAAAGTTTAGCATTTTGTGTAAAATTATTTGTTTAACTTTAAATGGTTTGCTTGACTGAAACAAAAAGAAAAATTGTCCATAATTGCCTTTACAGTACAAATACTCGTATACATTGAGTTTGACTTGCCACGATAACTTTGGTCTTCAAATGGTTTCATGTAGGAACTTACCTGATCTTTTGCTCTTCTTGAGTTCAAAAGTCTTCCAAGGTCAACCCATCCCCGCCTGGGGTAAACACAAGGTATAAGATAATATCCAAAACATATTTTCCTTAAATAAATAATTCCTAGTTCAACTAGCCACAACAATAACTAACCATTATTGCAATGTCTTAAGCTTTAATACTAGTTGATAAAGTATTTTATAAAATAAAACTAACTAGATAAGTTAAAATAAACGGGTGTTATAAAATAAATAATAATAAGTTATAGTTTCAAATAATAAATAATGAGTAATATTGCTAATAAATAAAATTAGTGTTAAAGAATGAATAATAATAAATCCTAAATAATATTGGTAAATAGTAATATTTAAATAGTATTATTATAAATAATAAATTTTAATTAATTTTAATTAATAATTAATAGATAATAAATAACCAATAAAATTGATAATAAATGAATTATACTTAATTTTTAATTAATAATTAATAAATAAATTTCAATATAATTAATATTTATGGATATAGATAAAAATTTTAGTAAGGCTAACTAATAATATTATTAATATGGTCTACAAAGTCATTTGATATTAATTAATTTCAATATTTTATTATTTATTTTTAATAAAAAGATTTTATTTATTTAGCCAATAAAATAATAATATTTTTAATATATTCTATTTCAAACCTACATAATGTTTTTTGAATTTTATAGATTAAATTGAATAATAGTACTAATTAAATTAATAGTAATAATGTTAGTAAAAATAATTCTAGAATTAATAAAAAAAATAGTTCTTACAATAATTTTCTATTGTTAAAGATCCATGAACATGTTCTTACATAATACATGTTAATCTATCCATAAATATAAACTTGAATTAATATACACTACAACATGGATGATCTTCTACTAGGCATAATATTATCTATGGCTTTATTGCAAAAATAATATCATGAAGGCCTAATCAACAATGGTGGCATAATATCTAACATGCATTAACACATCCATAAATCTCTTTAATCATGATGAACATATAGTGATTCTAAAGCAAAATCCATAAGCCATAACATTCATTCCAATTCTCATGTCTTAACTCCATCCCCTTTACTCACATACATATCCTCAACCCCTACTTTATTCAATCAACCTATCAACATCTAGGAGTCTTGATTTTGAGAATTAAAAGGGAGATTAAGAAAGAAATACTTGATTGATACTTGTTTGATGAAGGATTCTCCTTGGTTAGTGAAGATCCTTGAATGCTTGATGGCCTTTAGCGGTCCGAAAGTAGTCCATGGTTGATCATCAATATTTTGGCCAAGAGAGAGAGTGTGTGTGAGAGAGGAATGAATGAGAATAGAAAAGGATAATAGAAGTTGAATAGAAGAAGAAGAACAAGAAGATTATTCTTATTTTACCTTTTTGGTGTTCTTCAAATCTTCAACAAAAAAGGTTGGTTTGATTCGTTTAGAAGTTTAACCTTGTGTGTTTTGGTGTTATAAAGTGTAGAAATGAAAAATATAGGTTGAATATTGATGATCTGGAGAGTTTGGGAGTGATTGGAGGGGTTTAAAAGTGGTTTAGGCTTGAAGATATGAATTGTGTGTTCTTGGTGTTTTTTGAGAGTGTTTGAGAGAAGATGAATTTCGAGTGTGTTTGGAATTGTGATGGCCGAATGGCTTAGAGTAGAAGGAGCTTTTGATTATCCAAGAATAAAGAGAGAGAGTTTCAGATTTTTTTTTAAAAATTCAAATTGAGAGAAAGGTGGAGTTGTTTGAGGTATAGGATTGGTTAATGGTGTTTGCTATTGGAAGGTTTCTTGTTCTTCAATGATGTATGGCTGAATTATCTATGTTTCAACCAAAGGATGGAGAGTTGTTTAGACTTAAGGCTGACAAAAAATGACCATGAAATGGCAGAGGATTTTCTAGTTTTATCAATTAGCTAAAGGAGTGTTTTAATGGAACAAAATCTAGAATTTAATTTGAAATTTGAACAAGTTTGGATAGAGTGAAAATAGGAGATTTTTGAGGTATGATAATGGAGTCCTAGTACTTAAGGTTGGTGCGAAAGCCTAGTTGTTCAGTTCATGGCTGTACAAGGGCCGAAATTCAGTGAGGTTTGCTGAAGAATTTCAGCCTTTGCCTTGAAGAGACAAAGATGGAAAAATTTCTGGAATTGAAGCTCAAGAACACTTGGAATTAAAATGGTTTTGGTGCAGAATTTTTGGTCCTTTTTGGCACGATTTTGCGGCTGGATTTTAAGGGTGTTTAAAGGTCTTTTAATGGTGGTTTTCCAGCCTTCATCTTGAAGAAGAATAGAGGAAGTTCCAGCTGTTCATATGTTCTAACGGGTGGCTTCAAGTTCATATTCAATGTTGCTAGTTTGCTGGAAAAAAAATTCTGGTTTGGGACTGTTTGTACAGCTTCGAAAATTCAAGGAATTTCCAGCCATCATCCCCACAAAAAATGATTGGTTTTCTTGCAAAAATTAGGTAGGAAAACTTGCTACAATATTCGAAAACAGCCTTGAAGGAAATCTGGAAAATTTTTCAGATTTTTTTACCAAAACATGAACAAGATAAAGATGGAGTTTTGAAGGAATAGCTATGGTGTTTTTTTCTTGGAACCTCTACCTAATTTCCCTCCTTACTTTCGAATTCTATCCCACAAGAGCTGGAATTTTTGAATTCTAAGCTTAGGGAATTATCTCAGAATTTTTATGATTAAAAATGGATAAAGAATTAAGAGTAGTTTAAATTTAAAAGATGTTAGGATAAGGCTAGCAAAATTAAAGGGGACAAGAATTCTTCTTGTAACATCCCGCTACCTAGGCCCAACAGGGCTGGGGATGTTGCCCCGTCCAAAGGACAAGGGGTCTTTATAATTAGGTCACACAAACGAAAATAAAATAATACTTTAAAATTTAAACTTATTACAACCCAAAAATTCAAGAACAAATCCAAAATAAATTTTTCACTATCATCTCTTAAAGCAACATATAAAATAAACAACATAGAGTCTTCCAAGTAGGCAACAAATCTAGCTACTCATCTTCACAGCAGGACTGGCTTGAAAACATGGCATAAAAGGTGATGAGATAAAAATCTCATTAAGCCCCTGTGTGCTTTGAGTGTTTCAGATAAAACAGTTCATGTATGCAAGTTGTAAAAGTTGTATAAAAGAAAATGCTGGCAAGCAATAAATAAGGATTAAAATAAAAAGTGGCGTTTTGCTTTCAAACCATACATGTGCACAATAAATACAACCACTCAAATGGATAGCCATGGGTTACCACACGTTGGGCCCTATGACCATATAACAGTCAGAATGCCACATTTTATGCAAACTGACAAAAAGATAGGTGATCGGCCTACCGGGTAAGATACTCCTCCTTCTCTACACCTAAACATACTGGTTGTCCACTCTAGAAACACACAGTCCACTTGACTGAAACTTACTAGCTCGGACCGACATGACTAAGTAGTACTGTCGCTTCTCTAAGTTGAGTTCATCTTCTAGAGGTAGCCTCCTGCCAGAAGACTCGCTCTTGCTCTTCGAAACTAGTACTACTAGCCTACCCTTATTAAGTACTCAATGTTGATTGTCCCACTTGGGAGAAAACAGATAAAACATTACTTTACTTGGAAATAGCAATTAAGGGTTTCTAAAATTCGTGTCAAAATGGATTTTTAGAAAGAGTTTAGTGTTTGTGCAAAACTGCTTGATTGGTTTTCAAATGATTTGTTTGACTGAACAAGAAAGGAAACAGTCCTTAATTGCTTTTACAAAATAAGTGTTCATACACTTCACGTTTGGCTTGCCATAGTAACATTTTGTCATCAAATAAGTTTATGCAGGAGCTTACCTGATCCTTTGCTTGCAAATTCACAAATCTTCCAAAGTTGACCTAACCCCGCTTGGGGTAAACACAAGTCATATGGTTATATTCAAGCTGTACTCGCTTTCATAAATAATCCTAATTCAACTTATTACAATCATGACCCTAATATCCTAAGCTATAAGGCTAGATGATAAAGGTTTTTATAAAATAAGTCTAGCTTGATAAGTGAAAATAACTGGGGGTTGTAAAATAATTACTAAAAAGTTATAGGTTCAAATACAAATCTTGAGTGTTGTTATAAATAAATAAATTAGGGTTTAATTGATGAAGAATCTTAAGTCCTAGATGATATTTTTAAAATAAATAATAAATTAGTACTAATCTCTTAATTAATAATTAGTAGATAGAAAATTAATAATAAATAAATTTTATTAAATTTTGATCAATAGATAATAAATAAATTTCAATAGTATTTATGAATATATGGCCTACAAGATTAATATTTACCTATTATTATTATTTATATAAAAGGCTTTTATTTATTATTATTATTATTATATATAAATATTTATATATTATAAAAGATATCATTTATTTAGCTAAAATATTACTATTCCATTTAATATTCCAGTTTCAACTTCCTAGGGTTTTCGAAATCTTTGGAGGAAATCATAATATTAATTTTAATTAACGTAATAAAATTGGCCAATTAAAATAGCTTAGGACCAACAAGGTCATGATCACAATTTTCCTATTGCTAACAAGAATCATGAATGTAAACTCCAACATCAATCAACAAACCATTCTATTCATGGATAAAGGCTTAAATCCATACTTACTATCACATGGCCAAATCTTTACTAAGCATAATAATATTCATGGCTTCAATGAAAACAAGAACATAATACCCTATTCACCAAAGGTGACAGAATATCTAGCATGCTTAAACATCCATACTCACTCAAGACATGAAGAACATGCATCGATCCACAAGAAATATCATAAAACTTAACCATGGCAAAACATCCTCATGCTCCAATATCAACTCCTTCATACATAAACACATACTCAATCCCCAATCATATTCTATCCTTTTCTAACAACATCTAAGAGACATGATTTTAGAATTAAAGAGAAGGTTAAAGAGAAATAGTTGGTTGATAACTATCTCGATGAAGATTCAAGGAGATCCACACGCTTAGGAGGCTTGAATCGTCCAAGAAAAAAGAAGAAAAATAGCAATGGTTGAAGCAACCATTTCAGGAGAGAGAGAGAGAGAGAGAGAGAGAGAGAGAGAGAGAGAGAGAGAGAGAGAGAGAGTATTAGTATATCATGTTAAAGATTGAAGGGAAAGAAGACGAACAAAATCGTTATTGGTTACCTTGATAGTGTTCTTGAGACTTCAAGAAAAATTCTGGTTTTTGATCCGATAACAGATTTTTGTTTTCAATATTTGATGATATAAAATCCAAAAATGGACTCTAGGGAGTGTGAGTAGGCGTGATCTGGAGTTTTTGGAAGGGTTTGGAGGTGTTTAGAGTGGTCTTAGGTTTGAAGAAAGGTAGTGTGTGTTCTTGGAGAAATGGAGAGAATTGGAGAGAAAGCTGGACGAAATGCTGAAGGGATTTAGCCGAATGATTGAGGGATTCTTGTGATTTGATTTTCAGATTAGGGAGAAGAGAGAAATATGATTGTTTGAATTTCAAATGGAGTAATTTATGGAGTGTTTTAAGGTAGAAGATATGGTAATGTGGTTTGATTGATGGAGGTTCTTGGAAGCTACAATGGCCGACTGGTTTTGCTGTGGTTTTGTTGAAATGAATGAGGGTTGAAGGAGCTATAGGTTGGCCAAAATTCTGAGTGCAATGGTGGGAGAATTTTTGGTTGGTTGAAGCTTAATCCAAGGGAGTTTTCATGGAGCAATTGTTGGAATTTTGAACTTCAATTGAAAGCTTGATTGGAGTAATTGAAGGAGGAATTTATGGAGTGGCTATGGAGTCCAATCGTGCAGGTCAGTGGAGGAGGGTAATGGAGTTCAGTCCACGGCTGACTAAGGTTAACTTCACAGAAGTTTGAGGTGATTTTCGGACAAGGCTTGAAGAGAGAGCAAGGCTAGAATTTTTCTGGTTTGATATTCAAATTGCTTGCTGGAATTTTTTGTGCAGTTTTTTCTGCAATGCTCCAACAGATTTGCGGAGAGTTTGGAGAGGTATAGGAGAATCCTTTAAGGTTGGTTTCTAGCCTTCTTTATGGAGGAAAGACAGAGGTAATCCATTGGTTTGATGGGTAGAAGAAACAGCTTGTTTTTGGACTGCTAAACATTGAAGTTGTCCAGAATTTTTTTTTCTGGTTTGCATAGCTTTGTGCCGTCCGATTTTTGGCAAAGGATTTCAATCTTCAAACTGAACAAGTTGGCCATTTTTCTGGCAGCATTTGAGTAAGGAAAATGGTTGAAGTTTTCAAAGGCTAAACTGTCCAAGAACCTGGAAAATTTTCAGATTACTTCCATGAAGAAGATGAATACTAAGGAGTGGAGTTTGAAGGTTCAACCATGGAGATTAATTCTCTTGGGAACCTTCCTTAACTCCCTCCCTATTTTCAATCAAAACTCTATCCTCTAAGAGCCATTTTTGAAATTCCAAGGTCAATAAACCTTATTGAATTTTCTGGAATTAAAATATGGATTTGGATGAATTAAGCAAACTTAATTGGTAAAGGATTTAAGGTAAACTAGAGAATAAAAGGATATGAATCCCTTAAGAATTCTTGTAGGGCATAAGAATAGGATTAGGACATTCCCTTCATGTCTACCCTAGAACAACACTCCTATTTCTACTTATGGAATGCAAGGGACGAAAAATTCAATCCAAAAAGAAATAATCATAGCAAAAACTTAAATGATGGGATTTGAACTCAAGACCTTAGAGATTATTTCTAAAGCTCTAACTACTAAACCACAACAACTCTTGTTCTTATTTTCTCTTCCAAATATTCTTCCTATTAAATCCTCAAGCTATCTCCCTATTTTGACCTCAAGAAAAATTACCATTTTACCCTTCCTATTCAATAAGCACAACTAAGCCTTCTAGACTATAAATTATAATTCTAAAGCACATAAAATCATTTCAAAATATATTTATGCATGCAAAAAAATATGATATGCATCCCGACCCCCTTACTCTAGGGTTGGCTTTAGATGGGGTTTCACACTTCTAGAATTCTTTTTAGGACAAGACCACATGGTCAAGACATTACCATTATGTCTTCCTTAAGACAACATTCCTATCTTTAAGGAATGTAAGGAAAACGAAAATTCAAACATGGCTAAGATATATATGAATAAAACTTAAGTGATGAGATTTGAATTCAAGACCTTGGAGATTAATTCACAAAGCTCTAACCACTTAACTACACTAACTCTTATTCTTATTTTCTCAATCAAATATTCTTCTTATCTAAACCTCAAGCCATCTTCCTAATTGACCTCGAGCAAAATTACCTTTTTACCCTTTCTACCCAATAAGCACAAATAAATCATTTAACCTATAAACCACAATTCTAAGGCACGCAAAATCATTCAAAAGGTATATTTTATGCATGGTGACATGATATGCATCACATCCCCCTTATTCTAGGGTAGGCTTTAGGTGGGGTTTCACATAATCACTGCCACCTTCTCTTTATAATGCAGTTGTATATACAATTGAATTCCAAAAAAGAGGCCTACCACATTCACATATCATCATTTGGATCAATCCATGTTCAAAAATACAAAGTTTAGACCACATTGACAAAGTCATTTCAGTTGAAATCCCTGATCAAATAAGTGATCCAGTGTTAGTGTTGTGCCCTAGAGGCAATCACTTGTACCATGTATATTGCATATTAAATTAATAAGAAGCATTCTTTATCTTTCAGTTTGATTGTTATATCTAACTATGTGTACAAACCGTTAGATAAAGTCCCTAGTACAACACAGTGTTAAGGAAATCATGATAGAGATCATGATGTGAGATTCCTACTACACTATGCAGTGTTTGTACTTAAATAATCCCCAGTCATAATATTAATAAGATGGGACATTATTAATACGCCAAGACTGGCACATGTTATATCTTTTGATTGGATCAAGCGGTGGTTCTCATATCCATGGGTATTGAGATACTCAGGATTAACGTGTGGATGCTTGTTTTGAAACAAGTTCATTGGATGACCTAGCTACGAGATAATCACTTGGATAACTATTTAGTGCCAGTGATAGAATCTCATTATAGCAAGTGTGCAAGTATCATTAGACTTGATATCTCCAAGGTACTTTGTTTATCGAGCGTTGTACTTTGATTCTAATCTTTGGAGTCTTATCTAGGACCGCCTATGAGATAGATATTGGGTACAACGTAAAGTAAACGAAAGTAGTTGAGAGGGTCAATAAAGGATTCACCACTCCTAATAGTAGGAGAGTATATTTCAAGGCCACTTGTAGAAATCATTACTCATGAAGTCCTAGGCTAAGGCGACTATGTGATGGAAATGGTTCCAATTGATACACATATCGAGTAATGGATTTCTTGAATAAGTACTAAAATATTCGGGCCAGAATTAATAATATTCTGGAGGGAGTTGGCACTAATTCCATGCTCTAGACCGAATGAGATATTGTATGTTGAAGGGAGTTTATTGCACTGATAATTTACTATTGAAAGGTTCATGTCAAGCCACTTGACTTTCTGGACTTTTGGGTGGTCAAGAGTCATTGCTAGATATCGCTCTTGATATGCTAAATATGAATTTATTAATTAGAGAATTAATAAATTTAATTCTTTATTTTATTAAGGATTATTAATTCTAATATTGTTAGAATTAATTCATATTATGCTACCAATAAGACCAGGAAACCTAATGGGTCACACACAATAAAGGTTTGAATGCTCAAATATATTATTTGATAATATTGTGGGGTTAATTAAGAGAAGGGAATATATTTATAGGTGGATTATAAGTTTGTTATAATTCATGGGACCTAATTGTAATTAAGTAAACTTCAAGGACCAATTTGTTGACAATTGGACGTTGAAGGACTAAGTTGCAATTTATGGTAATTATAAATCTATAAATATAAAGAAACGGTTTCCTTAGGGTTTGAGACAGACTATTCACGCAATAACAGAGAAACCGTTTCTCTGCCTCTCTCTTGATCAAACCCTAGCCGTCTCTTTTCTTGATCAAAACCCTAGCCTCCCGAATTCTCCTAGTATAGAATTGTGAGATTGTGAACATTCAACCTTATGTGGATTATCATTAGAGGGAGTTCTTTCTTGGACTTCAGTTGAGCTGCAGTGAACGGTTTTGGATAATCTGGATCGCGCCTGCATTTTTGTTTCTGAAATTTTTGAATTCCGGCTTCACGAGGTAATAAACGCAATCTTCTCCTTTTTCCCGTTTCTATTGCAAACCCTTGATCCATGGCTTGGATTTCTTGTTGTTTTCCACTGCGCTTAATCTGATTATGCATGATAGAAATCCTACATCCAGAAGGGTATAATGTAGTCATACAGTTCATGATGTATGGTCCATGTGGTGTTGGATATGAAACTTCACCTTGCATGGTAGAAGGTAATATTCAACAACATTACTTTACATAGCAGTCAAATTAACGCACAATTGCAAACACAAACAATAAGTCCATCACGAATTTACTATGAATAAATTTTGTAGGACACTGGTCAAAGCATTTTCCCAAGGCATTTCAAAATATGACATCAATTGATGAAAGTGGATTCTGTGTATATAGAAGAAGAGACACTGGCACATTCATTGAGAAAAATGGCTTTGATTTGGATAATAGATTTGTTGTTCCATACAATAGATTCCTGTAACTTAAATACCAAAGCTATATAAATATAGAATTCTATAATAAATCACGGGCAATAAAAAACTTATTCAAATATGTCAACAAAGGCCCTGATAGAATTACTGCAGTCCTTGAGTATAATCTACGGATTGGAGATGGTCTTGAAAATAGAGACGAAATCAGAGAATTTTTAGACTGTAGATATATCTTAGCTTGCAAATCCTAGCTGTTGAAAGACTGTCATTTCACCTTGAAGATGAGCACAACATCTTTTTCAAAGATACTTCCTTTTAACTTACACTGTTCAAATTGAACATGTAAAAAGAACAATGTTTACAGAATGATTTGAGCTTAATAAGAGGGATACAGAGGCAACAGAATTGACTTATGTACATATCCCTGAAAAATATACTTGGAAAAAAGATGAAAAGTTTTGGAAAAAGAGAAAAGGTCCTAAAAGTGTAGGATGGATAATATTTTTACATCCAGCATTTGGAGAAATATATTACCTAAGGATGTTACTAAATCATGTTGTAGGTGCAACTACTTTTGAAGAAATCCGTCTGTACAATGGTCATGTCTATGACAAATTTAAATCAGCATGCTATGCAAAGGACTTTTACAAGAAGATCGTGAATGGCATGAAACTAGGGAAGAGGCTTCTCACTGGGCTACTGCTAATCAACATAGAGATTTGTTTGTCACAATTCTTTTGTTTTGCACTATAGCTAATGTACAAAACTTCTGGGAATCAAACTGGTCCAAGATGAGTGATTATATTCAATTACGACAAAGGAAGATCATGAGATGCCCTTAACTAATTCTCTTTGAAGAACAAGTGAAAAACTACACATTAAAAGAACTAGAATTGATTGTCATGAGACATGGAAGATCTTTGGAGGAAATAGATGGGATGCTATCACCAGATAAACAACTCTTAAAAGACCTCCAAATTAATTGCATTAGGGATGAGATAATGTATGATAAAGATGCACTAAGATAAGAGCATGACAATATGGTTCAAAGTCTAAACTACAATAAGCAAAGAGTATATGAAACTGTCATAAGCACTATTGAGAACAATAATAACAAGCTATTTTTCTTATATGGATATAGAGGAACTGGTAAAACATTTGTATACAAAACTATCATCAACAAACTCAGATCTGAGGGAAAAATTGTTTTGGCCATTGTTTTTTCAAGTCAGAGAATAATGCAATTAACATTATTCTTAGCTAACAATATAACCATGACAATTATCTAAACACATTTATTTGAATAGGTATTGCATCGTTGCTTCTACCAGGAGGAAGAACAGCACACAACAGATTCAAAATTCCTTTAATCACTAATAATGTAACAACCTACTGCATAAAACCAAACACTCAACTTGCTGAACTAATTCAGGGAGCAACTCTTATATCTGGGATGAGGCTCCAATGAATTCAAGGTACTCAAGTTACTTGAAATGTCCATTTTACATTATCTTTGCCTAAACACTTTTACTACCTTCTCAACTTAATGTAATGATAAATAAATATCATATTAAAATTAGCATCTTTGAATAATAATAATAATATGTAAAATCATCCATTTCCACAGGTTTGTTTTTAAAACACTGGATAGAACGTTCAAAGACATATTAAGAGGATTAAAAGGATACAATGAATACAAGGCATTTAGAGGTAAAATTGTTCTTTTGGGAGGAGACTTCTGACAAATTTTACTAGTCATTCCTAAAGGTCAGCGAGCCGATATTATACACTCATCACTGAATCAATCAACTTTATGGAGACAATGTGAAATCTTGCTCTTAAGTGAAAATATGAGACTACAAAATACAGATAGAATTGAAGAAACAATAAAGAGAAGAGAATTTGCTAATTGGCTATTACGAATAGGTGATGGGAAAGAAAAGGCTAGAGCCCGTGGAGATGATACAGAGGCAACTTGGATCAAAATCCCAACAGACTTCATTCTTCCAAGAAGAGAAAATCCAGTGGCAACTATTTTTTAGTCTACATATCCATCTTTTGAGCAGAAAATGACTGATATAACATATTTGGCTGAAAGAGCTGTGCTTACACCAAGAAATGAGACAGTACATGAAATCAATGACTATGTACTAAACAAAGTCTCTAGAGAAGAGAAGAATACATTAGTACAGATAAAATAGACAAGGCATCAGGGAATTTGGCTAATGAAGAAATGTTGTATCCAACGGGATTCTTAAATAGCCTAAGTTTTCCAGGTATACCAAGTCATAGACTAAAGCTCAAGAAAGGGGTTCCAATAATGGTTCTAAGAAACATTAATCCTACCAAAGGAATGTGCAACGGAACTAGGATGATTGTTACTCAAGTAGGCAAAAGAGTAATAGAGGCCTAAATTATTTCATGATCAAACATAAGATCCAGGGTCCAAATTCCTAGAATAGATCTGTCAACAGCAAATTCCTAGAATAGATCTGTCAACAGCAGATACAAGACTCCTATTTACATTGATAAGAAGATAACTGTACGTTGCGCTGTCAAGAGTGAACCAACCAAAATGTCTCAAAATGTTAATGCTTGAGAAAGATCCAGAGTACACAGACTATACACAGAACATTGTGTACAATGAAATACTCTTGGCCATGCCAAAGTTATAGATACTTCACTAACCAATACATCTTCCATTCAATCATTTCTATTTTAAAAGATTAAATTTCATTTATTAGAAATACTTAAATAATGTTATCTTCATAATGATTTTACAGCGTCAGAATGACAAAGGCAATAGCTTCTGGAAAGACAAATTTGACCACTACACAAGAAATGCGAACTAGAACCAAAAAAAAAAAAAAAGCCAAATTTCTACTACTATGAGGAATGTAATAACTGTAATTCACTAATCTTCTACATTAGAATATCCACATTACAATTTTTTGCACAATATTTCCTCTTTGTACAGAATAAACAAAGTCTTGCGTTCATTATAAAATGAATAATTTTCTTCATGAAATTCCATTAATGAAATTGAAAGTTTCTTGAATTAAATGTATTATAGCATACTTCATGTTACCAATTTTGTATTGTCAAAGGAATCCAGTTTCCAATTGGTCTCTTGCACAATGTTAATATAGTTCTGTATCGTTATTCCTTTTTGAAAATTTTATATATAGAATAATAAACTAAAGCGTTCCAGAATTTTAGATCTGGCACTTTGTTAAATTCTAAAAAAACATCACATTTCAAATGCATTTTACATTTTCACAAGATATTTAACATTTCAAATAGTTTTATTTCAAGTGATATTATGATGTTCAACACACTTAACATCAGAACTATAGAAACACATAGTACATGAAGAACGTTATACTGACATATGAAATGACAAAACCAGAGTGCCAAAAAAAAGAAAAAAACACATAAAAGATGATTTCTTATTAATCATCATAAGGAATGACTTCCTTATTCATACCATTACAATCAAACATATTCCCTATGGATTTTAAACTTTCTGCAAAGCCACTCAACTCCTACAGCTACCATAACTCCTACACATCACATCAATCACCTCTGCTGATACACCAATAATTGAATTAATAAAAATCTTTTCCTAATTATAATAGAGCCAAAAGATTCTCCCACCACTTCCTGCCATTTTAAATCTATATTTCCCATTGTATCCTATAAATAATTGTTGATGAAGACCTATTTGTCCTTTTGACTCTAAAATCATAACAACACCAGGCATATACAAATTCACAAATGACTCCAATTTCCTTTCAACATCACCAGCAGCAAAAAAACACTCATCCATGGCAAGAATGGTCAAAGGCAAGTCATTTTCTCGATTCTCACAGACAAAACGATAAGACTCAATCGAAGAATTAGCATATAAATCAGCATCTGTGTTAATACCAATACATCCTGGTATCACAAATTCAAGGTATTCTCCATTATACACATAAGATGTTCGCAATATTAGCCGAATCCTATCAGATCGTCTATCCGATATTACAAGATTGACATTATCACCTTGAAGATCAGGATATGTAAAAATTTTACTCTCAGAAATCAAAGGATGAATATTTGGCTTTCCAAACAACATATATCTCAATGGTAGAGAATAATAAGATTCCATGGTAGAGCAAGAGAAAGCAAACTACGGAATAAACAATGCAATCCATACATCCCAATAAACAAATATTTATAGGTGTGATATTGGAAAGAAACAAAAAAGACATGACCTTAGTCTTTTCAATTTTAAGTTAATTTAACACTAAATTAACAATAGCTTTAAAAAAAAAAAGCAAAGGAATTATCATTACAATCAATTACCCTGAGAACTCAAAAGCCTTTTAAATTAAATGAATGAATATCATAATTTACACAATTAACTTCCAAAAGACAACAATCAATTCAACAGATTCATGCACATAACTAAGATAAATGTAACTGGAAAATATGTGTACACTATAATACAATTTCATTAACTTCTTGCACCTAGTTATTTCTTAATTTTTAAATGCACTGTAAATATCCTTTACAATGAAAATGAAACATCAGCTAATTGAAGTTATTCCTCACTTCAATTATCCACAAATTAATACTTAAAAAGAACAATAAAAAAAAAATTGAAAGCCTTTATCTACAAATTAATCCTTCCCTAAATCAAATTTAATTACTTGGTTTAAAAGATTTTAAGAAATGAAAAGCCACCTAACTTAATTAGGGTTTGAAATTTACCATTTTATTCCTTTAAGTCAACAACAAAATAAGACGTCATGTGACATTACTTACCAAAATTCCTTGATGGTTTTGTAGACTATAATTTTTTAAATGCACTGTAAATATCCTTTACAATGAAACTAAAACGTTAGCTAACTTAAGTTATTCCTGTTGGGTATCTCTCACATATCATATATGGTGCAGCGGAAAAATAAGAACGAGATACCACTCCAAGATCGCACATGTGTGGAAAACAAGACATAAAGAAAATAAAGGTAACAGCTTTTTACCTTTCTTTGATCATGTGGAAAACAAAATTTTCCTTCTTCAAATTGAGGCGCAATACAGCAATCCATTTGATCAAACACCACGATAGTTGAATGTCCAACCACTATAATCACGGTGTATGATTATCTCTAACAGAAATCCACACAGAGGAACACTCAAGCACCAAGATTTTTTGTGCTAGCAGAAATAAGATGGCAGCTAGGGTTTATGGTGAAGACCTACGAGAGAGAGAGAGAGAGAGAGAGAGAGAGAGAGAGAGAGAGAGAGAGAGAAGGATCGTGTATTCTCTAGGGTTTTGAGTTGTAATTTGTTAATCACACTCACACAAGGAATCGTGCATATCCCATATACCACGAAATAACCCTGCTGAAAATACTCTAACTGAGAATTCTAAAACAATTAGAATTTCATATTTGGAATTGGAATTATCAAGTTCTCACAATTATAATTTGGACCATAAATTATAACTAATTATAATTTGACCACAACAACTTCTCTTTCTCACAATTAACCCCACTATGTTATCAAATAACATCTTGAGTATACAATCCTTTATTGTGTGTAACCTATTAGGTTTCCCAGTCAATTGGTAGTGAACATGAATTAATCTAAACGTCTTTGAGATTAATAATCCATAATTAATTAGAATTAATCACAATGATTCTAATTAGGATTGATTTATTAATTCATCAATTAATAAACCCATATTCTCAGATCATGAGCAATATCTAGCAACACATCATGACCATCAAAGAGTCTAGGAAGTCAAGTGGCTTGACAAGAACCCTTCAATAACAAACTACAATGCAATTAACTCCTTTCACCATACAATATCTCATTCGGTTTGGAGTACGGAATTAGTGCCAACTTCCTCCAGAATATATATTAATTCTGGCCTTAATATAATAGTACTTGTACTAGGAACCAACACTCTAGTTGTGTATTAATTGAAACTATTTTCAATACACAGTCGCCTTAGCCAAGGACTTCTCGAGTAGTAATTCCTACAAGTGGCCATGAGATATTCGCCCCTACTATTAGGAGTGGTGAATCATTTATTAACCCTCTCAACTACTTTTGTTTACCTCACAATGTACCCAATATCCATCCCATAGGCAGCCCTCGATCTGGCTCCAAAGATTGGAATCAAAGCACAAAGCTTAGCAAACAAAGTACCTTGGAGATCTCAAGTCTAAGGATTCTTGCACGTTTGCTATATTGAGACTATATCATTGGCACTAAATAGTTATCCATGTGATTATCTCATAGCTAGGTCATCCAATGAACTTGTTCCATTAACAAGCATTCATGTGTCAACTTTGAGTATCTCAATACTCACGGATATGAGAACCACCGCCTGATCAAATTAGGAAGTCTAACACATGCTAGTCTTAACGCATTAATGATGTTCTATCTCATTAATACAACGATTAGGGACTATTTAAGTACTAACACTATACAGTGTAGTAGGAATCTCATATTATGACCTCTATCATGATTTTCTTAACAAAGTGTTGTACTAGGGACTTTATATAACAGTTATTTTACACAAAAGTAAATAAAAGAAACTGTGAGATAAATAATGCCTTTTATTTAACGCCGAATGGTTGCCCAATCATGCTTATATTGATGCCCAATATACTTAACACACAATTACATTAACTAAGCTTATAGCATATCTACCTTAACAAATAACAACCAATGTTCATTATTTAACTTCTCTAACAAACTTCCAACAAACAAAACCTAAAATTTCATCAAACAAAACAAGTAAATAAATACACCTTTATCTGCAGAATAGTAAATAGAATAATAATTTTCGGAATTGAAATGAAAAATGGAAAAACAAATACCATTGAATATAGAACAATAAAATAACAACTTGCTGCAATAGAACCTACATTAAAAAAAAAATTCATGAATCAGCAAAAAAGATAGAATAAAAGAATACGATAAAATGTATTATATCTCAAATAACTTTTCTTCTTGCACACTATCAAGCATAAGAATTAAATAGCAAATTTATTATTTCTCAACAAAATTAAAAATAGAATAATGCAGAACAACTTTCATCATTCAAGCAAAAATACATGTTTATGATAATATTTTCATAAAATTGCGCATCATACGTGGGCTTCTGATGGTAAACCATCGTCGTAAAACACTGAATGGTTCCCTAAATATGTTTATATTGACACCCAATATACTTAGCACATAATGAAATTCACAAAGTTAATAGAACATCTAACTTAGCAAAATTCCTTTATGATTTTGTAGACTACAATTAAAAAAAAAAACAAACATTTACATATTCAATTATGTTAATGTTTTCATGAAATTATATATCATACGTGGGCTTTTGATGGTAAACTATCGTCGCAAAACAATGGTTGCCTAATCATGCTTATATTGATTCCCAACATACTTAGCAGACAATCATATCCATTAAGCTTATAGAATATCTACCTTAATAGATAACAACCAATGTTCATTATTCAGAAAATCTTGAATCAAGCAAAAATGCATGTTTCTATAACAACATTACTGAAGCCAAGAGATTGGGACAAACCCAGAAGCCAAGAGACTGAAACTGCTAATCAGAAGGTCATTATTGAAATGTAGACAAATAGCGAAAAAGAAAATAAAATCGTTAAAAAAAAAACATACCTAAAAAAAACTAATTTTATGAAAATAGAACATTTTCCTTAACAAATCTTTGGAAAATCAAAGAAACAATTCAAAAGAGAAAACACACACACACACACACACACACACACGGAATGATAAATGTTCTTACCTTTTGGACTTTGTTATGAACACAGTCGCTGGAAAATCAAAGAAACAATTCAAAAGAGAAACACACACACACACACACAGAATGACAAAAATTCTTACCTTTTTGGACTTTGTTATGAACACAACCACTGTAAAGTACAGAAAACAATACTAACAGCATATTGTTTAAAAAAAAAAAAAAACTCCTGCTACATAGATATAATAGAAAACCAACATATAACTTAGACAAGTCTCCCCACTTATAGCAAACCCAAATATCTGGTGGTAAATAGCGTAAACAAACACACTAGAAGGTGCTTTAAAAGAAAAAAGGAAAAAAAAAAACATAAACGATGGAATTGAATTCGCTATGGAAGGCAACTGACGCTTCCTCATAAATACTTATGACACATAGCAAATCTCAGACACTACACAGTTCATGAGTGCGGATGTTAAAATAGAATCAAACCAAATTAATTGAAGACTCTGACATAAATTTAATAAATTATTACAACAAACAACACGTGGCAACAATTGAAATAGATAAATAATATGCATAATGAAATAAAATAATTAAAAAAATTAAAGTTTTCAATTTAAACAAATGTACTATTTACAATTAGTAAATTATAATAATTTTCCAAAAAAACCATTAAAAAAAATCCATAATGAACTATAATGACTAAATATTAATTTTTTCATTACAAATTGTAGACCAAATGCAATTAAGTTATCCGGCCATGCGACCATTGTAACATTTTTTATTTCTAACAAAATTATAAAATATTGTGTAATTCATAGTTAATTCATATGAAAAACATAACCATTTCGCAAGGGAATAAATGGTCTTGACAATAACGTCTTTAAAAAATGGCAATTAAACTCCCATAACAAAATTTAAATGTTCATTGCAAATGACCTTTGAAAAAAAAATAAAAAAAATACTAATTACCTAAGCCTTTGCCAAGAAATACATTATTTTAGCAATGGGAATTAATTACAATAGGATTTTGCAATATGATGCACATAAAATTAAAAAAACAACAAAAATCTTCAGTGATCATTTTCATTGCTACAAAACTTTGGTTTTTAGCAAGCAAAAACACTCCTCATGGTTAATAGTTCCCTTTCCAAAATTACACTCCAACTTGCAAATATAGATATTCCTATTCATTAGTGTATTGTTCTAAAATCTTAAAATTAGACATTTTTAAAAGTTATATTTAAATTTGTACGCGATACAATATCCTAACAAATCCATTGAACATGCACTGGATACAAGTATTGGTTGTTGCAAATTACCAATTCTACATCCCATCACCATAATTTTTCAGTACTCCTTTATTTAAAAAAAAAAGATAAAAAAAAGTGATTGTTTCCAAGAATGTCAAACACCTTTGAATATGTCTGAAAAGTGGTGACAATATTTAAGACAATGGATATGGATTTAGATTATTATTCATTTAAATCTAAGATATTTGATAGTTCCTATAATGTTCATTAATGAAATTTAGAAGACAGTCATATAATAATTTTCATATAAGAAAAGAATTACTATTAACACCTATATCCTATCAATAACATCATTAATTAATAAAGGAGATTGTATGAAAAAAAAAGGACAAAAAAATTCTGAGAGATGGGAAAAATGGATAAATAGATATGAAGACACAAAAATATATACATACACTTATGCATAATTCAAAACAAATATTTATATTGTAACTATAGAAAAAGTTAAAAATCTATGTTTTGTATCGTTTTACACACACAAAAAAAAAAAAAGGAGTCTTTTTACTACTAAAACACCTATACATTAGCTTCTTTGAATTTGGAAAAACAGATGCAGAGAGATAACAGGGAAAAAAAACATTTTAGCAAAAAAAAAAAAAAAAACCTACTCCATAAAAAATGGAAAAAAACAAAAAAAAGACACACACATATAAAAGAAAATATATAAATCTGAATAAATATAATTTTGAATACCATAAATGTGTTTTTTAAAACAAAAATGACTCCATAAAAAAACTTTTAAAAAAAATCTTAAAAAACAAACAAGCAACAGAAGAACAAATCAACACAATACTTGAAATTCTAACTTGCATAATAACATCAAGCCAAGAAATACTATAATACTTCCACAAAATTTCCATCCCCCTCCTGCACACGAAATACACAATGTAATGGCCTGTGATCTGTAATCAAGCAAAGAACCACAAAAACATATCATACACCAATGCCAATGTCACACAATTCATCATCCAATCACACCCAATCACCACAAGAACGAAAACCCATCTCAAAAATTCCCAAGAATAAAAATCCACCTCAATCTTGCAAAGTAAATACTAAAAAATCAACAAACTTTTATATATATAACTCTCAAATAGGAAAGAGAGGAATAGAGTACCTTCATTTAAAAGAAGAAACAACAAAGCCACAAACTGCCAAAAAACGAAGGGAGAGGAGGAAAAAAGCTAACATTTGGTAGAAAAGAGAGGTTAATAAAATGAAAGCAGTGAAAGGGTTGATGGAAAAATAGAACAAGAAGAGGAGAAGAAAACCCTGACATGAAGAGAGAGTTTCGTAGAAGCAGAGGAATTGTTTTCTACTCTTTCAATTCCTTAATCCTGCACTCCAGCTAGAATTTACTATATAGTCCTTTCATAAAAAGCTAACCCAAAGCATGAATAAATCCATGAATATAGCAGTGCAGATAAAATAGATAACGCATCAAGGAATTTGGCAGGTGAAGAAATGTTGTATCCAATGGAATTCTTAAATAGCCTAACTTTCCCAGGTATACCTAGTGAGCACAGCTTTGATTACCTAAAACAATACTGATTATAATGAAAACTCCTAGATCAACCATACAGCCACTTTAGTTTACACTCACTTAAAAAATACTTATGTTGATCTTAAATAATAAACAAGTTGATTTCAGAGGCCCTTTGAGAATACTATAACTAAACATGTCATCGTAATCACTAATGTCTACCATGTTAATAGATTCACAAGGTATCAGTTACTAAGCAAAGTTCAATATGATAAAGACAGAGCACAGGTGTTGACTATAGGACATACCACATTGCAACAATATAATATGATTGGGAGTCACCATTTTTCTTTCCACTAATCGAAACAATGCAGGCAATAATATAATTACAAAAAACAGACCTATTTCAATTATGAAAGCAATACGATAGAGATAAAAAAAACCAAAGGCTTTTTCAAACCAATGCGCAGAAGAACGCCACTGGGCAATGGCTCTTCCCCTTATAGAAAGCCAAAATCACATATTCTATAGGTTAGGCAACTGACAATATCCTTTCATCAACATTCACTAAACAAATTATGAATCTTCCTGTTCGCCAGAAAACAAAGTCTATAGAAAAATCTATGGCCTTACAAAATAAAGTTCCTTCAAGCCCAGAAAAGTATCATACATTAACAAAATAAAACTTTAAATTTCAAAAATAAAATTTACAATAAGATATTCTTCATTTCACTCTGAAATATAACCCACGAAAACATCATTTCATATTCCTTAATAATGAAAACATAAAGATAACGGAATCTATTTCAAAATCACAAAAACACCCCAAACAAACATTCCTAGGCTCAAATCCATCCTGCACAAAATCAAATGGATGATACAATGTACAACAATGAGTAATGTTCTTCCCTAAATCATTTGTCTCCCATCTTAAGCCAATAGGAAAAAACAATTCCTAGCGATAATTAATCAGAAATTCATTAGACAGCCCTTGCTTCAAAAAATTTTCAAAGATTCTCGTTCCAACCTCCCTTTCACTGGTTTTCAACAATAGGAAAATCATCCCCATAGCATATGAGGCATTCTCCTATCCAGCATCAATAGAACTTTGCAAATAAGACTTCACCAAATCAATATACCCACCATCGAAAGCAAGTTCCTACAACCCCCGAAAAAAAAAAAATTAACAAAAACAACACACAGTATCAAATTAAACAATCAAATTGACTAAACGGAACTTTTGCTAATATTGACCTAAAAAAAAAAAAAACAACAACAAAACTCACTATTGTAGCCCTATACTATGCTTCAGGATTCTGCAGCTCTACATAACATTGAAAGAACCTTCTCTGACCATCCGGATGATGATCCCGCAGATGAGGGAATTGATGCAAAGAAATCAATGACAAAAAATATTCCTCTCCATCAACAGCCGTAAAATAAAAAAACTTACACCTATACAAAAACAAAGAAATAATAAGAACCAAAATAACATAAAAAATAACAAAACATCAGTGAGCAAGAATAAAAAAACAGAGTACCTAACATAACAAAAAACCAAAAGCAGAACAAAAATCACAAATAAGAGAATAAATACGTCGACTTCAACGCGAGGAAATCTCCATAGAAACCTATCCCCAATAAGGCAAAAATCCTCCTAATCAATTCCAAATGAAGACACACAAAAAAACCTCCAGATTCTCCAACAGCAGATGCTAAACCAATAGCCATTACAGCCAAAATAAACACAATCAGAACAAGAAAACAAGATATACAAAGAAACGAACACAACCCACTAACACATAAAAGAAATAATAAAGATTACGTTAGAAGAAAAAAAGAAAAACTCTTCTTATCCCTGAACTGTGGAATAACAAAGACTGTTCAAATTCCTGCCAATATCACAAACCCAAATAATGGGCTCATCCCATTTTCCCTAAACAAAAGAATTTAGAAACCCCCCCCCCCCCCAAAAAAAAAAAAAAAAACAATCAACAACCCAAAAAAACCCCAAAACACATACACCAATAAACAAAAGTCAAGGCCCCATAACAACAAAAACTATGAATGACGGCCCAAAATAAAAAAAAATTAAAAAAAAAGAAAAAAACCGCACCGTCCATTGACTTCAGCAAAAAAAATGTGTTGCTGTTGTAATATTTTATTAAAATATTTATTTTGTAATATATTTTTTGGTAACTATTTTTGGTATATATAAATTTTTGTAACTATATATACTAAATCTACACTTTAAAAAAATATTAAAAAAAACACACAGTTAAATTTATAAAATCAATAATTACAAAAAACTTCGTGCCCTACCTAGTGAAGGTGAAAAGAGCGGCCACCCCAACAATAATGATCGCAGTGTATCCCCACTCCTCGAAAACTGTTCTACGTTGATAATTTCTTCCTTAAATGTCTCCGCACTCTGAAGCAATTAAACCACACAATGTCCAACCAAAAAAGGCAATGCTACACTACCGCCAACCAAATAGGAGTTTTGGGTATGTGAGGTGGCCTAATCCGTAATTATGAATTGAAAGGGTGAATGCCGTTTTAAGTGAAAACTAACTCCAAAGCACCATATAGGGGTCCAACTTAAGAGCAACTTTGACCCCATAACCAGGTCTTAAAAGCACGTGGCATAAAAATTGGCCTAAGAAAAGAGAATTAAAGCTAAAAGAGGGAATAAACCAATTGAAGTTGGCCAAGCTAAGCTATAAATGATGTGTGATTGAAGTAGACTTCAAGAAAAACAAGCCAAAAAGAGCTCGTTTCTCCAATACGAAAAGAAGTCAAGTTCCAAGGTAAAGGCCAGAGATGATCCATTAGTAACTAAAGAGTAGCGAGTAGGGGTACATAGGGGTGTACATGAGTTTGAGTTGATTTGAGTTAAGGTTAACTAAAACTTTGACTTATAACTTAGTTCATATTTAATGTGAACTAATTTTATTGATTAAGACTCAACTCATGCATAATTCACAAATAGCTCAATTTAGCTCATTTATTATAAAGTTAAATAATAAACTTACAAATCTTATCATATTTATTCAAACTAAAATTAAACTAAAATAATTGATGAAGATAATAAATAAATACAAACAACTTAAAAATAGTTTAATATCATAAATTATGAAATATTCATATCTTATTCAAAATAAATAACTGAACCACAATTTAAAGTAAAATCAAAATCAACCAATGAAAATCTAGCAAAAATAAAATAATACTTATAGTAAGCAATGCAATTTTATTGACTTTTTAACCTACCATCATATACCTTCTCCTTGGTAGCTTTTACTTCACCTATAAATGTTAAAATTAACTTATAAAATTAGAGTATAGAGCATATAATAAGTAAAGTTTGTCAATGATAATAGACAAAATAGAAATATATCCTATACTTTTCCTTAATGTAATTAACATTTTATAAAAATTAACATATTTGATTTTTTAAAATTTAAACTATATAATATATTATAATCAATTTACTATACACACACACACACACACACACATATGTATATGTATGTATGTATGTATGTGTGTGTGTGTGTGTGTGTGTGTGTGTGTGTGTGTGTGTGTGTGTGTGTGTGTGTGTGTGTGTGTGTGTGTGTGTGTGTGTGTGTGTGAGACTATTTGATACATACAAGGACAAAATTCAATCATCATACACTAACAAATTAAACCCAATTTAACACTAAGCAGTAATGGCAAGTAAGGGTCGAATGCACAAAGAACTTAAATTAATTGATTGATTAATATCTTTATAAAGTCAATCCAAAGTAAATCTAATAGTTGCCTAAAACAAAAACAAAACAAGAGGGAATAACCTCGACTAAAAACTAAAACACAATAAACAAATTTAAATTCAAATAAAATAACAAGAATTAGACCAAACACAATTAGAATTCAATATATTAATAAGGTACATGTCATTAAATACTAATTAAAGAGTTTATCATTAATTAAGATTATCATACAAGTAATTAGTTTTATAATTCTACTAAGCATTGTGAACTCATATCCTTGACAAATTAATCCAATTTTGTTGAGCGTGTAAACTAATATTTAACTCAATTACTTAACTTAATCTAACTAACTACCAAGTGCACATTAGATAAATCATGAATTAGATTAAAAACTAGATTGGCAATATCTTCGAGTTATCACCAATATCAAATCACATATAATAATGAGTTTCAATCATATGTAACTTGAATTACATAATTTTCTATCAATTTAATCAAGCAATGAATTTTAATTTAACCAAAGTAATAGATTCTACTAATAGAAATTAATCCAAAACAAATTATCTTAACAATCCAATCATGAGAATCATTTAAGTTAGCCAAACATAATCAAATTTAACACAATTGATAAGAAGAAAGCTAAGAATTGCATAAATACTCTAGATGTAGTCTTTCTTCGACTAAAGTTCATTTACTACCCCACCAAGAACCACCCTTAGTTGTGTAGGGAAGTAGGCATTGCATGTCATTGTTTGAGCATATGACATTTTGATGCATTTATATATGTGTATTTGTATACTGTGCTTGCTCATGTGTATATTTGCTTAGCGTGTTATAGTGGTGCTTTGGTTGAATTAGTTGAGTTTATATCTTGGAGAGTAGAATTTAATAGGGGGAATATAAAGATACTATGGTTACAAGTGAAACGGATTTGTTAGGAAATATTTGAACAATAGTTGTTGTGGTCTAGTGAATAAAACTTAGTTTTTGATTCCTAGAAACCCGAGTTCAAATCCTAGTTCTTGAATATTTTCTTTTGGCTTGTTTTTTTCTCTTGGGCCAAAATTCTCCTAGCTAGCCGCCACTCTTGGGATTTATCCCTAAAATATAGGAGTTTGAAACTCTCTTGAATTAAAAGATAAAAATTAGAATTTTATCTTTTAATTCCTTTTAAATTGTCATTATCTTTTATAAAATTTATCTATTTAAAAATCTACATCTTTATCTTCGAAATATATCCACTTCCTTATTTTCAACTTTCCATTAAAGGGATTAATTATCCGTAGAACTAATCCAACCACCATTTTTAAGGGATAAGATCCCTATAAATTAGTTTATTTGGAGTTTAAATATATTAGATGAGAATCTGAGTTTTTATTTAAATTAATATTTATCTTCTTTAATTCACTATATTATTTAGAGATAAAAATCCAGCATTTTAATCTTAAATGATATTTGGTTTGAGAAAATTATGATTTCTCTTATTTATCTTCTATAAATTTCAAATTATCTTTCTAGAAAATTCCTTTGTAGTTATTTGAATAAAACTGCAGCTAATCTAGAATTTCCAACTGCCACTAGGATTTCTTCTACGTGGTATTTTCAAATTCTAGGATATTAGAATGAAAATACAGGTTTTATCTCTTGAAAGTTATTTAATTATCTTTAGTGGAATTTATTTTATCTTTCATGGTTTTTATTTTTTTTGGAAAATTCCCAGCTTTGGCTGCCACTTGGTAGAGCTAATTTAGCTCAACTTAAACTCTTGAAGATAGGAGATAAACTTAACCAAATAATTTAAATGTTATCTATTGGTAACCAGATTTTTATTTAAGCAAAACCTAAACTCCTTTTTCTTCTTTTCCTCTCCACAATTCAGCCCCCATGCTCCTTCTATTTTCCTCCATTTTTTCGGCCAGCCTAGAGCATAAGTGAAGCTGCATTTTTTTCCTTCCTTTATTCAAGAAATCGAAGCAAGGAAGGAGTTCTTCACTTTTTCAAACACTTAACCCTTTATCCTATATTTTCTTAGATAGAATTGAAGTCTATCTAAACTTCTACACAACAAGCATAATTCTACCCTAACCATACTTTTGGCCAACACACACACACACACACACACACAAAATCAAACAAAAGCAAAGCACACCCTCATTTGCATCAAAATCGAAACATAAGCAGCTCTCAAACTCTTTCAACTCTCTTTCTAGGCCTTGTTGTTTTACTAAACAATTGGTCATTTTCCAACTTGCTATACTCGTCCAAAACCTCACAAACAATATTCTTTTTCAATCACAAAAAACCAAAGCTCGCGTCATACTTTTGCATATGATTTCCTCCAAAACTAAATCACCTAGAAGACTACTTGAGAAGAGGCCGAAACACACACATCCATACCGTTCGATCCTCTCTTCTTTTCCACAAAGCAATCGAAGTTCTCTTCTTATGAAAATCTCTTCAAGGTAAACCGATCCTTTTATTTCTATTCTATCTTTTCTTTCTACTTTTTCTTCCTTGGATAGAAACAAGGGATTGATATTCCTATTTCTTGCAAACACTAAGAAAACCAAGAATTCTAGGTAAGTCTTGCTTTGCTTCTCAAATAGATTCACTTTGAGTCACAAATAAGTCATCTTTTGATCTCTTGTCTATCTTGTAGAGGTAATTTGAATTGGTCATCTTTAAAAGTTGTATGTGAGATATTAATGCTTGGGTAGTGTACTTTTATGGGAATATGCTTAAGATAGGCATGATTGTGATGATTGTCAACTGTGATGGATATTGTTGATTTTTGTAAAAGTGAATATGAAGTTGAGCAACTCTCGATGTATAGATCTACTACTATGATTGTTGAATTGTGATGAGGTTGATTATCATGAGATTGAAACATGTTTAATATGGATTTTGAGTGAGGGTTGAATATATATATGACAGTTGGGTGGTAATGACTACTTGAGCTCTACTTTTGATGATTGTCTATGAGTATTATATATCCCTTTGATACTTAGATTTGAGACTATATATATATGATTGTTATTATGGGCATATTGGGAGGATACTATGATTTAGGCTAAGAGACTGGCTAAGTTATATGTTACCATGTCAATGTAAGAGATGATTGTCTATTGGTGTTTGAAGGTTATATTGAACTGTCTCAATTGAGATGTTGTTTATGATTATGTGAATCAAGACCCTATGTTGTGTTAGGTTGGTGGTAAAAAAATTACCTGATTAGGACTTTTACCATTTATTATTAGATGAGTGTGGTAATCAAGTGTGAAGATTAAGTTGATATGATTTCCTATTTGTGTAAGTTGATGCAAGTAAGTCCTTACATAAAACCTTGTTTGTTAATGCTCACGTTTGCAAGTTATTTATGACATGATGCTAAATCAAAATGGGATTTCTTAGATTGCAACATGGTTTATTTATTTTTTGATAAAATAGTTTTGCTAAAACAAATATTTTTCAATAAAACAACATTTTTTTTGTTCATTAAACTATTTCAAGCAAACTACTCTAAAACCATGATTTCCAGACCAAGTTTTGAAAGAGATTATTTGAGATTGATCCTTGAGCAGGATAATATTTCATTGAGTACTCAATAAGGGTAGACTGCTAGGTGATAGGAATCCACCCAAGTGCAATATGTAAAAGATAAAGAAGGGGGATGGAGGTTCAAACTACAATCCATGGAGCCTTGGAGGAATTCAAGTTATGGAAGCTTTTAATAGAGGAATTAACTAAGGCAAACACTCAAGCCAAGGATAAAAAGGGTTTTCAAACATTGGAGGATCAAGGAAGGACCAAGAATAACATTCCTTGGATAAGAAGTTGAGTGGAAGGCCAAAGGAGCGCGAGAAGGGGCTGAAGAGAAGAAGAAAACTGTCTGTGTGACAGACAGAAGTCAGCCGACACCAGCTGTGCGGCTCAACTCTGGAACGAGAACGTTCTGTTCCATCACACAGCCAGCACCGGTTAAGCCTGACGACTTATGTTGGGCATTGCCTAAATTTTGCGCAATTTTCTTGTTTTGTAATTTTATGTTTCCAATTAAATTTGTACGACTTTTATTATGTAATAGGGATATTTTGGACCTTTTAAAGGCTTGAATGGCTAAGATTTTATCTCATCTTAGTTAGTTTTAGATGCTTATATATATATGATATTATAACATTTCAAATGTAAGTTGGATATTATTATTGAAATCAAAAGACACTCTTGAGAGAATTCTTTGAGGGTTCTTCCATAAAGGTTAAGACCAAACTTAGGATTCCATTCATTGCCTTTGATTTATGTCTATAAACTTTTAAGGATAGATCAAACTAATCTATCAAAATATAATCTTAATTTCTTGCTAATCTAAGGGTCTAGAGTAGAGGTTATCTTTGGTTGCCTAGTTCATCTTCTTCAAGTGTTTTTGGCTCCTTAGTTGGGTTAAGGGTTCTTGGGTATGAATTAGTAAACTTGATTCTTATTACTAGAATTCTAAGTTCTTTATTTTAGCTTAAGGTCCTAATATTTGAATTGGGTATCTTATTTCTTCACAAAATTCAATGTTTTGGGTTGTTAATTGGGTTTTGCATTTTACCCCCAATTTAGCCACAAAAATTCACTAGAAAATCAAGCCTCGAAGAGTTATATCACTAGGGCTAGTCTTTGAAAGTTTGGGTAAGTCTCCTAGCTGCTAGCCACCCCTGGGAGATGAGTGTTGTCTGGATAAGACGTCAGTCCTAATGAGTCAGGTCGGTTCGAACTGGCAACTCAGTCCAGGTGGACTATTATCTGAGATTGGATATCTGGTTATTTTGGATGTAGATATAGAGGAGTATCTCACTCGTAGGCCCGATCACCTACTGTGTAGTGATACAGGGTTTCACTATGTGTTGTCATGATGCAAGGTTTCATGACCGGGGCTATGATGCAAGGTTTCATAGTCCATGTATTTATTGTTCAGTGATTGCTCTTTTTGAAAATTGTTCTGATATGCTATCATGCAAAACTATATGAAATACCACTTAGTGTTTTGAAAGAAGTGAACTCTAACTTGCAAACACTTTTCCAACTATTTCTACTATACATCCATGAAATGCTTTGGAATGACATGAGCACACACATTGCGTATTGGGATACAACTCTCACACTCTCTATTATCATGTTTTTATGTCGTCAACTTTGAAGGCTGAGATTCTTTTAAGAGGCTAGAATTTATTATTATGTTTATTTGTAATCATTTTCTATTGAGACATTTGTTTTTGTTAGCTTGACATTTGTATAAGTTTTTGGATGTAAAAAATTTAGATAGTTTATTTTCTTTTTAAGTTTTATTACCTCGTTATAAATATCTTTGATCCTTTGGACGGGATAATATCTTCGCCTTTTAGAATATGTAGGTAGTGGAGTGAGTGTTACAGTTCAAATCATCTATTGAACAATATCTCAAAACCCCTCAAACAAATATTAAAATCATGACCTAATAACAGAAAAAAAACTAGTTGCTAAACATTAAAGAAATAAAAGAAAATATAGATTTGGAAATAAGAGAAAAAAAAAGAGATTAGATGTAGAATAAACTCATGAGAAGCCTATAATCTTGCCTTAATCCTTACTTCCTCACATCAATTCTTACCTTCTCTGAGTCTTGGACCTTCTTCTTGAAGTTCCTTCAGTATTTCTCCTTGAAAAGATGTATAAAACCCTCTTTAGAAGTTCTTAAATAAGTTTATGCTGCCTAGGGTTAGCTTTTCTACAATGTTTTTTTTTTTTTTTGGCTGAATAATAATTAGCTTTGAAATTCTTCCAAAACACTTAAAGTTGTATCATTAAAATTCCTCTAACTATCCCTCATCTATTAGAAAGCACAATATGAGGGATCTGAGAGTGGGGAATACCTCCAAAAAAATTTCAAAGATTTAGACTAGGAAGCTAGATAATGTGCTTCTAAATTTCAAATTTTAGGAATGTATATAATTTTCCAAAGTTGCCAATGATGAAGGATATGTTCTGCAACATCTATAATTGATTTGCCAATCCATTCTTTAGCAGTAGAAAATTCCTTAAAAGAGTTAATCATGTTCAATGAGTCTCCTTCAAATATCACCTTTTTTGCCTTGAGTTTATTAGCAGAGCAAAGGGCATGCAAATGTGCAATGGCCTCAACAATAACGACATCAATTGCCACATCCTTTCCAATCCATCATTTGAGAATTTCACCTTTGTCATTTTTTAACAAAACCACAGCTATGGATGTGTGTTTTGTGTATATAGAAAATTCATATCAATAGTACCCCACATATACACAAGTTTTACGAATTAAAATGCCAAATAAAATTACATACCACACATACATAGGCAAGTGCACCTATTGTGTAGTAATAGTATTATTGGCAAGTATCGAAAAACCTTAAGGAACGTGGTTATTACCCCTACTTCCTTCTCTTCTCATTGTTTAGCCAAATAAAAATGTGAAGTATACAAGACTAACTGCACTAGGAGAAAAGTTAAGTTCTTACACAAGAGAGTGTCACAATTCATCAAGGAATTAGAAAAAGACAAATCCATGTAACAAAAGGAATTCCCATATTCAATACTTAAAAGTTGAGTACCCCTTAGATCCATAAATTCTATGTCTAGGCACCAGAGTGAATTAAATATCAATCTCACTCTGTCTCGAATTATAATATTTCTACCTCCAAATTCAATTAATCGGTATCTGATAGGAATCATCCCAGGCATGAAGGCCATGCTAATGAAGGGGGAAGAAGGATAAAGACACAACATTCAGCTCCATGGGTGACCAACTCTAGGGTTCTTGTTCTTCAAACATCAAGAGGCTTTCCGCGTACCGTATCAAACTGGTAACAGAGCAAGATTGTGTTGATTTTAATCAATACAACGTTCTTTGGGCAAAGTACAATTTTCTTCAAGAACTTGTTAAAATTTTCGTATTTATTCACTTATTTTGGGGCTATTTTTGAATGCTTAGAACTCAATATTGTAACATGAACTTGATGTGAAATTGATCTTATATGTTGGGTTTATGATTGGGTAGCTATTTGAGGATTAAAATTTGAAGTTATTTGAGTTGCTTGGCTACACAAAATTTTGCTCAAAAGAAATCCCGTAACTCATTTTCATGCTAAATTTGTGAACTATAAACCTCATATTTTTTACTTCTACTTGTTGAGACATTATTCCTTGGTGTTAGTATAATCACTGGGGATTAATTTTCTTGTGATTCTTGAGTTTTTGGGTTGTTACAAGTGTGAAAATTATGAAACCCCATGAGTTACGAGGTTGCACCTCAAGTGTTTGATATATTGCATCAATGACTTATGATTACTCATACATGACTATCTTAAGCTTCCATTCATAAACTACATTGTCTCCTAGCGTAGTAGATTGTTCTTAGTGAGGTAAATCTTTCTTATAGCCATTAGAAAGTTTGTTTCTCTTTGAATTAGTCTTGAGCTTGGAAAGCACTTGAGTGGATTGAAAAAAAAAAAAAAAGGCAAGAGGGTTAGCTTATTATTGTAAAAGCCAAAGAAGAGTGCAAACATAAGGGTTGAGTGACATTGATTGAGAGTGAAACATGTGATGGAGTAAAGTGAGAAACTTTTCTTGTGTGTTTTTCTACTCAAAATTCCTCTTTAAAAAGAAATAATGGCTTATGAGAGTTCATATGATTCATCTTCTATGAGTACTCAAGGTGAAGTAAGTGATTTTTATAAAATGTCATGTTCAAGTAGAGGAGAATGCGAAAGCTATAATGAGGAAGAATGAAATTTTGAGAAATATGAAGATGATTGTACATTATTGTATGATTGTGATAAAGAGTAAAGCACTAGTGGAGATAGAAATGGTGGATATGAAAAGGAAACACGTGGGCGTATAGATTATGAGAATGATGGAATTCTTGTGGGAGGACCTCCAAAGAGAGCAAAGGGTAGATTGCAAAATTATTCAAATAATGGAGTGCAAAAAAAGAGAGAATATGTGCAAATGAAGGAGTATGATTGCTGTAATTATTGGGGAAAAGGCCATTACTTTTATAATTGTCCTAATGAACCACAATGGAGGAAGGATAAGTTGCAAGGTAGTAGAAATTCCATCTATAGATACACTAAAGCTACTTATCCCCACAAATTGACACATACGAGATTTTATAGGGCACAAGGCGATATACGAAGTCATGTGAAGGTTGAAAAATAAGTTCTAGAGGTTGAGAAGCAACCCAAAAGAGAGTAGACGCAAAGTAAATCACTTATGCCAACCATCTACTTAATCAATCAAGAAATGTAGGAAAAGAGAAACTTGGAGGGGTTGGAATGTGTAGTAAAGGAGGAATGGTGATTGAGCCAATTTGTCCATTGATTGGAGTAGTAAGAAGAGATGGGGATGCTTGTAGGGGCAAAAAAGGAGATGAGATGCAAAGGGAAAATATTTTCTTTTCAAGGTGTCTTATCAAGGAAAGACCATGTAGTGTGCTTATTGATGGGGGAAGTTGTAAAAACTTGATTAGTGCTACATTAGTAGAGGAATTGACGTTAGAAACCTTGATGCACCCTAGTCCCAATAAGCTTCATTGGTTGAATAATTGTAGAGAAGTGAAGGTGAACCAGCAAGCTAAGGTTAAATTTGACATAGGGGGATACCGTGATGAAGTGTTGTGTGATGTTTATCCTATGCATGCTGGGCATATTTTGTCGGGGATACCTTGGATGTTTGATAGCGATGTAGTCTACAAGGGGAGGGAAAACACTTATACTTTGAAGAAAGATGAAAAAAAGTTCACTTTAGTTCCCCTATCCCCTAGTGAGGTTTTAGAAGATCAAAATATTTTGAGGGAGAACAAAAAGAAAAGAAGAGAGAAAAAAGAGGGGAAAAGGGTTGAGAGAAAAGAAGAAGAGGTGAAATCAAAAGAAGAGATTGGGAATCAAATTGAGAAGAGGAAAGGAGAGCAAGACAAAAATAGAGTGACCTCTTCAACTTTAAAAGAAAAAGAAATGAGGGACAAACATGCGAGTGAGAAGAAAAAGGAGAGTGGGGGTAAAATGAAAAGAAAAATGTGGGTGGTGAAAGGAGAAAACAAAGAGCATGGCAAAGTTCTAAAGACTACATTTTTTCCTTCACCCCAAATTTCTTGTTTGAATTTTAATGTAGGTGACAATTTGAGAATGGATCATCACAAAGAAGGGGGAAATGATAGGAATCATCCCAGGCATAAAGGCCATGCTAATGAAGGGGGAAGGAGGACAAAGACACGATATTTGGCTCCATGGGTGAAGCTTCTTTTCAAGAGACTTCCAAGATTCCATGCCAAGAATGAAGAAGGTTGTCAAGCAATGGAGGATTAAAGAAGGGCCAAGAAGATCAAAACTTGGACAACAATTAGTATGAAGGGCCAAAGGAGCACATAAGGGGCAAAGACAAGAAAAACAGGTTGTGTGGAACCAGAGAACACCTGGCGCTAGGTCCACTAGTACACCTGGTGCCAGGTCAACACTGGAACAAATTGTTCCGTTCCAGAATACACTTGGCTCTGAGTACACTAGTACACCTGGTGGCAGGTCATTTCGGGTATAGCCCCGCTTTGCTGATTTTTATTATTTTATTTTATTTTTGTTTCTAATTTAATTTTCATGACTTTTGACTTATAATAGGTGTATTTAGACTTATTTAGGAGATGAATGGCTGAGATTACATCTCCCATTTGCTAGGTTTAGTTTGTTATCTTTATATGTGCCTCCTTACTCTTGTAATACATAGACTTTTGAGACTTAGAATATTTTTGATAGAGAAACCAAATTCTCTCTAAAGGAGAGTGTGTAAGGGGTGATTTCCATTTCAAGACCAAATCAAAAGGCTTAGTCCCATCTTTGATTCAATGTCTCTAAACTTCAAAGGGATAATCTAAATCTTTTTCTCTATTCTTGGGTGTTAGTATTTCTTTAGTGCTTTTGATAGGTTAAGTTTTGGAGTGCCTTCAAATCCTATATTTCTGTTCTAATCTCTTGATAGATTAGGGTATTTAGGTGTTTTGAAGTAGGCTAGACTCACCAAATCTCATTGGATTAATTGTATTTGCATTTAGTTCATTGTGTGTGTGTGTGTGTGTGTGTGTGAATTTGGTAGGGAGTTGGGTGACCAACTCTAGGGTTCTTATTCTTCAAAAATCAAGAGGCTTTTCGTGTACCATATCAGTATCTCTACTTGACCAACCAAACCTAAGGATGCACTAATCATCACTCACAAACCTAAATCATCCGGAGGCCACAAAATCTCTATTTCTAGGCGATCTTGCAAACCATTTGCATATTAACCCTAATCTCCAATCTCTCTCTCAGGTTAATTGAAAATAGCAACTATTAATTTAACTAAGTGGGTGTTCAATCTTAAACCTATCTCTCGAAATTATTAAGAAAGAATATTTAATTGAAACTAATCAAGCAAAACCCAAATTAACCAAGATAACAAAATAAACACAAATAACAAAATACCATAGAACAGAAAGTATAGATAAAAAAAAAAATACATCATCCTTAAACATTAAAATAAGGTGCAGACCTTTATTACAATTAAAAATCAAATCTTAGCATCAAAATTGTAAGGTAAGATTACAAAAAGAAGGGAAAAGAAAACTCATTGACAAGTCTTCTTCTTTATCTACTTGAGATCTGTAAGCAACCCTTTCTTCCTCTTCCTTGAATCTCTTGATCTTCCCCTATTCTCTATGTACAAACTCATAAGACTTAGGGTTCTTGAGAGAAAACCCTAAGTCTTTCCAACTCTTCTCATTTTCTTTCGTGCACTACAGTTGATATATATAGCCAAGGAGTCGGTGATTTTCCAAAGTACGCTGAAAAATACGTTGAATGTCTTATAGTTCCTTGGGCTGCCAAGTATTCCAAAAATAAGGCAGTCTAGGGAACTTAAGCTTCCCGTGGCCGCCAAGTTTATGTAAACTTGGCTCCTAACAAAGAAGACTAGGCAGCTTAGGGAACTTAAGCTTTCCTAGGCTGCCAAGTTACTGGAGAATTGCTCTTCACGGAGACCATAAGGCAGCCCTAGGCTACCAATTCTAAAGAACATAGCACTAAAAAAACACACTAGGCGGCATAGGGAAGTTCTACTTCCCTTAGCCACCAATATCCTAAAAATTAGGCAATTTGGAGGACATCTAGGTGGCCAAGGGAAGTTAAAGTTCCATAGGCAGCCTGGGAATTTGGACTTCCCCAAGCCGCCGTGTTTCATCCTGGCTTCTTCATTTTTGCTTTAATTCCTTCCTTTTCATCTTTATTCATCTTTAATTAGTCTTTTTGAATTCCTAACAAAAATAAGATGAAAATGGTGTAGTGAGTTGTGAATTGTGTAAGAATTTACCTCAATTAAAGCACAAAAATACTAGAAAATATATATGTGATAAGCCCTCATCACATACCTCTACACTTAAATCCTTGCTTATCCTCAAGCAAACAATATAACGCCACAAACAAAAAGCCTCTTACAAAATAAGATGAGATTTTTGAACAGAAGTTGGCCAAGATGGTAAAGGTATTATTTCTTCTTTGATTTGAGAATCAAGTCCAAAACCCAATTAGCTAAGCCAATTTTTGTGTAAACTAATATATTACAATAGAAATAATCAAAGCCATCGATGTTAAATTAAACAAATTCATGCTTATTCAAGATGTTCCATCTTGATTCTTTAAGTTTCGAATATAAATGATGTGATTCAAATAAGTTAGGCTTAATAAGTTAATTCCAATTTCTATGACCTCCCAACCATCATAATCCAAGTAGTAAACATAAGATTGGTCCATAGGCTCATTTTATTTCCTCAATTCTTTTTCAATTCTTTTTCTTTTTCTTTTTCTTGCAGTAAGGTAATGCATAAGCCTAGTAAAGATATGTAATAAGGATTTTTTAGCTTTTACGTTACCTTATTGCAAAAATTTTTCTATTTTCTATTTTTTTTTTTGGTTTGACAAGGTAATACATTTCTAGTAAAGATATGAATAACGATTTTTTTAGCTTTTGTATTACCTTATTTTATTCTCTTATTTTTTTTTACCCCAATCTATATTTACTCAAATCCGGAATAAGGACAAGTTGTGCAACCATAGAACAAAGATTAACTTAAAATTCTATACTTATATTTCATCAAAAACACCATCCCAATTCCTAAGAAACAATATGACACCACTTTTACTAAAGTCTGGACAAGTTTAATTTAAATTCTCAAGATTTAACCGTTTCACACGTAATGCATAAGCTTACATAAAAACAAACTCATCCAACAAGTTTTAAATCTAATTCTCATGCCAAAGGGGATATAATAACAATACCATCTTGGCCCAACATATCCATAAATCGAAAAAATTTGGCCCATTTTTCAAAATTGCACATAAATCATCAAAAATCAAGAAAATTCCACGATCACAATAAAAACTTGAACATAATATTAAATAACCCCTTCCCCATACTTAAACTAGATAACGTTCTCATTGGCCACAAATATAATAATAAATACATCTAAATTGGACAAAAGTGAATAAAAGGGAAAGAGAGTTAGCAGTACTCCCCAAGTGATCATAGCTCCTTGAAGAAGAATATATTTGTCAGAAGAAGAAGAGAAAAACTAGACTGGCAAAAATAAACGAAATGCAGTAAATATCAAATGTAAGAAATAATAATACAATAAAAATATATACAAAATTAAGTCCAAAGAAAAGAAGAGAAAAGTAAATATAAATAAAGTCCCAAAAAATGAAAAACAAAAAATCAAGACTTATCTACATCCTACAGGTTGTAGTCCACTCTTTTCATGTCTTCAATGTTTTCTCCAAGATAGAGCTTCAACTGGTCCCTATTTACTTTGAAAACTCTCTTTTCTAGATGAGATAGTTTAACTACTCTGAAAGGGTACACCTTGGTCACCAAAAATGGTCCAGACCACCTAGATCATAGCTTCCTTCAAAATAGCCTCAACCTTGAATTGAATAGCAACACTTGATCACCCTCATTGAATTCAGAACTATGTATGATGTGCTTGTCATGCCACTTCTTCATGTTCTCTTTTTAGATTCTTGAATTCTCATAAGCTATGTTCCTCCATTCTTCTAGCTCCTTTAATTGGAAAAGCCTTTTTGTCCCTACAGATTTAAGACCAAAGTTAACTAATTTAATGGTCCAAAAAGTTTTATGCTCCACTTCTACAAGTGGATGATACGACTTCTCATAGACCAACTTATATGGAGTTGTTCCTATAGGTGTCTTGTATGTTGTCCAATAAGCCCAAATAACATCATCTAATTTCACACTCTAATCTTTCCTAGTATGATTCACAACCTTTTCCAAGATTCTTTTTAGCTCTCTATTGACTACCTCTACTTGGCTACTAGTTTGAAGGTGGCAAGGAGTAGCTAGCTTGTAGGTAACACCTAATCTGTACAGCACTCTCTTCAAGTTGTTGTAAAAATGAGTTCTCCTATCACTTATAAACACTCTAGGCACCCCAAAGTGAGTAAATAGCATTTTTAGAAACTTAATCACCACTTGAACATTATTTGTAGGCAATGCACGTGCCTCTACCCACTTGGATATATAGTTAACAACCACCAAAATATACTTATTACCAAAAGAATTTGGAAAAGGTCCCATAAAATCAATTCCCCGACAGTTAAATATCTTACAGGCTTGGAAATTAGAATAGGGCATCTCATGAGCTTTAGAGATATTGCCTATCTGTTGGCATCTATCTCAATTTGTCGCAAACCTATGTGCATCCTCAAATATTGAAGGCTAATAGAATCCAAAGTCAAGAACTTTTCTTGCTGTCCCATTTTCTTGATAATGCTCCCAACTAGTCCTTCATGACAATGTTGGAGAATGTCCCAAGAATCTACAATATCTACACATTTTTGAATGATATGATCTGCATAACAACAAAACAAGAAAGGGTCCTTCCAAAAGTAATACTTCACATCTAAAAGAAATTTCTTTCTCTATTGTGGAGTAAGTCCTTTTGGAAGAATGCATGCTACAAGAAAGTTAGTATAATCTGCAAACTAATGGGAAACAGACTCTTGACATCCAATCCATAAAAGTTGTTCATCCGAGAAGACATCATTGATCTCTTCTTCTTTCAGTGCTTTTAGAATGGGTTTTTCTAGCCTTGATAGGTGATCTGCAGCTAAATTCTCAGCTCCCTTTTTAACCTTGATCTCAAAATCAAACTCTTACAATAATAACACCCATCTTATCAATTTAGGCTTAGAGTCACATTTAGAAAGAAGATATTTTAGTGCAGAATGATCAGTGTAAATCACAACTTTTAATAAGGTAGGGAAGAAATTTATCAAAAGCAAATACTATTGCTAGGAACTCTTTTTCTGTAGTGGTATAATTCTTTGCACTGCTGTGAGAGTTTTGCTAGCATAGTGGATTGGTTGAAAGTACTTACCTAGTAATGGTGCCAAAAACTTGATGTGTGTTTTTTGCATATAGAAAATTCATATCAAAAGTGCCCCACATCAAGTTTTACTAATTAAAAAACCAAATATAATTACATAACACGCACATATAGGAAAGTGCACCTATCGTATTACCCTTATTTCCTTTTTTTCTCATTATTTAGCCAAATAAAAATATGAAGTATACAAGATAAATTACACTAGGAGAAAAGTCAAGTTCTTACACAAGAGAGAGTCACAAGTTCATCAAGGAATTAGAAAGAGATAAGCCCATGTAACAAAAGGAATTCCCCGATTCAAAACCTAAAAGTTGAGTACCCTTTGGATTCATAAATTCTAACTATAGGCATCGGAGTGAGTTAACTATTAATCCACTATCTCTTGAGTTATGAGATTTATATCCCCAAATTTGATTAATTGGTATCTCTATCTAACCAATCAAACCTAAGGATGCATTAATCACCACTCACAATCCTAAATCATCTAGAAGTCACAAAATCCCAATCTCTTAAGTAATATCGCAAACCCTTTGATTATTAGCCCTAATCGCCAACCTCCTTCTTGGGTTAATTGAAAATGACAAATGCTAAATTAGCTAAATGGGTGTTCAACCTTCATCTTATCTTTTGAAATTATTAAAGGAAGAACATTTAATTGAAACTAATAAACCAAAACCTAACTTAACCATGATAACACAATAGTATAAATAACTAAATCTAGAACAAAAAGAATAGATCCAAAGGAAATACATCATCCTCAAGCATAAAAATAGGTACAACCCTTTATTACAATTAAAAATCAAATCTTAGCATGAAAATTTCAAGGTAAGATTACAAAAAGAAGGGAAAAGCAAATTCATCAACAAGTCTTCTTCTTCCTCCTCCTCTTGAGATCTTCAAGCAACCCTCTCTTTCTCTGCCTTGAATCTCTTGATTTTCCTCTCTTCTTTATGTGCAAACTCACAAGATTTAGGGTTCTTGAGAGAAAACCTAAGCCCTCCCAACTTTCCTCCCACTGTTTCGTGCACAACATCTGATATATATAGCCAAAGAACTTGTGATCTTTGAAAGTACGTTGAAATGGCTTGTGGGCCGCCTAGAGAATTTGAACTTCTCTAGGCCGCCAAGTATTCCAGAAAAAAGTGGCCTAAGGAACTTAAGCTTCCTTAGGTCACCATTTTTCTGTAAACTTGGTTCTTAACAAAGAAGACCAGGCGGCCTAGGGAATTTAAGCTTTCCTAGGCTGCCAAGTTATTGGAGAATTGCTCTTCACTGAGACCACAAGGCAGCCTAAAGAAGTTCCTTCTCCCCAAGCCACCACCTCTAAAGAACATGGCACAAAAAAAATACACTATTTCTAGAAATTAGGTAATTTGGAGGACATCTAGGTGGCCTAGGGATCGTAGACTTCTCTAGGTGACCAACTTTCTATTCCTTTGCAAAATTTTGCACCATTTAGGTGGCCTAAGGAACTTGGACTTCCTTAGGCTGCCAGCTTTCATCGTGGCTTCTTTGTTTTTTCTCTATTTCCTTCCTTTTCATTTTTATTCATCTTTAATTGGTCTTTTTGAATTCCTAACAAAAATAAGATGAAAAAGGTGTAGTGGGTAGCGAATTGCGTATGAATTTACCTCAATTATAGTACAAAAACACTAGAAAATATAGATATGATGAGCCCTCATCAATTACTAGTTTACCATTATGAAAGGTTGTACCAAGTTAACTTCTCCACATTGTTGCATGACCTCATCCACAGCAATGCATGACGGTGTTCATAGTCTGCATGATAATTTTTTACAGGCTGCATGGCAGAATGGCATGGTACACACTCATGCACCATGATATGCACAACTTTTGAATAGTATATTTTTTGATTATTTTGTATGGTTTGATGCATGATTGTACATCATACCATGCATCTTTAATAATAAAACTTAAAAAACACTTCATTCTTCAACTATGCTTTTGTCCAAATTGCTTGGCAACGATCCAAAACATTTATCATCATCTTTAAACCATCTTCGACCATTTAAAACATTAAAATTCACTCTTTTATACTATAGATTCCTACTAAACAATAATCCACAAAATGAGAAAAATCTATACAAAATCTACACAAATGAACATACAAAAATTAAATAAAGAGTATAAAATTATGACGTTTTTGTGTGCATGCACTCGTGCCAGCACACACACATATATAGTGAGTTATCTGAGTCAAATGATTTGAATTTCTTCTAACTCAAGCTTAGCTTATATTTTGGATGAGTAAATAATTTTGACTCACGTATTATTTATTTGGCTAATGAACTAAACTCTTTAAGATAAATTTAAAATTGAATAATAAACTATTAGCTTAACTTATTTTGAACTTAGCAGTAAGTAAAATGCACGGACTACTAAGTAATGCAAAGGCCAAAATTATTTCTTGGACAAGCTACCCCGTAGCTTACACCTAATACCGAGACTAATTAGATATTGGATTGCATAGGCTACGCATATGAAATAGGAGAAAAATGCATAAACAACAACATTAATTTTATTAAACACCCTAATCTTGTAATACCCCCATTTAAAACCACCTTCATTATATGGGGAAGTCATGCATGGCATAACATTTTTTATTGCACTTTATAATTTGAACCATTTTCGTGAGTATGTGTGATCATGAGTTTGTTATTTCATGAATTCATTTATTTTGATATGGTTGAGTTGGTTGAGCTTATGTTTTATTGAGTAGAATCTATTACAAGGGAAATGAAGTAAGTAAGTGGGAATTAATGGAATTTGTTGGAGGAATATTTACACAAGAATGATTGTAGTCTAGTGGTTAAGGCTTGGTGTTTGTTTCTTGGTGGACTTAAGTTCGAATCCCAACTCTTGCAAACCTTTTCCTTCTTATTTCCAATCATGCTCTTTTTCCTTATTTTTTTCTTCTTGGCCGATTGCTCTAGGGTTGCCGCCACCCTAGAATCCCAATTGCTAAAATGTAGGAATTTGATTATTTTAGGTTTTGATAAAAAAGAATTAAGTAAATTCAATTCCTATTATTCTCTAATTAATATTTTATTCCAATCTTTTAGGAAGTTTAATTATTTTATCATCTAGAATTTTCTAAAGGTTTTACTCAAGGGTTTTATTATGGAAAGAAAATTATAGGAGCATTTATTTTGGAAACTGTATTGTAGCTACTATTTTCAAAAGAAGGAAAGTTTCCCCAAGTTGTTTTTCTCTAAAAAGTTTATTTAGAAATAAATAGATCTTGTCCAAATCTTTAAAGGAAATAAATATTGTCCCAAGATTTATGGCCTTTTCTCGAAGACTAGTATTTAGGGAAAGAAATTTTTTTTCTTTTTTCCCCCTAAGAAACTAGATTTTATCACCTAATATAATTATTCGTTAATTAATTATTTTTGCCTAAAATAAATTAGGACATTTCCTAAATTAATTCTTGGATCAATATTCCATTTTTATTAACTAATTTTTTTGGAATAAAACCAACCCTAGCAGCCACCTTGATGAACTTTTATTTCCATTCAAATTCCCTAAATAAAGGGGGAAATATACTTAAGTGATTTTAATTAATCAAGACTCTTTTAATCAATTAATCAATCGGATTTTCTCATCTTTCTCCCTAATTTTGGCCACCACACACACACACACATGAAAATTCCAGCAAGCTTTGTTCTCCAATTTTCTCTTGTTTAGCTAAAACAACACCACCAAAAAGCCATCATTCCTATTCTTCATTTTCGGCCAATACAAGAATCAAAAGAGCAGCTTCTTTTCTCTTCTCTTAGTCTCTTATTTTGGCCACAATACCAACTAGTAAATAGGAACAAAAACATGCTACACCTTGCTCCATTTCAGCCAAACCAAGAAGGCCAAAAGCTGTCATTTTTCTTCTTGTGATCAAGAGTCCAAAACATGACCAATTTCTCCCAAACACAAAAACACCTCAACCTAACCTATTTTCTTCATCAAACTAGTCTCCAATCAAACTCTAAACACTCCCTATTGCTTGAAATTTCCAGCTGCCACCCTTTCCAAGAAGTTCCTCCATATCAACCTTTAAGTATCTCCAAACTTGAAATCTAAGCCTAAGGTGAATAGTCCTTCCCTCTCAACTTTTATTTCAATAATCCTCTTCTTTGATTCTCAATCTAGATCTTCAAGAGGCTGATCTTTGTCCTTTTTTATTGGAGATTTTTGAACAAGAAGGCCAAGAGCACCCCTATCAACCTTTCTTCCTCAAGTGAACCGAAGTAACCACCAAAAGCACCACTTTGCTCTTAGTGTGTCTCGTCAAGAGGTATTCTTGGTCTCGATCACTTTTGCTTTAAAGAAGATTGCTTTTATGGGGGTTTTTATCTTGCATGGAGGCTAGACGAAAGCATGAATAGGCTATGTTGATGAGTTAAGGGTTAAATGGAATGAACGAACATGATTGAATAATACTATAAAGATTTAGATCTATTTTATATTGATTAAAGATGAGATATTTTGACTCAAATGAGGCTATGATATGGATTTAATGATAGTTGGTTATGGGAGTTATCCTGTTGATGGTTTAAGTTAAGTATATGCATGTTTGATGATGAGTAGCATAATAAGGGAGGGTCATGAGCATAGTTTATTAAATTAATTTATTTAGGGTCCGTGGATGATCTATGGGATCATGGGGATTCTTGTTTTATGAGATGATAATAGCTAGGCCATGTGAAATATTTCGAATCTAACTATTGAATCATTAATTCTAGATAAGGAGGAAGTCTGAATAGAGTGCAAGTATTGGCTTTGATTTGTCTAATTGAGTAATCAAGTAAGTCCTTGCATAATTATTTTGCTAAATCTTACATGCTTGCAAGTAGTTTGTGCAATGATCTTTAACATGCTGTCAATGTGATGATTAAACCGTTGGTTGAATATGATGAATTGTATTGTGGTATTTTGATAGTTGATTTGAGAACGTGGATATTTTATTTTCTAAATGAGTTTGTCAAATCTCAACTTTTAAACTGAAACGATTCTTTTCTTTATTACTAAACGTTTTTAAATGAAAACTTATTGTGAAAAGCCACATTTTGCAAAGACAAGGTAATCAACGATTGTGAAAAAAAAAAAGAAATGGTTCTGCCCCTAAATGGGGAGTGTTGAGTACTTAGTTGGGATAGGCTAGTTGTTCTAGTCTCGGAGAGTTGGAGTGAGCCTTCTAGTAGGCGGCCACCTCCATAAGATAAACTCTGCTTAAAGGAGAGACAATACTACTTAGCCAGGCCGATCCGAGCTAGCATATTCGTCCATTTAGACGTTGTTTATCCGGGTTGAACAACTGGTGTGTTGGGTGTAGAGATGGAGGAGTATCTTACCCGAGTAGGCAAATCACCCACTGCCCAGTGTTGATCAGTTACACTGGGAGCTATCATGATGGTGGTCATAATATTGCCTTGATATTGATATTGATATTGAATCATTGTTTATCCCTTACTTAATAAACTTATGATTTTGATGAGATGATGATGATTTATTGAGAACTGTCTTGAATATGTTGAGCAATGCTCCTTGAATAACTGTTTATTGATGAGAAACGACTTGCAAACATAATTTGTGGTTTTGATAAACCTGCATGCATGAAATGTTTATATATGACATTCACATAAACGGGACTTACTGAGATGCCAATCTCACACTATTTTACACCGTGTTTTCAGGGGAGTGCTTTTATTGAGCAGGTTGGGTGAATAAGAGCTGTAAGTTTATCTTCATTTTATTTTATCTTTGTGAGAGATGGTTGTTAGTTTTAAAATTTGGGACTTGTATATGTTTTGACTTTGGTTGTTTTAAGTTATTTTACTTTTGTACCTCGTTATAAGGACCCCTAGTTCTTTGGACGGGGCGACATCCCGCTCTATTTGGGTACATAGGTAGTGGGGTATTACAAGTGGTATCAGAGCCTAAGTTTAGGCAATTGGCTTTATTGAGTAGTACCTACACCCTAGGAATTGAGATTTATTGAATAGTGCTTGAACTCTAAGAATCAAGATCTAGTTCTGATTTTTCTATGTTTCTTATATAGAATGACTAAAAGATCCGCAGCTGTGACCAGAGACTGTCCTTTTATGTGTGGTCCTGTGAGTGGTAGAGCATCTAGCCCCATTCCTATACCGAATTCTTCATCATCTGATTTGGAGATAGAACCTGAGGGTGGATAATTCTTCAGTGAAGATGAGGTAGACCATGAGCCGCCTATGATAGAAGACTTAGGAATAGAAGAAGGACTTGAGAATCCTGCCCCAAAGCTACCTACATTTGAGGCGAATGAGGATATGGTGGAGTATGAGGGTGCTGATGAGGGGAAGATAGGGATGGAGGAGTAATTGATGATGAGAATGAGGATGAGTTAGGAGGACTTGGGATTGAAGGGGAGATAGGAGAGCTCGAGGGCAAGGGTGAGGCGGAAGTGATTGAGGAGGAGGATAGAATTGATATATCTGGAAACCCATCTATAGAGGAGGGAACCCGATGCTTCTAGGAAGTGAATCTTATGAGTCAGAATCTGGGAGACCTAAGAGTGCACTGATGCTGGCTATGGAGAAACTTAGGGATGCGAAGTTGAGAATCAAGATAAGGGGTAGGGAGCCTACCGGATTTGCATTGGGGCGGCCTAGGAAAAAGCCTAGATCCTCTGGTTTCTCCAGAGATTGCGAGTTAGATCACCCCAACAGCAATGCAGGATGGCTAGTGAAACCTCCTTCTGAGACTTTCGAGGATTCTAGCTACTTTAGTGATGTTTAGAGTTTATAGGACCCTTAGCGCTATGCTTTTAATTTTATGAAGAGATATTCATTTATTTATTTGATTTAGGATTTTTTTTCTTTATTTCGAACTTTGTTTAGCAAGAATAAAAAGAGTACCTAATAGGATACTCCCTTGTTTTGTACCAAGTTGGTTTTGGTCAATAAGAGCATGGTTCTATTGATTTATTTATTCTATTTGGAGTATTATTTGTAAAAATATTTACTTTCCATCGAATATCAAGCTATTTTAAATTTATAAGTTGACCAATCGCATATCATGAACTTTCCCCTAATAATCATTGTATTGGGTGCACATAGATGGCACAAAAACATAGAACTACTGTGCGAGAGAGAATCATTCGGGAGAGTGAGTCGTCAACTCCCAAGTTTGAGCAGATGCGTTGGTACACACCAAAAGTGGAGGGGGATTTCAAACAGGAGCAGGAATTGACATATGGAGAATCCTCAGAAGTGACTATGGGGTAATCTTTTGGTAAGATGGCTGCTATTCTTTAGAATTTGACCGAGTGGGTGGATAAGGTGGACAAGAAAGCACATAAGGGTGAGGATGAGGCACTGGAACAATTCCTGAAGTTCCAACCTTTAATGTTCCAGGGAGAAGTGGAGCAAAATGAAAAGAAAGAGTAGTGGATCAAGCAGATAGAGGAAATCTTTGCAACTTTGCAGTACATACTGAGAGGAGAAGGGTGAAGTTTTCTTAATTTAGGCTGAGGGGACCTGCCCGACCATGGTGGTAACAAGTCCAGGAGGACTGGGAGAGAGAGAATTATGATTAGACGTGATAGAACTTTGTGGAGGCTTTTAAAGTAGAGTACATTCCACGATGGATAGTGGAGAAGAAGGAGGATGAATTCCAAATCCTTAAGTAAGGAGGGATGATCGTGGCCCAGTACGCTGCATGGTAAATTTACTCAACTATCTAAGTACTACAAGTGTTTGGTGGACACTGAGTAGAAATGGACACGGTAATTTATGAAGGGTCTTAGGCAGGATATAAGGAAGGCATTGGCTCCATCTCCACCAGTGACATATACTACTACAGTGGAAGCAGCAATCTGGACGGGGAACGAGGATAGGAATGGGCCGATGAACTAGCCATTCCAACCAAGTCGATCACCAATGAGACCTCCGATTAGTAAGCGACACTGGTCTAATACAGTGGGGAAAAAGCCGAGGACAATCCTACCAGGCTCCTATGTGCCGGAACTGCAGGAGACATGGTCATGTGGATAGGGATTGCTAGTCAAAAGGAGCAACCAAAAGATGTTTTAATTGTGGTGATCCAAACCGCCTGAGGAACACCCGCCCTAAACCACTCCGGATGGGGTAAGGAGCTTCAACTCAACCAGCTGGGGAAATCAGAGTTGCACCTATTGGGATGACTGGAGGAGGAGGTCAAAAACCTCAAGTGAAAGCTAAACTCTTCGCTCTGAACTAGGAAGAGGTTGGAGCTGATTCAACAGTAGTTGAAGGTACGCTTTCTATTCAAGGTCAATCTGTTTCTATTTTGATAGACCCCAGATCGACTCATTCATATGTGAACGATAAGTATGCATGCCATTTATTTGGGTTAGGGCGGGATAGAAATGCCTTATACCATGTTAGTGAGCACCCTCTTGGGAGGCAGAGAGATGCGAGTAGGGTAGTGCAAGAGTGTGACATTATGGTGGGGAAAGAAATTTTGAAGGTAGACCTTATAATCTCACCTATTGATGACTATAATCTGATTCTGGGTATAGATTGGTTAGCAAAGCATGGAGCAAGAGAGGATTGTAAGGTTAAGATGGTGCAGTTCGTTAGACCCGGATGTGATGTACTAGAGTTTAGCAAGAAGAAGATAAAAGAGTTGAAATTCCTGATAGTAGGAACAAAGGCTCGGAAGATGCTAAAAAAGGGTTGTGTAGGGTATCTGGCTTACTTAATCAATAAGCCAAAGGAATAGTGTAACTTGGAAAGCATAGAGGTGATGAAGGACTTCGCAGATGTATTCCCGGCTGAACTCACTTCTTTTTCACCTCCTTAGGAAGTCGAGTTCACTATTGATCTAGTTCCTGGAGCTGAGCCAATATCGAAGATTCTCTATCGGATGGTGCCCGCAGAATTAAAGGAATTGAAGGAACAACTGGAGGAATTGGTTAAGTAAGGGTATATAAGGCCAAGTACTTCGCCTTAGAGAGCCCCGATATTGTTTGTAAAGAAGAAAGATGGGACGCTAAGGTTGTGTATAGACTATAAAGGGCTGAATAACCTCACAATAAAAAACAAGTACTCCTTACCCCTAATTGATAAGTTATTCGATTAGTTGTAGGGTTCTTGTTACTTTCCCAAGTTGGACCTCTGGCAAGGTTATTACCAACTGCGAATCAAGAAGGAGGATATTCCCAAAATAGCCTTCAACACCAAATATGGGCAGTACAAGTTTTTGATGATGTCATTCAGAGTAACTAATGCACCTCATGTTTTCATGGATCTTATGCACAGAGTTTTCTATCCGTATTTAGATAAGTTCGTGGTGGTGTTTATAGACGATATTTTGATCTATTATTAAAGTCTGGAGGAGCATATTGAACATTTGACAATGGCGTTGGAGAAGTTGAGAGAGCATAAGCTTTATGCTAAATTCAGCAAATGTGAGTTTTATTTAGATTCAGTGGCATTTCTTGGTCATGTGATATCCAAAGATGGAATTAAGGTGGATCCAACAAAAGTTGAAGCTGTCTCAAATTAGAAGCAACCGAAGAGTGTAACTAAGATTTAGAGTTTCCTTGGATTGGCTGGGTACTACCACCGGTTCATCAAGAACTTCTCTACGCTGGCTATGCTGATGACCTGATTGCTAAGGAAGAACGTGCCATATGTTTGGAGTGATTAGTGTGAGAAGAGTTTTCGAGAGCTCAAGAGGCAATTGATGACGGCATCGGTGTTGAGTTTACCTGAAGGAGGTAAACCCTATTCCTTGTACATGGACGCCTCTAAGGAAGGTCTAGGGGCAGTATTGATGCAAGGCAGGAAAGTTATCACCTATGCATCGAGGAAGCTAAAGCTGCACGAGGTAAACTATCCAATGCATGACTTAGAGTTGGTGGTGAAAGTGTTTACTTTAAAGAAATGGCGACATTATTTATATGGAGCAGAGTATGAAGTCTTCACGGATCATAAGAGCTTGAAATATATTTTCACGCAAAAGGACTTGAATTTAAGGCAGAGAAGGTGGATGGAGTTCTTGGAAGAATACAAGTGTCCAATTAACTACCATCAGGGAAAGCTAATGTTGTAGCTAATGCACTTAGTTGAAAAGTGAGGATGGTTAGTATGAGGGTACAAGAAGTCCGAATAGTACAAGAACTCTTGGAATGAAAGATAGAAGTAGGAGATGGAAAGATCATCTTAAGTAACCTGAAGTTGGAACCTGAGTTGAGGCAGGAGATTAGTGAGGTGCAGCAGAGCAACCAAGAATTTCAAACTTTCAAGGCAAAGGAAGTTAAGAGAAGAAATAAGGAGTTTTCGACTGATGAGGTGGGAGTATCATATTTTTGGGAGCAGATATGTGTACTAAATGATCAAGTGTTGAAGAGGAAGATAATGGATGAGTCTTATAGGAGTAAGTATACTATTCATCCTGGAGAAGTAAAAATGTACTAGGACTTGAAGAAAGCCTACTGGTGGCCGAGGAGGAAAAGGGATATGGCGCGATACGTCTCTACTCGTCTGACGTGTCAGAAAGTGAAGGTAGAGCATAAGAAAGTAGTTGGATTACAACAGCCGTTACCTATTCTTGAGTGAAAGTGGCAGGAGGTGATGATGGACTTTGTTACCGGACTTCCGATGTTAAAGACTCTGAAGGATGCTGTTTGGGTTGTGGTTGATAGGTTGACCAAGACTGCTCATTTTATCCCGGTAAATATTAAGGACTCTATGGAAAAGTTGGATAAGACTTACATTCAGGAAGTGGTTAGATTGCATGGTGTACCGTTAAGTATTGTATCTGACAGGAATCCCAGATTTACCTCAAGGTTTTAGACCAAGTTTCAAGAGTTAATGGGAACGATTCTGAAGCTCAACACTTCTGCTCATCCGCAGACAGATGGTTAATCTAAAAGAGTCAACCAGATATTGGAGGATATGCTCAGGGCTTGTGTGTTGGATTTTGGAGATAAGTAGATAGATTATATACCATATGCTAAATTGGCGTACAACAACAGTCACCAAGCATCAATTGGAATAGCATCTTATGAAGCGTTATATGGACGGAAGTGTCAAGTACCGTTATACTGGGGTTGGACTGAGGATGGACAAATCAACAAGTTTAGGGAGGTGAATATTGAAGAGATGGCAGGTAAAGTAAAGATGATAAGGAAGAGGCTAAAAGCCATGTAAAGCTGACAGAGGAGTTTTGTTGACAATAGAAGAAGAGAAATAAAGTTTCAAGTGGGAGATCAGACTTTTCTGAAGATAATGCCGAGCAGGGAAATTCTAAAATGGAAAAGAGGAAAATCGAGTCCTAGATATTTGGGACCATTTTCGGTGATTGAAAAGATTGAACTCGTAGCATATCGATTGGAGTTGCCGAAAGGGTTGGCAGGAATTCACGATGTGATCCATGCGTCTCAGTTAAAGAAATACAACCCTGACCCAGGCATGTATTGAATGAGGAGCCATTGATTCTACAACCAGATTTGAGCTATGTTGAGAAACCAATTAAGGTTTTGGATTGTAGTGTCAAGATATTGAGGAATAAGCAGATACCTATAGTGAAGATTTTGTGGGATCATCATGGTACTTAGGATGCAACTTGGGAAACTATGTTGGGTATTTCAGGCTCGTATCCTATACGGCGCAACGGAAAATAAAACGAGATATCATCCCAGGATCCACATATGTGTGGAAAACAAGACATAAAGACAACAAAGGTAACAACTTTTACCATTCTTTGATCGTGCGAAGAATAAAATTTTTTCTTTTTTCAAGTCGAGGCGTGATCCAGCAATCCTCTTGATCAAACTCGACGAGAGTTGAACGTCCAACTACTATAATCACAATGTGTGATTATCATGATACTTAGGATGTGAAGATACCTATGGTGAGAAACCAATTAAGGTTTTGGATTGCAGTGTTAAGATATTGAGGAATAAGCAGATACTTATGGTGAAGATTTTGTGGGATCATTATGGTACTTAGGATGCAACTTGGGAAACTATGTTGGATATCTCAGGCTCGTATCCTATACGGCGCACCGGAAAATAAAATGAGATACCATCTAAGAATTAGCATATGTGTAGAAAACAAGACATAAAGACAATAAAGGTAACAGCTTTTACCTTTTTTTTATCGTGCAAAGAACAAAATTTTTTCCTTCTTCAAGTCGAGGTGCGATCCAGCAATCCTCATGATCAAACTCGACGAGAGTTGAACGACCAACCACTATAATCATATCATAGTGTGTGATTATCTCTAACTGTAATCCACATAGAGGAATACTCAAATACCAAAATTTCCTGTGCTAGCAGAAAAAGATGGCGGCTAGGGTTGTTACACAAGAACAATTGAGAGAGAGAGAGAGGAGAGAAGGATTTTGTGTGTTGGGTTTTTGGTGTTACGCCTTAGCTAGGGTTTCGTGTGTTTCATCTATATGTTACACAAAAATTCCCTACCAAAACTGAGAATTCTAATCCTATTAGAATTTCCTAATTGTAATTGGAAACATCAAGTTCTCACAATTACAATTTGGACCACAAATCATAACTAATTATAATTTGTCCACAACAAATTCTCTTTCTCTCAATCAACCCCACTATGTTATCAAATAACATCTTAAGTATATAATCATCTATTGTGTGTGACCTATTAGGTTTTCCAATCAATTGGTAGCGAACATGAATTAATCCAAACATCTTTGAGATTAATGATCCATAATTAATTAGAATTAATCCTATTAATTCTAATCAGGATTGGTTTATTAATTCATTAATTAATAAACCCATATTCCCGGATTATGAGCGGTATCTAGCAATATATCATGACCACCCAAGAGTCCAGGAAGTCAAGTGGCTTGACATGAACCCTTCAATAACAAACTATAGTGCAATTAACTCATTTCACCATATAATATCTCATCCAGTTTGGAGTACGAAATTAGTGCCAGTTCCCTCCCAAATAAATTTTGGCCCGAATACAATAGTAATTGTACCAAGAACCCATTACTCTAGATGTGTATCAATTGGAACTATTTCCAATTCACAATCGCCTTGGCCAAGGACTTCTCGAGTAGTAATTCCTACAAGTAGCCGTGAGATATTCGTCCATACTATTAGGAGTGGTGAATCCTTTATTGACCCTCTCAACTATTTTTGTTTACCTCATAATGTACCCAATATCTATCTCATAGGCGGCCCTTGATCGAGCTCCAGAGATTGGAATCAAAGTACAATACTCAGCAAACAAAGTACCTTATAGATCTCAAGTCTAAGGACACTTGCACGTTTGCTATATTGAGATTATATCACTGGCACGAAATAGTTATCCATGTGATTATCTCATAGCTAGGTCATCCAATGTACTTGTTTCATTAACAAGCATCCATGTATTTACTTTGAGTATCTCACGGATATGAGAACCACTGCCTGATCAAATCAGGAAGTCTAACAAATGCTAGTCTTAACGCATTAATGATGTCTTGTCTCATTAATATGATGACTACGGACTATTTAAGTACTAACACTATACAGTGTAGTAGGAATCTCATATTATGATTTCTATCATAATTTTCTTAACACAGTGTTGTACTAGGGACTTTATCTAACAGTTATATTTTACAAAGGTAAACAAAAGAAACTGTAAGATAAATAATGCCTTTTATTAAAATAAAATGTGTCATATAGAATGAATAAGTGATTGCCTCTAGGGCATAACACTAACAAACTAAAGATTGGGTGAAGAGAAAGTATCCAAATTTGCTTTAAAGGTATAGCGCTCTGAATTTCGGGACGAAATTCTCTTAAGGGAGAGATGATGTAATACCCCATTTTAAAACCACCTTTATTATATGGGGAAGTCATGCCTAGCATAACATTTTTTTTATTGCACTTTATAATTTGAACTATTTTCATGAGTATATGTGATCATGAGTTTGTTATTTCATAATTCATTTGTTTTGATATGGTTGAGTTGGTTGAGCTTATGTTTTATTGAGTAGAATTTATTAGAAAGAAAATAAAGTAAGTGAGTGGGAGTTAAGGGAATTTGTTGAAGGAATATTTACACAAGAGTGGTTGTAGTCTAGTGGTTAAGGTTTGGGGTTTGTTTCTTAGTAGACTTGAGTTCGAATCCCAACTCTTGCAAACCTTTTCCTTCTTATTTCCAATCAAGCTCTTTTTCCTTTTTTTTTTCCCTCATGGCCGATTGCTCTAGGGTTGTCGCCACCCTAAAATCCCAATTCCTAAAAGGTAGGAGTTTGATTATTTTGGGTTTTGATAAAAAGGAATTAAGTAAATTAAATTCCTATTATTCTCTAATTAATATTTTATTCCAAACTGTTAGGAAGTTTAATTATTTCATCATCTAGAATTTTCTAAAGGTCTTACTCAAGGGTTTTATTATGGAAATAAAATTGTAGGAGCATTTAATTTGTAAACTATATTATAGCTATTATTTTCAAAAGAAGGAAAGTTTCCCCAAGTTGTTTTTCTCTAAAAAATTTATTTGGAAGTAAAAAGATCTTGTCCAAATCTTTAAAGGAAATAAATATTCTCCCAAGATGTTTGGCCTTTTTCGAAAACTAGTATTTAGGGAAAGAAGAATTCAGCTTTATTCCAAGAAACTAGATTTTATCATCTAATATAATTATTCCTTAATTAATTATTTTTGCCTAAAATAAATTAGGACATTTCCTAAATTAATTCTTGGATCAACATTCCATTATTATTAACTAAATTTTTTGGAATAAAACCAACCCTAGCTGCCACCTTGATGAGCTTTTATTTCCATTCAAATTCCCTAAATAAAGGGGGAAACTTACCTAAGTGGTTTTAATCAATCAAGGCTCATTTAATCAATTAATCAGCTAGATTTTCTCCTCATCTTTCTCCCTAATTTCAGCCAGTACACACACACACACACACACATGAAAATTCCAGCAAGCTTTGTTCTCCAATTTTCTCTTGTTTTAACTAAAACAACACCACCAAAAAGCCATCATTCGTATTCTTCAATTTCGGCCAATACAAGAACCAAAAGAACAGCTTCTTTTCTCTTCTCTTCCTCTCTTATTTCGTCCACAATACCAACTAGAAAACAGCCACAAAAACATCCTAAACCTTGTTCCATTTAGGCCAAACCAAGAAGGCCAAAAGCTGTCATTTTTCTTCTTGTGATCAAGAGTCCAAAACAAGACCAATTTTTCCCAAACACAAAAACACCTCAACCTTACCTATTTCCTTCATTAAACCAGTCTCCAATCAAAATCTAAACACTCACTCCCTACCACATGAAATTTCCAGCTGCCACCCTCTCCAAGAAGTTCGTCCATATCAACCTCCATGCATCTTCAAACTTGAAATATAAGCCTAAGGTGAGTAGCCCTTCAACCTTCTCAACTTTTATTCGATTAATCCTCTTCTTTTATTTTCAATTTAGATCATCAAGGGGCTGATCTTTTTCCCCTTTTATTGGCGATTTTTGAATAAGAAGGCCAAGGGCACCCCAATTAACCTTTCTTCCTCAAGTGAACCCAAGCAACCACTAAAGGCACCACCGTTGCTCTTAGTGTGTCTTGTCAAGTGGTATTCTTGGTCTCGATCTCTTTTGCTTACATAAGATTGCTTTTATAGTGGTGTTGTCTTCCATGAAGGCTAGACGAATGCATGAATAGGCTATGTTGATGAGTTAAGGGTTAAATGGAATGAACGAACATGATTGAATAATAAAGATCTAGTTCTATTTTATGTTGATTAAAGATGAGATCTTTTGACTCAAATGAGGCTATGATATGGATTTAATGATACTTGGTTATGGGAGTTATCCTATTGATTGTTTAAGTTAAGTATATGCATGCTTGATGATGAGTAGCATAATAAGGGAGGGTCATGAGCATAGCTTATTAAATTAATTTATTTAGGGTCTGTGGATGATCTATGGGATCATGGGGATTCTTGTTTTATGAGATGATAATAGCTAGGCCATGTGCAAATTTCGGATCTAACTATAGAATCATTGATTCTAGATAAGGAGGAAGTCTGAATAGAGTGCTAGAATTGGCTTTGATTTGTTTGATTGAGTAATCAAGTAAGTTCCTGCATAACAGTTTTGCTTAATCTTACATGCTTGCAAGTATTTTGTGCAATGACCTTTGAAATGCTGTTAATATGATGATTGACATGATGATTGAAGAGTTGGTTGAATATGATGACTTGTATTGTGGTATTTTAATACGTGATTTGAGAACGTGGATATTTTATTTTCTAAATGAGTTTGTCAAATCTCAACTTTTAAACTGAAATGATTTCTTTTTCTTTATTACTAAACATTTTTATAAGAAAACTTATTGTGAAAAGCCATGTTTTGCAAAGAGAAGGTAATCAACGATTGTGAAAATGAGAGAAATGATTCTGCCCCTAATGGGAAGCGTTGAGTACTCAGCTGGGGTAGGCTAGTGGTACTAGTCTCAGAGAGTTGGAGTGAGTCTTCTGGTAGGCGGTCACCTCCATAAGACAAACTCTGCTTAAAAAGGCTATGGTACTGCTTAGTCAGGCTAGTTTGAGCTAGTATATTGGTCTATGTGGACTTTCTTTATTTGGGTTGGACAACCGGCTTGTTAGGTGTAGAGATGGAAGAGTATTTCACCCTAGTGAGAAGATCACCCACTGCTCAGTGTTGATCAGTTACACTGGGGGCTATCATGATGGTAGTCATGATATTAACTTGATACTGATATTGATATTGAATCGGTGTTAATCCTCACTTAATGAACTTATGATTTTGATGGGATGATGATTTATTGAGAATTGTCTTGAATATGTTGAGCAATACTCATTGAATAACTATTTGTTGATGAGAAACGACTTGCAAACATAATTTGTTGCTTTGATAAACTTGCATGCACAAAATGTTTATATATGATATTCAGACACACGGGACTTATTGAGATTCCAATCTCACACTATTTTCCACCATGTTTTCAGAGGAGTGCTTTTATTGAGTAGGTTGGATGAATAAGAGTAGGAAGTTTATCTTCATTCTATTTTATCTTTGTATTTCTTTTGAGAGATGGTTTTTAGTTTTAAAATTTCAGACTTGTACAAGTTTTGACTTTGGTTGTAATAAGTTTATCGCATTATTTCTTTTAGTTATTTTCCTTTTGTACTTGGTTATAAAGACCCTTGGTCCTTTGGATGGGGCAACATCCCACCTTATTTGGGTATGTAGGTAGTGGGGTGTTACAAATCTTCACCCCAAAAGTATTGTGGCCTCTCTATCATTTAATTAAAGTAATGTGCCTTATGATTTATTCAACTTTATCAAAGTAGTATAATTTTTATTTAAATCACAAAAAACTTGATGATCTTGAACTAAAATAATATGCAAAATTCTTCTTAGAATATGAAAATTTGTTTCATATAAAAATTAATCACAAAATTGAATCATTAGAAAAAAAACCTAATTCAACTACAAGAAAATTCCACCAACAACATAAGGATTTCAATTTATCGATTCCAAAAAAAAAAAAAAAAACTGAACTCCTAGTAAATCTCAACAACAATAACAAAACTTCTCTAGGAAAAGACTAGAAAGAATCAATAGCATCAACCAAAAAAAAAAAAAAAAACAAGAAAAGAACCCAAGCCAAAACATAAAGAAAGAACTACTTCTTATTATTATGAAAAATATATGCAGAAAATAAAAGAAACTTTTGCCTACATCATTCCCTACCTATAGACGTAAGACTCATTAACGGAACCATGTAAATCATGTATATCCTTTAATTTTTTTATTTTTAATTTCTGCTATTACTGTTAATTTTTTTTCTTTCTAGTCTTTTCTTGGAGAAGTTTTGTTATGGTTTCTAAGATCTTCTAGGAGTTTGGTTATTTGTTTTTTTTTTCTTGTTTGAATTGATAAATTGAGATCCTTATGTTGTTGGTGGAATTTGCTTGCAGTTGAATTAGTATTTTTCTAATGATTCGATTTTGTGATTAATTTTTATGTGAAACAAAGTTTCGTATTCTAAGAAGAATTTTGCATATTCTTTTAGTTCAAGATTGTCAAGTTTTTTTTTTTTTGTGATTTAAATAAAAATTATACTAATTTAATAAAGTTGAATAAATCAGGGGATACATTGCTTTAATTAAATGATGGAAGGGCCATAATGTTTTTGGGAAGAAGATTAGGGGGTTTAATGAAATTAACCCTAGGCAATATATGACCAGATGAAAAATGAATGGAGAACAAGTTTAACTAAGAATGATGACCCATCAACCATATAAATTATTAGGGGAAAATGACCAATTTCAACAATAATGGTTTAACCAAATAGAACAAAGCAAATATTAATGTTTCACTCTGTTACCGACAAAAACAATTAAATTCACAGATAGGACAAAAATTTTTTCTTTTCAGGTTGAAAATATGATGTGTGCATTTGTATATATATAGAAATGACATAAAAAATGCTTACAATCATTTAAGTTTTACAATTTAAAATGCCAAGTCAATTCACATAACACATACATATAGGCAAGTGCACCTATCGTATAGTATAGATAACATTAGCAAGTATCGAAGAACCTTAGGGAAAGTGACAAGTACATCTATTTCCTTCTTTTCTCATCGTTTAGCCAATTAAATATGTGAAGTATAATTAATTACTTACACTAGGAAACCAATCAAGTTCTTAGACAAGGAAGAGTTACAAGTTTATCAAGGAATTAGAAAAAGAAAAAGGTAATATAACAAAAGGAATTCCCCTATTGAACATTGAAAAGATGAGTACCCCTTTTATCCATAAATCCCAACTCCACGCACCGGTATGAGTCAAAAATCAATCTCACTCTCTGTCGAGTTATGAGATTCTTAATCCCTAGTTTCGATTAATTGGTATCTCTACCTAATTAACCAAGCCAAGGGAGGCATTAATCACCACTCACAAATTCAGTTAATCCGTAAGCCACATAATCTCTATCTCTAGGCAATTTCATAAAACCTTTGATTATTTAGTCATAAACCCCAACCTCCTTCTTGGGTTAATCAAGGATGGCAAACTTTAACTCCATCTCTCTAATTTATTAAGGAGAACAATTAATTGAAGAGAATCAATTAAGACCCACATCAACTAACTTAATACAATAAAAATAAATAATCAAATACCATAAAGTAAAAACCATAGATCTAAGTGAAATATAGCAACCCAAAGCATAAAGTTGTATATAGCCCTTCATTACAACTAGAAATCAAAGTTTAGCATAATATTGTAAATTAAGATTTACAAAAAAGAAGGATAAGAAACACTTATAGATAAGCCATTCTCTTTCTCTTTCTTAAAACCTTCTTGCAATACTCTCCTCTTTTCTTTGAATCCCAAGATCTTCCTCTTCTTCTTGTGTAAAAACTTTGTATCCTGGGGTTCTTAGAGAAAATCCAAGGTCCAAGACTTGTATTTTGATGAAGCTAATGAATCAGAGGAAGCCATGCATGTGACATAAATGAAACCAAGAACAACACAGGAAGGGCACAACGGAAGAGGGGAAAAAAATTTAATACCTCTGCGCTGTGTTGGTTTATTTGGCTGTGAAGTAGATGTTGTGTGAACCAGCGAAACGACTTTGACTTTAGATGACGTCTCTAGTTGATGACCGCCAATCTTCTACTCCTCCGTAGCATGAACGCGAAACTTTTCACTTCTTAGAATATTCCTCCGCCCAATCTATGTTGGTGAAACAACCTAGGCGAGGAAAGACTTTTCTTGAACCTTTGTTGTTCATTAGCAAAATCAAGAAAGTTACACAAAAAAAAGGGATGAACGAGGGAGAGAGAATAATGGAGAGAACAAGCACTGGGTTTTTTTCCCTGTCGTGTGACTTCTGTGAAGGAGAAGAACACCCTACGACTCTTCACTCCCAGATAACCCAACCTGGGTGGTTTTAATATTTCAAACATCCGGAGGTTTTTAACAGAAGAAGTTTGGCTTAGCCTTAACTCTTCTGTTCTGTGAATAATAAAAAACCATTTAGTCCAAGCTTTTGGGCCAAAATAATTTATTATTTTCCTTTGGATCCAATGAGTCCAAAAATAATAACCATTAATTATTTATTTCCCGAGCCTAGTAAGATAACCCAATAAATAATTAATGAGCCCAAATGAACTAAAATAATTTTTAAGCTTTTTATTAACTAGTTTAAGCCCAGGTTAATTTTTCTAATTATTCAATCTAGGCTTAGGGCCTGAATAATTAATTAACCTATTAAACCAGATAATAAAATTAATTTTTCTTGTTCCTTTATTTTATTCTAGTCCAAAAACAATTTAGACTTCTTGAACAAAATAAAATCCTTTTTTATTGTGACCATTTTCTCAGCCTAAAATAATTGGGACTTACGGGCTATTTTGAGAACCAAAAAGACATATCGCCTTAGCTACTAAAATAACCAAAATACGCTTGCTATATAAATAGTTGTATTTTACATTTTAAATATTTTCTAATATCACCATAAGAAAATATTGACCCTAAGAACAATGCTGCGTTAGCTATGTTTTCGACCTACAAGTAAAATGATCAAAATAGCCCTGTACATATTACCGTGCATTAGAGAGAAAATAGTGTACTAACATCTCTCTAAAAGATATCTACCATCCTTAAGCTTCAAATCTAATGATCCACGACTTCTTGGAATATTTTTGCTTTCCAAGAGAGCTACCCTAAAGCCAATATCCAAGTCATGTTCCTTAGGGCCCTGGATAATTAGATCATTCAGACAACTACAAGAGGCGATATAGTGTAAACACTATCTTGTACAAGTGTGTCTTGATTAACTAGTCACATATACCCAACATAAAAGTATATTAGTCCTTCTAAAGAACTTCAACTATAGTATATCAAAGCATACGCTTCCAGTTTCGTTAGACCACCAACTTATACTGAAGCTGTAGAGTACAAGTCCACGCTATAGCTGTAGTAGTCTGGGTTTCTATTACATAATACTTATAGAAACCACTACTATAGGTCTTGTTCTACGTATTCGAAATATGCTTGTGTTATGAAATGAGTAGACTACTTATTGGTTAAATGTGAGCCATTCCCTATTCAGAATTAATAACACAATAACCTTGCCATGATGAAATTCCTACTCATATCATCCGGTTAAGAACAACAGTTTATGTGTTAAGTAGTATCCCATAGTCCATACTTTACTGTGAAAGACCTCTATTCATATGAACTATTTACTTAAACACAATTAGTCTTTTCTAATAAAATTACAAACAAATATAAAGAAGATTTCACAAACAAAATCTGAGAAAAAATGCTTTCATTAATACAAGTTAAAATTACATCAAAAACCTAGTCTAAGAGGGCATACATTCCAACAATCTATTACTTGCACTGTAAGACTAAGTAAGTCCATATGTTTCCACCCTTATGCTGTCTAAATGTCTTCTAAAGACTCTCTCCGCCAAAGGCTTGGTGAAAGGATCTGCTAAATTGTTCTCCGAGGCAATCTGTTCTACCACGACTTCCCATCTCTGGATGAAATCCCGGATCAGGTGGTACTTCCTCTTTATGTGCTTCCCTCTTTTTGTGGTTCCTTGGTTTTTTGGATTGTGAGACTGCACCAGTGTTATCACAATACATCACAACTAGTTTGTCTATTTGTGGCACAACTCCAAGTTCCGAAAGGAACTTTTCGAGCCAAACTGTTTCCTTTGATGCCTCCGAAGCTGCTATATACTCAGCTTCCATGGTTGAGTTAGCAATGTAAGATTGCTTGATACTCCTCCATGAAATGGCAACTCCAGATAAGGTGAAGACATATCCACTAGTGGATTTTCTCTCATCTTTATTCGCTTGAAATTTTGAGTTCGTGTATCGTGTAGGAACCAAGTCATCAGCACTGTAAATCAACATATAATCTCTTGTACCTTTAAGATACTTGAGAATATGCTTTACAGCCTGCCAATGAACCTCTCTAGGGTTTGACTGATATCTGCTAACTACGCCTACGGTAAAGTAGATATCTGGCTTAGTACACAGCATGGCATACATGAGACTTCCCACGGCTGAAGCATATGGACAATCATTTGAAGAAAAAGATAACCCATGTCTGCAAGATATCAATGCCCCCTTACATGAGTCCATGCTGAACTTGGCCAGCATCTTGTTAATGTATGTAGCTTGGGATAAACTTAACATTCTCTGCTTCCTATTTTTAAGTAGCTTTATCCTGAGAATGTAACTGGCTTCACCCAAATCCTTCATACTAAATTGACTAGATAGCCAAACCTTTGTAGATGACAGTGTCCCTACACAATTTTCAATAAGTAGAATGTCATCCACATACATGACAAGAAAAATCACATTTTTGCCTTCCAGTTTTCTATAGACACATAGTTCATCCTCATTTTGAATGAAACTGTAAGACTTTATAGTTTCAAAAAAACGAATGTTCCATACTCTGGATGTTTGCTTAAGTTCATAAATGGATTTCTTAACCTTACAAACCATATATTCTTGGCTTTTTGCAATAAAACCTTCTGGTTGAGACATATAGATGTCTTTACTAAGATGGCTATTTAAAAATATCGTTTTGACATCCATTTACCATATCTCATAGTCATAATGACATGTGATGGCAAGAAGGATATGGATGGACTTAAGCATGGCTACTGGAGAAAAGGTTTCCTCATAATCGATCCATTCTTTCTGAGTATACCCTTTCGCCACAAGCCTAACTTTGAAGGTTTCCACCTTCCCATTCTCTCCCCTCTTCCTCTTGTACACCCACTTACACCCAATGAGTTTTATCCCTTTAAGTGAAGCTACAAGATCCCAAACCTGATAGAAGTACATAGACATAATTTCGACTTTCATTGCTTCATGCCATAGGTCTGTATCGGCATCAACAATAGCCTCCTCGTATCTAGTGGGATCTTATTCCTGATAGTCGGAGACTAGGTCAAAAACTTCTCCAGTCCATCTTTCTGGAACTCTAGATATTCTCTCACTACAACGAGGCTCTATTTGTATAGGTTCCTGAGGATATACCTCTTCTTGTTTTATAATCGGGTTAGGAGAAGTTGATTCAGAAGATAATTTCTTTTTGAGTTCCAACTTTGTCAAACCTTTAATGGATGTAGGTTGTTTATCCTCTAAGTATTTAGCATTAGTACTTACAAGTACCTTTTGCTCCTTGGGATGATAAAAATATCCACCATTTGTACATTTTGGATACCCAACAAAATAGCATAATTCTGATCTTGGTTCTAACTTATCCCCCTTGATCAGCACATAAGCTAAAACCCCATATCTTGAGATGATTTATACTTGGCTTACGCCCAGTCTATATCTCATAGGGTGTCCTAGGTATTGACTGGGAAGGCACCAAGTTTAGAATATATGCCGCTGTTTCTAGAACATATCCCCAAAAAGACACTGGAAGAGTACTATGAGACATCATGCTTTGGACCATTTCCATCAATGTCCTGTTCCTTCTCTTAGCTACTCTATTCTATTGGGGTGTCCCCGGCGTAAAGAGTTGGGATACTATCCCATGATGTACTATGTAGTCCTTGAATTCACCAAAGAGGTATTATCCATCACGATCCGATCGCAAGATCTTGATTAGTTTACTTGGTCGACACTCTACTTTAGCCTTAAACTTTTTAAACTTATCAAAAGAGTTAGACTTGCGTCTTATCAGATAAACATAACCATACCTTATATAATCATCTGTGAAAGTGATGAAGTACTTAAATCCCCTTCTAGCTGGTGTAGACAAAGAACCACACACATCAGTGTAAATCAGACTTGATGCTTTTTTGGCTCTATCCGCCTTTTGGGTAAAGGACCTTTTGATCATTTTCCCCATAAGACAGGATTCACATTGAGACCAATTTTTCAATCTTAATGAGCTTAAAAGGCCCATCATGGATTAACCTCTGAATCCTGGTTGAGTTAAGATGACCCAACCTTAGATGCCAAAGATATGAGTCATTGACATTAGTATTTCTTTTTCTATTTAAAGGTTCAGATTGAGCATTATTCAATTGATTGTTAATAGGATTAATGAAGAATAAATTTTCATACATGTGCCCAATACATATTACTTCTCCATTTCTACTGATAGTAATGCTAGAATGGAAAGAAACAGAATATCCTTGATTTATTCATTTTGTAACTAAAATAAACTTCTGTCTAAAACTAGGAATAAATAAAATATCCTTCAAAATAACTATTCTATTACAATCAAAAGTAAGTTTCAATTCTTCCACAGCAAGGGCCCAAACTTGTGCTCCATTTTTCACGCGTAGTCTATGTTCACCCTTCTGGAGTCTTCTAATCTTCCTAAACCCCTACAAGGAGTTACAGATATGATCAGTGGCTCCTGAATCAACAATTCAAGTGGAAGTTGATCCAACCATTGATATATACTCTAGATAGAAAATATTACCTATAGGATTTTTCTTGGCCTGAAGATCTGAACACTTTTTTTCAAGTGTCCCTTCTTCCCACACTTGAAGCATTTGCCCTTGGGTTTGTTTTTGGGCTAGGACTTGGGTTGGTGCATTGCATTTCCTTTCTTCTTCTTGAACTTTCTAGGCTTGGGCCCAGTTCTCAAAGAAGAGGCCGTCATAGCTCTAGCCTGTGGCTTGATGACCTTCTTAGCCACCTGGAGCTCTTTTATCAACTCCCTTAAACTCATGTTTAACTTGTTCATGTTGTAATTCAACTTGAACTAAGTGAAGGAGCCCAACAAAGATTTGGGAACCATATCTACTTAGCTCCCAGGGTCAATGATAGCCCCCAAGACTCCTACTTCCTTGAAAACAGCAATCATCTTAAGCATATACCCTCTGATTGATGCTCTCTCAGCCATCTTGGTGTTTATGATTGTTCGAAGAGTCTCATGCCTTGTGAGCCAGCTCTTATCCACTAACATTATTGCTAGTGATGTGCTTATGTCATATGTAGTAGCTTGTGCTTGTGTTTAGATTGAAGCACATTTGACATGGAGGTTAACATATAGTATCGGGCTATTTCGTCAGCCTTCTTCCATGCCTTTTCAGCCGCATGCTCCTTAGAGGTGGAACCTTCCCCAATTACTGGGCAGGTCTCGTATAGGACATATTTATACTCCTCGGCTGTAAGTATTATATCCAGGTTCCTTTTCCAGTCCGCATAGTTTAGACCCGTTAGTTTATTCTCATGGAAAATAACGGCTAAGGGACTGAAAGAACCTCCACCAACTATTTTTTAAATTTTAAAAAATAAAAGAAATTCTCAGTATTTGTAAAACAAAAATAATTTTGTGCATTTTATCCTTATATGAAACTTGATAATAGTTAACCCTATTACTATTATCTTTAGCATGATTAATTTGGCCCTTAGGAAAACTGACGTAGCTTCTTGGAAAAATTAACAGTTTTCTAAGCTAAGTGTGTTAATCATCACAAATTAATTTTCCTTTTAGGTAATAATTTAGAAGATAACTCCATCGAGAGGATGGCTATTTCTTCTCATTTCCTATGACCATACCTCACACTATAACCTCCAACATGAGCTGGCCGATCATAGTACGTGTTCCGGGTTATTAATTACATCATTGCATTAGCTCTAGATCCTTATGGTTTCTTCAACCTATACGGGTTCACTCCTAAAATGACACGAGAAGACCCACGATCTCTAATGAGGATCGTAATGGAAACCGTGGGGCTATTGGAACCCCTCTCCCACTTAGTTTTTTAAATAAGAATTTTCTTGGAAAAATATCATTTGAAAATTTTCAATTAAGTTCTCCTTTAGCTTAAAATAAAATGTCTAAATCCATAAAAACTTCAATGTCAAGGTTTATACCATTTGAGAAATTTTTCCTTATGGATTAATTTTATTTAAGTTAAAAACTTAATAATTTCAAAATTTTTCCATTTAAAAATTCCTAGAGATTTTGATCTCAAGGTTTTATTTGACAAAAATAATCTTTCCATTTTAACTTACAAAAATTTCTAAATCCAAAATATTTTCTTTATCAAGGATAAAAAACTTCTAAGAAAATAACCATGGATTAATTTTTATTTTAGTTAAAATAACCATTTCTTTAAAGAAAAATATTTTTTCTTGTCAAATAAAATTTTCCAAAGACTTTGAACTTTGAGAAAACATGCACACAAGACTTAAAATAATTAGCATGTTAGAAAACTGTAAACGTTTTCATGCTTTTTTATTTTTAATCATAAGTGCCCAAATAAAAGAATTAAATACATTAATTAAATTAATTAATAATCTTGTTTAATCCTAATATCCTTTACTATTATTTTTCATGCAAAATATTCAAAAAATATTAACTATTATAATAAAAATAACTTCGCTTGACATGGGACAAAAAACTAAATATATGTATATATATTTCTATGGTCCAGTGCACCCGCCGCACTGGATCATAACCCATAGGAAGACCCATAGACCATGGTTTGCGGGCGTGTGCCTACTACCCGCCCGCCTACTTACCCGGGAAGAATCCTGGCTAGGATGCATTGCATCCCGATGCGAATGCCGTTGGCATCCTTCCTCATGCGCGCCGAGACGAGGCACACTTAGGCCCGGCTACGGCTTAAAGCCGCAGCTGGCCTGGGTGATTTCTTGGCTCCAAACACCACCAAGCCATAGCTCGGCTCAGCTAGGCTTGCGGCTCAGCTCATCTTCTCCACTAGAAATTTTTTTTTTCACTGATTTCTTCTGCAATTTTTCTGGGCATCTCTGCAACACTTTGCGATCGTCCAAGCTAGTTTCTTGTTACATTTTTTCAATAAAAAACATGACATCTGCCTATACTCTTTCAAATCGAGTTTACACAAAGGCTAAACAAAGCAGTAAATAAAATTTGTACAAAGATTCTATACTTCAACCGTGAGGTTTACAACTCAACTACCCTTACCAAAATAGCTAAGGATCTTAATATAATCATCAAATTCAGGCTTGCCAATTTTATTAACTAGCATGCATCAATCCTAAGCCATTAAAAGCATCACGCTCTGATACCACTTGAAGTTAAGAATCAAAGGAAGCCATGCATGCTACATAAACGAAACCAAGAACAACACAGGAAGTGTGCAACGGAAGAGAGGAAAAAAAATTTAATACCTCTGCGCTATGTTGGTTTATTTGGCTGTGAAGTAGATGTCGTGCAAACCACCGAAACAGCTTTGACTTTAGACGACGTCTTCGGTTGATAACCTGCCAATCTTCTACTCCTTTGTGGTATGAACGCAAAGTTTTTCGCTTCTCAGAATATTTCTCCGCCTAATCTGTGTTGGTGAAACAACCTAGATGAGGAAAGACTTTTCTTGAACCTTTGCTATTGATTAGCAAAACCAAGAAAGTTACACAAAAAAAGATGAACGAGGGAGAGAGAGAATAACAGAGAGAACAAGCACTGGCTTTTTTTCCCTATCGTGTGACTTCTGTGAAGAAGAAGAACACCCCACAATTCTTCACTCCCAGATAACCCAACCCCGGTGGTTTTGATATTTCAAATATCCAGAGGTTATCAATAGAAGAGGTTTAGCTTAACCTTAACTCTTCTGTTCCGTGAATAATAAAAAATCCTTTAGTCCAGGCTATTGGACCAAAATAATTTATTATTTTCCTTTGGACCCAATGAGCCCAAAAATAATAACCATTAATTATTTATTTCATGGGCCTATTAAGATAATCCAATAAATAATTAATGAGCCCAAATAAACTAAAATAATTTTTAAGCCTTTTATTAGCTAGTTTAAGCCCAGATTAATTTTTTAAATTATTCAATCTAGGCTTAGGCCCTGAATAAATAATTAACCAATTAAACTAGATAATAAAATTAATTTCTCTCGTTCTTTTATTTTATTCTAGTCCAAAAATAATTTAGACTTCCTGAATAAAAAAAAAAATCCTTTTTTATTGTGACCATTTCCTCGACCTTAAATAATTGGGACTTACGGGGCTATTTCGAGGACTACAAAGACATATCGCCTTAGCTACTAAAATGATCAAAATACGCTTGCTATATAAATAGTTGTATTTTGCATTTTAAATATCTTTTAATATCACCATAAGAAAATATTGACACCAAGGACAATGCTGGTGAAATGACCAAAATATCCCTCTACACATCGTCATGCATTTGGAGAGGAAAGAGTGTACTAACACCTCTCTAAAAGACATCTACCATCTTTAGGCTTCTAGTCCAATGATCCATGACTTCTTAGAATATTTTTGCTTTCCAAGGGAGCTACCTTAAAGCTAATATCCAAGTCATGTTCCCTAGGGCCCTGGATAATTAGATCATTCGGACAATCATAGGGGGTGACATAATATAGACACTATGTTGTACAAGTCTATTTTGACTAACTAGTCACATATACCCAACATACAAGTATATTGGTCCTTTCTAAGAACCTCAACTATAGTATATCAAAGCATACGTTTCCAGCTTCATCAAACCACCTCCTTATACTCAAGCTGTAGAGTACAAGTCCATGCTATAGCAATAATAGTCTGAGTTTCTATCACATAGTATTTTTAGAAACCACTACTATAGGTCCTGTTCTATGTATTCAAAATACACTTGTATTATGAAATGAGTAGACTACTCATTGGCTAAAGGTAAGCCATTCCCTATTCAAAATTCATAACACAATAACCTTACCATGATGAGATTTGCATTTTCATCATTCGGTTAAGAACAACAGTTTATGTATTAAGGATCCCAAGTTCATACCTCACTGTGAAAGACTTCTATTCATATGAACCATTTACTTAAACACAATGAGCCTTTTCCAATAAAATCACAAACAAATATAAAGAAGATTTCACAAATAAATTTTGAGAAAAAATGTTTTTATTAATACAAACCAAAATTACATCAGAAATCTAGTCTTAGAGGGCATACATTCTAATATTTGAGGCTATGATGGGATATTTATAGCCAAACCCACGTGCATCTTTAGAAAGGCCAAAACAGGGACTTTTTTGTGAATATAGGTGGCCCAGGGACGTTGAAGCACTCTGGGCTACCTACCTTTCTAGAAAGCAGGTGGCCTAGGAAGGTTGAACTTCCCTGGGCCACCTAGGGAAGTTATTTCCTAGGTCACTTGGTCTCTATCCTAGTAGCTTAAAATTCAGCTTCTAGGTGGTCCAAGGAAATGACACTTTCTTAGGCTGCCTTAATTCTGGAAAAATCTTTATTTTTGCTCGTTTTGCATCTATTTTCATTCTCGTTCATCTCCAATTGATCTTTTCATTTCCTAAACAAAAATAAAGTGAAAAGGATGTGGTGAGTAGTGATTTGGGCAAGATTTTATCACAAATAGAGTACAAATACTACAGAAAATATATGCATATTGAGCACTCATCACATACCTTTACACATGAATTTTTCTTGTCAAAAGGAAACAATATAAAGTACTACAAGCAAATATCTTTTCCCCATAAAATAAATTTTCATAAGGTAAGATTTTTTTAAAAGAGTTTGGCCAATATGGTAAATGTATTATCTCTCTTTTGATTTACTAATCAAATCTAACACCTATTTAGTCAAGCCAATTTTTGTGTAAACTAATATATTAAGCTAGATATGACTAAAGCTATCGAAGTTGAATTAAACAAGTTCATGCTATTTCAATATGTTCCATCCTGCATCCTTTGGTTTTGAAGATAATTAAGGTGATTCATATAAGTTTGGCTTAATACTTTAATTTAATTTCTATGACTTCCTAACTACTACAATCTAAGTAGTTAACAGGGAATTGCCCTATTTTAGCCTCAAGTGACTGTGTTTAACACTCTATACAGCCGTATAGGCTTAACACTCCCTTACTTACTCTTTCTTGAACTCTCATTTTACCACTCTATTTTTTTTAAAGGAAATGCACTTGAAATTGAGTGATTTGATTTTGAATGTGTGAAAGTGCATTCCTTCCTCACCTAAGCTCATTTTTGCAAATGGCATAAAATGTAATAGAGTAGAGAAAATATGTCTTATTGTCTCTCAATTTTTTCTCAATCCCCATTTACTGAAACTTAGAATAAAGACTAGTCGTATAATCATAAAACAAAGATTAATCTAAAATTCCCTACCTATATTTCAACATAAAAGCCACCTCAATTCCCAAGAAACAACATGTCACTACTTTTACTAAAATATAAACAAGGTTAATACAAATTCTCAGGACTTAGTCATTTCACACCTAATATATAAGTTTACCAAAAAACAAACTCGTTCAAAAAGGTTTAAAACTAAATTCTCATGCCAAAGAAAACATAATAACAATGCCATCAAAGCCAAACTTATCCAAAAATAAAAAAAAATCTAGCTCAATTTCCAATATTGCACACAAATACTAAAAAATCATAAAAAAAACTCCACAATTATAATAGAAACTTGAAGAAAATATCAACCAACCCCTCTCCCAGACAATGTCCTCATAGGCTAACAATATTACAATAGAACACATCCAATTAGGACTTAAAATAATAAGAGGGAAAGGACTAGTTGTTGGGTATCTCACGCATAACATATATGCCGTAGCGAAAAAATAAGAACGAGATACCAACCCAAGATCCGCAAATGTGTGGAAAACAAGACATAAAGAGAACAAAGGTAGCAGCATTTACCTTTCTTTGATCGTGTGGAAAACAAAATTTTCCTTCTTCAAGTCGAGGTGCGATCCAGCAATCCTCTTGATAAAATATCATGAGAGTTGAACGTCTAACCACTATAATCATAGTGTGTGATTATCTTTAACAGAAATCCACACGGAGGATCAAACTCAAGCACCAAGATGTTTATGTGCTAGCATGAACAAGCTGGCGGCTAGGGTTAGGGGTTTTTTTCATTTCCTCTTTTCTAAAGAAAAATGAGAGAGAGAGAAGAGGGAATCATGAGTCCTCTAGGGTTTTGCAGTTCTTTCCGTTAATCCCCTAGCAAGTAGGAATCATGCATATCATGTATATAACACAAAAAAACCCTACTAAAAGCTGAGAATTCTAAAACAATTAGAATTCCCTAATTGTAATTGAAAACATCAAGTTCTCACAATTACAATTTGGACTATAAATTATAACTAATTATAATTCGGCCACAATAACTTCTCTTTCTCGTAATTAATCCCACTATGTTATCAAATAACATCTTGAGTATATAATCCTCTATTGTGTATGACTTATTAGGTTTCCCAGTCAATTAGTAGCGAATATGAATTAATCCAAACGTCTTTGAGATTAATAATCCATAATTAATTAGAATTAATCCTATTAATTCTAATCAAGATTGGTTTAATAATTCATCAATTAATAAACCCATATTCCCAGATCATGAGTGGTATCTAGCAACACATCATGACCACCCAAGAGTCCAGGAAGTCAAGTGGCTTAAAATGAACATTTCAATAACAAACTATAGTGCAATTAACTCCTTTCACCATACAATATCTTATTCGGTTTGAAGTACGAAATTAGTGCCAACTCCCTCCAGAATATATTAATTCTAACTCGAATATGACAGTACTTGTACTAGGAACCCACTGCTCTAGATGTGTATCAATTGGAACTTTTTCCAATACACAGACGCCTTGGCCAAGGACTTCTCGAGTAGTAATTCCTACAAGTGACCGTGGGATATTCGCCCCTACTATTAGGAATGGTGAATCTTTTATTGACCATCTCAACTACTTTCGTTTACCTCGCAATGTACCCAATATCCATCCCATAGGCAACTCTCGATCTGGCTCCAAAGATTGGAATCAAAGCACAATGTCCAGCAAACAAAGTACTTTGGAGATCTCAAGTCTAAGGATACTTGTACATTTACTTTAATGAGATTCTATCACTCACACTACATAGTTATCCATGTGATTATCTCATAGTCAGGTCATCCAATGTATTTGTTCTATTAACAAGCATCCATATGTTAACTTTGAGTATCTCAATACTCATAGATATGAAAATCACCACCTGATCAGATCAGGAAGTCTAACACGTGATAGTTTTAACGCATTAATGATGTTCTATCTCATTAATACTAAGACTAAGGACTATTTGAGTACTAACACTATACAGTGTAGTAGGAATCTCATATTATAATCTCTATCATAATTTCCTTAATACAGTGTTGTACTAGGGAGTTTATCTAACAGTTATATTACATAAAAGTAAACAAAAGAAACTAAAAGATAAATAATACCTTTTATTAAAATAAAAATGTGTCATATACAATGTACAAGTGATTGTGTAACACCCCACCTTTTTACTTTCTGTTGGCTACTACCTGTAATGGGATGAGAATTTATATCAATGGCCAGAACAAAAGTTGATCGGTATAATGAGACGAATACTTTGGTGAAATAAAGTTTTGTCGAGACCTGGATGTAATTATTGGATTTGTTCTACCCGTACCCTAAATTTTTGGAAGGCTATTAATATTAATAAAATAATAATTTTAGGGTACTTTAGAAAGAGAAATTGATCAGTGCAATGAGACGCATGTTTTGGTGCAAATTATACTACCCGGGGTATCGGGGGCATTTTCGTTATTTTGATCGTGTTCGTGGCTTTGACCTCGAATTTGACCAAGTAGAGAGGGAATTGGAGAATTTGAGTGTTACCAATGGATTCAGTGGAATTTTTGGAGTTGAATAGTGAAATAAAATATTTTTCCATTACGGACCCGATTTTGGCCATTTCTGAAGAAAATAGAAAATTGCGGTTGGAAATGGGATGTGTGGCTTCTTATGATTGGTGGATGAAAATAGGTGTCGTTTAGTAATTGGTTAATGAGGCCAAATGTTTCTATTTGATTGGTTGTGATAAAAAAAAATGAAATAAAGAAGAATGGCCCATAAGAAATAAATAAGAATGGTTCACAAGAAATACATAAGGATGGCCCACAAGCATGAAAAGTTTGACCAAGTTGGACTACCTTTTGACTTCATTTGACCAAGCTTAATTAAGCTAATCTTGATTTGAGTAAGTTAATCAAGGTTGATTATGCATGGCCACGCAAGATTAGAAAATATTTATAATGTTCTAAGAGTTTCTACCTTTTTCTATAAATTTCTTTAAGGTTCTAGAGTACTCTAAAGTTTTCCATAAGTTTCTACAAGTGATGAGTCATCCCCTAAAGCCTTTTGGAAATTGTGATTCATCATTCCAAGTATACCAATTACATTTCAAAGCTTCCTACTCAAGAGTCATACATAAGCCATGACAAAAGCATGTGATGTAAGGCATTACATAAGCAAAGCTTCCTATACAAGCCTTCTAACATCTATATAATAGGCCATGAAGGCCAACTAAAATGGCTTTAGATAGCCAGAATTTCGGAGCAAACAAGAGAGAAAAGAGAGAAGAGAAAAGAAAAGGAAATAGAGAAGGAAGAGAGGGAGAAACCGGAAATAGAGAGGAAAGAAAGAGAGAGAGAAAAGCAAGAAGATACTTGGACTGTTCAGCCTCCAAACGTAGCAAAGAAAAGGTAAGGATCTACCTTGCTTGAAGTAAAGGTATTATACAAAGCATGGAGATCATTTTAGTATATATATATTGTAAGAAGTTGTGTGTGAATTATGGAAACTAGTTAGGTGAAGTTGTGTGAAAGCTGTCCTTGTGTGCAGAAAATTCTGGGAGGTTTTATATTCAGTAAATCTGTAACATTTCTGGATTTGAACAAAGCAGGCATATATCCTTGTATCTAAGGATCATAGAGACATTTTAGAACAAGTTTGAGGTTAAGCGGATCTACGAATCAAAAGTTATGGTGGAAATAATAAAAGGTGCCAAATCAGTAACGGGATTTTACTGCTGAAACTTTGTGTTCAAAACTGAACAAAATGGACAACAGAATTGGAATTCCATGAATTGGAACTTGTAAAGGAATATCTTAAGGATATTTTACAATTGGTTTGACATCATTTGGATTTGTGGATTAAAAGTTATGGGCAAAACAAGTTATGGTGTCAAACTGGAAAATTGCAGAATAATAAGGAAAACATGAATAGTGAAACTAAGGCAAAAACTACTGAGGCTGTTTTTGCCCAGTATTGCGGTACCAGAACCAGAAACCTAAAAACGGCCTATATTAAATTAAATTTAGGAGTCTCACGGTCATTTTGGTATATCATGGAGCCAAATCGGAGCTGTAAATTAAAAGTTATGTGCAAAACAAAATGGTATGTCAAACCAGTGAAATTCCAGAAAAGTAGTCCGAAAATGAATGGACTTAAGGGTGATTAACTATATGATTTTGGACAAAACAATTAGGGAAACATGAAGTAAATCCCTTTTTTATGAAGTGATGAAGGATGTGGAAAAAGAAAAATGAAAGAATTGATCAAACGATGGAAAAACGATGCGAACGAAAGTTTAACGTTTTTCTTAAGCATCGGCTAACCGTCAGCCCCAACGGCTAAACGACGGTTGAACATCGGCTAACCGTCAGGCACGTCGGCCGGACGTCGGCTACCCGACGGCTATTTTTTGGCAAAACACCAATTAACCCGAAAACAATGTTTGGTGTAGGTTTAGCGACAAACAGCTAACGAAATGTCAAAAACGGTAGGAACAGAGGTTAGACGGTCGTGAACGGAATGAGAGGCATAGGATATGAGGTGAGTCCCATTGATTTCTAAACCTTTTTAAAGGCTAGTGTGCTTTGATTTTCTATGAAATGCTATGTTTTATGCCATTTTGGAAATCCTCGAATATGTTTAAGGTTTACATGAGCAACATTTACTTTTATGCTATTTCGGACGCGAATAAATTTTTTATTCAGCTTGGAAACCTTCTTGGATGTTTAAAACACGAATTTTGTGAATTTAGTCCTTTTCGGATTAAATATTTGGGATTTTTGAAAAATGGTAAATTTTGGAATCGGGTATTTGGAGAATAATCCAAATATCCTTATTGGAATATTTTATGAAAACTCTTGGAACTCGGTATTCGGTAAATGACCGAAATATCCTTATTGGAGCTTTTGTGAATATTTTTCAAATCGGGTAAGGGTAAAATGACCCGGATACCCTCAAAAAGTCTTTGGAATATGGCATGGGTGAAATGACCCGAATACCCTTAGAAATGACTTTTGTGATCAAGTACGGCCCCAAACAATAAGAAATGTTGTGATTTGAATATCCTACGGGATTGGATGACCCTCTGGCATGATCAGTCAGATGGAGTTGGTGTTGTTGCGTTGATTACTCAACAGGGACTTTGATCTTTGTACTAGCCCATGTTAGAGATAGACGACCCCAAGTAACCTGATCAGTTCTGGGGATTATCTTACTCCAAACAGGGCGACAGGACATTGTGACGATTCGTCCCTGGCTAGCATTTGTGAGCCCAGCAATTGCCTGTTGATTATGATTGGTGGGTTGTTCACATGAGACTGAGCGGGGACACTCGGTGTGTTCAACCCCTTGCCACCTCGATGGTGATTGATGTCAGGATTGGGACCCCTGGCTTATAGTGGCAAGTAAAAGATCCCTAAGTGCACGGTGAGGTACATTGGTACGCTGCTCACCCTTCCGGCATGATACGGGTGACGTGCTGTAAAGCGCAGTCCCTGGCACAAGAGACCGTGTAGCCGAAGGTGAAGTTCTTTGAACTTTGCACGCGGGTCGCACTTCTAGATGGGGAAGAACCCACATTTATTGAATTGGGGGCCGTGTATTTGAAAATTTCTGTTTTTTGAACGTATATGATAAAATGACCTGAATTTATCAATCATTGCTATTTTTCCTGTTATATAATTTACTTCAACAAAGATTTTGAAAATTGATTCTCTTTTAAGGGAAACACTGGCATACACACGGGACTCACTGGGTGATTTTTCACTCACACGTGTCTTTTATCTTACTTTTTTGTAGGATCCGAAATTGGAAGAACCTATGGATAGAGGACGATACCACAGTGACAGCAGAATAGGTCCGGATGTTTCCCCTTTGGACCTTATATACTCTGTTGATTATTCATTATAAAGACCCCTTGTCTGGGTATCTGGACGGGGCAACACCTAATATTGGTATGCTTCCACTGTTACCTTTAGTAGGGGTGTTATAGATTGCCTCTAGGGCATAATACTAATACTAGTAATATTCTCCAAGTGATTGCAATCCATAAAATAGTGGAGTTTTTCATGAAAAGTTGATTTAAAAGAGAGGGGCTAACTTGCCAAAGAGAAATAAAATGCGATTAAGCTTAATTACAAGAAATAAACATAACATAATAAAAAGAAAGTAAAAAAGGTAAGTCCTAAGAAGCATATACAAAATGGATCCAAAAGCCAAAACTCAGAAATAGCTGCCCCCAAAAGTAGGTGGCCCATCTTCCCCATCCGGTCCATAATTCCTAGATATAGCATCCTATATATTTTCCAAATATTGCTATTGTCCCTACTGCATTTGCCTCACATCTTTTTAAAGACTTGTAAAACCCCACATAAACTACCCTTAGAGTAAAGGAATGGTTTGCATTTCATAGCATGTCATATATGTTGGGATTTCATCTTGCTTATCAAATAAGGACACAACGGAAATAACTATGAAATCCATGCTTAAGGATCGTGAGTTTGCAATTAAAACGGGAATAGAGGAAGGAAACGAAGATTACTTTCTGTAGCAGAAAACAAAAATTTTTCTTGCGCCAACCAAGGAACCAATTCCTCTACTTTGATCGTCCACCTCGTGCCACTACAATCCAAGAGTAGGATTGTCTCTAGCAGTAATTCACACAAGGTTGAATTACTCACAAAGCCTGCTCAAAACTATGCTAGTAGAAACGGAGCGACTAGGTTTATTTGGAGAAGAATAGGGAAGAAAAGAAACGTCCATCTTTCTCCCTTTATTTTTTTTTTCAATGTTTGCACAAGAGAACAATTGCCATATTTATAGTTTTTAGGATGTGTGTTAATTGCAATTAAGTCCTCCAAGATCTAATGTCTACAATTAAGCCCTTGAAGTTTATATAATTGCAACCAAGTTCATGAATTATAACAAACTTATAATTCACCTATAAATATATTTTCTTCTCTTAATTAACCCCACAATATTATCAAATAATATATATCAAGCATTTAAACTTTTATTGTGTGTGGCCTATTAGGTTTCTTAGTTGGTAGCATAATATGAATTAATTCCAACATATTTAGAATTAATAACACTAAATAAAATATAGGATTAATTTGTTAATTCTTTAACTAATAAATTCATATTTAGTAGATCAAGAGCGACATCTTGCAATGACTTTTGATCACCCAAAAGTCCAGAAAGTCAAGTGGTTTGACGTGAATCTTTCAATAGCAAATAACCAGTGCAATAAACTAGTTTCACCATACTATATCTCATTCGGTCTAGAGCATAGAATTAGTGCCAACTCCATCCAGAATATTATTAATTTTGGCCCAAAGATTTTAGTACTTGTTCAAGAAATCCATTACTCGATATGTGTATCAGATTTGAAACTATTTCCAACACTAGTCGCCTTGGCCAAGGACTTCATGAGTAATGATTTTTACAAGTGGCCCTGAGATATACTCTCCTACTATTAGGAGTGGTGAATCCTTTATTGACCCTCTCAGCTATTTTTGTTTACTTTACATTGTACCCAATATTCATCCCATAGGCGGTCCTTGTAAGACTCCAAAGATTAGAATCAAAGTACAAAGCTTGATAAACAAAATACCTTGGAGATCTCAAGTCTAAGGATACTTGCATACTTACTACAATGAGATTCTATCACTGCCACTCAATAGCTTATCCAAGTGATTATCTCATAGCTAGGTCATCCAATGAACTTGTTCATATAACAAGCATCCACATATTAATCCTGAGTATCACAATACTTACAATTATGAGAACTACCGCTTGATCCAATCAAGAGATATAACATGTGGTAGTCTTGGCATATTAATAATGTCCTATCTAATTAATATTATGACTAAGGATTATTCAAGCACAAACACTACATAGTGTAGTAGGAATCTCACATCATAATCTCTGTCATGATTTCTTTAACACTGTGTTGTACCAGAAACTTTATCAAATAGTTTATATGCATATTCAGATATAACAATCAAACTGAAAGATAAAGAATACCTCTTTTATTAATTGCTATGTAATATACAATGTACAAGTGATTGCCTCTAGGACACAACACTAACAATCTTCCACTTGCAATAGAGTCAATCCTTCATATATCGAATACCGAATGACTCAATATATTTATCATGTTTCTTCTGGGAAAGTACTTTAGTGAGTGAATTAGCTATGTTCTAATCTGTGGAAATTCTCTCTATCTTTACATCTCGCTTATCTATTATCTCTCTAATTAGATGATAGCGTTAAAGTACATGCTTAGATCATTGATGAAACTGTAGTTCCTTTGCTTCTGCAATGGCTCCATTGTTGTCACAATACAAAAGTTTCGAATCTATAATACTAGGCACCACTTCAAGTTCAGTGATGAACTTCTTGATCCATACTGCTTCTTTAGCTGCTTCAGAAGCCACTATGTACTCTACTTCAGTTGTTGAATCGACAGTAGTCTCTTGTTTGTAATTTTCCAACTTACTGCCCCACCACCTAACGTGAACACGTAGCCAGATTGTGATTTGTAGTCATCATTATCGGAATAAAAAATGGCATCAGTGTACCCTCTTACTTGCAAATCACTATCTCCATATACCCAGAATACATCCTTAGTTCTTCGTAAGTACTTGAGGATATTTTTTACAGCCGCCCATGAACTCTCTCCAGGATCATATTAGTATCTGCTCGTTAAGCTAAGAGCACATGATATATCAGGTCTAGTACATATCATAGCATATATGATAGACCAAATTGCCAAAGCATAAGGAATTCTACTCATATGACCCCTTTCAACTTGTGTCTTTAGAGACTTCAACTTTGAAAGGCTTACTCCATGTGTCATAAGTAAGAATCCTTTTTGGATTTATCTTTGCTAAACCTCTTCAGCACTTTATCTATGTATGTAGACTGCAAAAGACCTATCAATCTTCTTGGTCTATCTCTATAGATCCTTATTCCCAAAATATAGGTTGCTTCTCCAAGGCCTTGCATGGAGAACATCTTAGATAACCAAATCTTTACAGATTGAAGAAATGAAACATCATTTCCTATTAGCAATATGACATCTACATAAAGCAATAAGAAAATAACTGCACTCCCATTAACTTTCTTATACACAAAAGGTTCATCCATGTATTGAATGAAACTAAATTCTTTAATTGTCTCGTCAAAATGGATGTTCCAATTCCTAGATTCTTGCTTAAGTTCATAGATGGACCTTTGCAACTTGCATACTTTTGTGCCATCTTTGGATGTGAAACTTTCAGGTTGTGTCATATACACTTCCTCAATCCGTTTTCCATTAAGGAAAGCTATTTTCACATCCATTTGCCAAACCTCATAGTCGTAATGAGTGGCAAGTGCTAGGTGTATTCTTATAGATTTTAGCATAACGACTGGTGAAAAAGTTTCGTTATAGTCAATACCTTATTGTTGTCGATAACCTTTTACGACCAGACATGCCTCATAGGTAACCACATTACCATCCATGTCAGTTTTCTTCTTGAAAACCCATTTGCACCCTATAACAAATTGAAATGCCAAAAAAAAAAAAAGAAAAAATTGCGGTCAAGGAGGTTATAGCAGCCAAATCCATTGGAATTTTTATTTTATACATTGGAAAAATTCATTTTGTTATTAATAGATTAGGAAGGGGGAAAGGAATAACTGGAAGAAAAGAAATAACTTAGTTATTCGTGAAAGTTTCATCTATTAAATGACTAGAATTAGACGGGGATATATAGCCCGGAGACGTAGAACAAAAATTCGTTTATTTGCATCAAGCTTTCGAGAGGCCCATTCAAGACTTACTAGAACTATTACTCAATAGAAAATAAGAGCTTTGGTTTCGGCTCATCGAGATCGGGGCAGTCAAAAGAGAAATTTTCGTCGTTTATGGATCACTTGGATAAACGCAGTAATTCATGAAAGAGGAGTATCCTATAGTCATAGTAGATTAATACACGATTTGTACAAGAGACAGTTGTTTCTTAATCGTAAAATACTTGCACAAATAGCTGTATTAAATAGGAATTGTAAAGAATCCATCGGAATAACTTAAACGAAGTTTCCCGGAGAATGAACTCCGGGAAGGTAGAGTAGAAATTACTAGGATAAAATAAAATATGCTAAAATAATCAAACTGAATGAACACGCTCAATAGAAAAAGCTTTCGCCAATTCTTTTTTTCCTTACGACCTGATAATCAAATCTGGATTCTCGGAAAAACACCAATCCGCGTTTGAGTTCGGATTCCAATTATGATTCCAAAGTAAGCCTAGTTATTTCTGCCAGCAGTTCTAGCGGTCGACTCGTTTCTTTCAAATTGTTTCTCATTATTGAGAAAGGGTAACAAAGATAAAATACGAGCTTGTTTTATAGCAATAGTAATTAATCGTTGTTGTTTCAAGGTCAATCTATTCACTCGTCTAGATAATATTTTTCCTTGTTCACTAATAAATCGACTAATTAAACTCATATTTCTATAATCAATCTGATCCCCCGATTGAATCGGGGGCAAACGCCTACGAAAAGATCGCTTGGATTTAAGAAAAGGTCGTTTGGATTTATCCATAGTTTGTTTTAGTTTATTCCTTATCTTTATCTCGAAAATCCTATTTCTTAATTCTAATTTTTAAAGTTACCCCAAATGGGATTTGTTTAGTTTCTATTTAAATATGTTATATATAATGTTAATGTCATTTTTGACCCTTCCCGGAAAGGGTAACATACAGGTACTCAGTTCGTTCTATTTCTTTATCTCCCCATGAATCGTATATTCGTAACAATACGGACAGAATTTTCTCAATTCTAATCGATTAGGCGTATTGTGACGGTTCTTTTGAGTAATATATCTGGAAATACCTCTTGATACCCCATTAACCTCCTTTCGGACACAACTGGTACATTCCAAAATCACCCTTACTCGGATATCTTTACCCCTGGCCATGAACCTCCTTTGGATTTTTGATTTATTCAACTCTTCCATTTTCGATTCAAAACGAAGAAGAAGAAAAGAAGGAAAACAAATAGAAATCACTAACTTGAAATCGAATTCTAAATTAGAAAAGAAAGATCAAAATACATAGTAAATGAAAGTCATAGTAAATAAAATAATAAGTAATACAAAGATTTCTAAACTATATTTCAAATCGAAGTACATTTCATTTAAATATCTTGTATAATATTCTTTCCTTAGACCCACATTTTCTATTCTATTCCCATTCCTCTATTATTTATTATTAATATTCATTTATTGAACTCGAGCTTCGCATATGTTGAATCCACTTTTATTTTTTCTCTTCCCCCCCTTATTTTAAATTTGAAAAAGGGAAAAAAGAGAAAAGAGGGGAGGGGCTTAGTCACAGATATTTGATTGTATCGTTAATCTTCTTCATTCCTTCCCATGTCAATAACTAGAATGAAAAAAAGGGGAATGTCAACGCATCCGGAAAAAAACGATTAATCTCTATCAATAGACCTGCCAAAGCCCCGAACCATAGCGTACTTAGTACTGGTGCCACGGAGAGATATGTTTTTAAATCTCGCATTGAAAACCTCCCTTTTTATTGTAATACATAAATTTGTAGTTAAGGACCACTTAGAGTTGTACACGTAATCCCTAAAATTCCTCTATTATTAATATATAATATATTAAATTGTACAATGATCCAGTAAAAGTAAATAGGATTTTACCTTTTCTTAAAACAGAAAAAAAAAGTATCTCCCCCTTACCGAGCATTTCCGAGAAATACTCATTTATTTTTGTATACAAGTCTATTATATGTTAAATGAGACCAAAAAGACGAAATGGGCAGAAAATTGTGTATATCAACGGAGGAAATAACGATGTGGAAAACAAGACAGGAATTCTATACAATGACACTGTAGAACAATGGAAGGGATGTGGCGCAGCTTGGTAGCGCGTTTGTTTTGGGTACAAAATGTCACGGGTTCAAATCCTGTTATAGGCTTGATTCCTTCAGGTGGATCAACCAAAGTCCCTACTTGGTTGTTATACATGGAATCCATTTCAGACTTTATGGCTTCAAGCCATTTATCAGATTCTGAACTATTCAGAACGTCCGTGTAAGTAGTAAGCTCATCTTCTTCTATGAGCAATATGTCATTGTGGTCATTTATAAGAAATCCATATCTCTCAGGCACCACTCATATCCTACTCAACCTATAAGGCTCTTGTGTGTGATAGGGCCTAAATTAGTCATATTTTTCCTAGTTATTTGAGGCTATTTTGTGATACATTTTGTGAAATAACTAGTCATATTCCTTCCTATTTGATATTTCTCTTATAAAAATACTTTTCTATAATTTTATACAAAAATAAGGAAAAATCAGAGTTAATTGTATGATTTTCAGAATATAGGCGGCGCCAACCCAAGAAAAACAGTCGACGTGGTCTTCCACTAGAAAAGCCTGGAGAAATTGAGAAGAAATAGTAGAATAAATTGCAACTGGGAATTAGAAAGGAAATGGGAGAGTCGGCTAGTTCATGGCTCAACTGAGCTAATACAACAACAAAGAAAATTCAGTGGGACCCACATAATGCAAAGAAGGGAGTCAACAAAGATGGAAAGCAGAGAAAAAGGTGGAAAGCAACTTCGGTCAACGGCTAAGCAAGCCGAGAATGGAGGAAAAAGACAAAAGCAAAAGAAAAGGATTTCGGCAATTAGGCGGCTCAATTGAGCAGATGTAAAGGACACTGCTCACACTACAACTGAAGGATTTTGTCAGTTCAGAATTTCGCACGGCTTCAATTGGAAACCAAACTTTAGCAATTCCAATTCGAATAAATTGCAATCTTCAGCACAAAAGCCGAAATCAAATTAAAGTCCAAATCAAATTCTTAATTTCACAAAGTCAAAGGTGGTAGTTTATTAAGTTTTATTTAGGATTTTATTTTAGCTTTTATTACTCCTTTTTGGTTTTGGATATTTTTTTAGTAATTACTTCTTCTTTATTTAGAACTCTTTTAGAAGCTTTGTGAGCCTATAAATAAATGCCAATATGCCCTAGAAAAAGGAGGTGCACAATGTAGAGATTTAGGTTTATTTTAGAGTGCATCACTAATATTTTCTCGAGATAAATAATTCAAGGAGGATTGTACAAGAGAGTCTTCAAAGGAAGAAGAAGAAGGCTTATCTATGAGTATCTATTTCTTTCCTTTGTTTTCTTTTTCTTGAACAATGATATGTTAATTGTTTTATTGTAATTCGACATTGTTTTAGGTATTTATAATTTGTAGAGTTATTTGATCTTTTGATTAATTAATTGTTCTTCTTGGTATTTAATACTTTGGTGTATTACAAATTAATTGATTGTTTCTTTTCATTAGCTTGCTAGACCAAAGAGGTTGATGGTGGTTGCAATTGATTATTTTCATATTTATTGGCTGTTTGCTAGACCAAAGAGGTTAATTGCTGAGGATTAAGTAATTAAAGGTTAATTGATGTCTACCAGACCAAGGATTCATTGATTAATTTCATGTTTTAAATTTTTCAGACCAAGGAAATTTAATCAAGGATTGTGTTTAATGTGTCTTTTGGGTGAATTAGTTGAGACAAACCAAGTGATGCTAATTTATCTAGAGGATAGTGATTTCATGGATTGACCGTTGAAGTAAATCTACCTTCATCCTTCATGATGCCAAGAGAATAATTGGTTATGATAATGGTTGGGTTCTTTAAGATCATGTTTGTCTAAACAATGGCTTAAGTTACATACTTCTCCATCATTGACATGTATATATTTTTATTTTTATTTTATTTTATTTTATTTTATTTCTTTTTCACTTTATCGAGTCAGTTAAACAATAAAAGAGAAGTGATTAATGTATACTTATTCCTTGAGGATCGACACTCATTTGAACCCTATGCTATGTTAATGATGAGTACGCTTTCTCATATGTGTAATTTGGGGTTAAGTTTTAATTTAAAATTGATTGGGAATGTGCTTAGTTTTTATATGATTTTTATACCCAAATCCATACATATCAGTGTGTTAGAAGGTTCATCAATAAGTGTGGGTTCAGACAGTTGATCAATAATTGTTTGCTCTTCTTGAACTTCACAAGTTCAAGCTTGCTCCCACTATCTCCTTTAAACATGTGCTCCTTCTCTAAGAAGACAGTATGTTTCAAAACAAAAACTTTATTTTCAGAAGGAAGATAGAAGTAATATCCAAAGGATTGTTTCAGATATCTAACAAACAAACATTTGTTAGACTTACTTTCAAGTTTGTCTGACATTCCCCTTTTCACAAAAATAGGGCAACCCAAAATTCTTAAATGAGATAACTTTGGTCTCTTACCAAAAAATAGCTTATAAGGAGTGGTATCAACCGTTTTTTACGGAACTCTGTTTAATATATAAACGGTAGTCTCCAGTGCATATCCCCAAAATGATTTTGGTAACTCTGCAAAAGCCATCATAGTCCATACCATGTCTAAAAAGGTTCGATTCCTTCTCTTAGATATACCATTATGTTGAGGTGTATGTGGTAGAGTTCATTGAGATAATATCCCATTATCTCTATGATAACTTTGAAACTCTTGGCTTAAATATTCACCTCCTCGGTCGGATCTAAGAGCAAGTTATTTCTCTACTTCATTCTTGAAGTCTTTGAACTTGTCAAATACTTCAGACTTGTATTTTATTAAATACAAATACCCATATTATGAATAGTCATCGATAAAGGTTATAAAGTAGTGATAAACTCCTCTTACTTGTATAGACATTGGGCCACATACATCTATATGTATTAGTTCTAATAACTCTTTAGCCCTTTCTTATTTTCCAAAAAATGGAGTTTTAGCCATTTTACCAAGTAAACAAGATTCACACGTGTCATATGATTTATAATCAAATGACCCCAAGTCACCTAGCTTGTATAACTTAGATACACGTTTTTCATTTATATGGCCTAAACGACAATGCCATAAATAAGATGAGATTGAGTTATCTTTTCTTTATTTCTTTTCATTTATATTGAGAATTGGATTATCCATGTCTAGAACATAAAAACCATTAACCAAAGTTGTAGAATCATAATGGATATCATTTAATGAAAAAGAACAGCGTTTATTCTTAAAATTTAAATGCAATCTAAATAACTCTAAACAAGCAATTGAGATAATATTTTTCAATAAAACTGGTACAAAATAGTAGTTTTGAAGTTCTAAAAGTAATCCAGAAGGTAGATTAAGATAATAAGTCCCCACAGCTAATGCAGCAACTTTTGCTCCGTTTGCAGCTCGCAGGTTCACATCGCCCTTTTCCAACATTCTACTGCCCTTTAGTCCCTGCAAATTATTGCATAAATGAGATCCAAAATCAGTATCCAATACCCATATCTCATTACTAAAGGTAGTATTAATCTCAATCATAAACATACCAGGAGTAGAAGTAGAAGTGTTTGCAAGCTTCTCCTTCTCCTTCTTTTTCTTCACGGTCTCCAAGTAGGTTTTACAGTTGCACCTCCAATGGCCCATCTTACCACAATGATGACATGGGCCTTTGGTAGCTGCCTCCTTCTTCTTCACGCCTTTGGGCTTGGTAGGTTTTTTCTTCTTCTTCTTGGGAACTTTCTTCTTAAAAGACGAAGAACCTACTAGCAGGATCGCCTTATCATCCTTCGTCATGGATAATTCAGTAGTCTTAAGTAGATTGATAAGCTCAGGTATGGTGGTTTCAATATAGTTCATGTGGTAGTTAATCACAAATTGTGAAAAACTACTTAGCAATGATTGTTGAATTAAGTTAACACTTAAATCGTGATCCATTACGAAATAAGAGACCCGAGCTTTTCAATATAGCCCAACATCTGCAGCCCATGAGTGGCCACTAAAGCACCCTCAGCCATTTTAGAATAGAACAGTTGCTTAGAAATTTCATATCTCTCAGTTCTAGCTTGTTTATCAAATAGCTCTATAATGGTTTGAGTATCCATATGCTCATGCTATTTTTGTACATGATGCAGTGTCACTATCCTCCTTGTGCTTCTTGTGGATAGCATGCTCATCAACAGGAGCATCTTGGGCTGGAGGTGGCAAAATAGGAGCATCTAGCAGACAAAGTAACTTTTTCGACTTGGGAACGATTCTCAAGTTTCTATACCAATCAAAATAGTTTGATTTAGTGAGCATATTTTTTTTCAAGATGCTACGTAGGTTTAGATTTGTTAACATTATGTAAGTGACCTAGATGTAAAGATAAAGTAATTAGAACATGTATATATGCTCATGATATGCAAGTAATTAGGTCTTTAATTAAACGCATTTTTATTCCACTATTTTACTCAAATCAATAGCCCCCACTATTGACTTAGGAAAGCCCGTTGGAAGCTTTCCTAATGGACCAGTATCCAAATTCCTTAAGAAGGACCTTGGGTTAGCCCAACAAGCCACTCTTAAGTTCAATGGTAGGTATCCAATACTAATTACATCAAATGTAACTATTGTATCATTGGGTGATTAACATCTTTTAATCATTAAAGTATTTAATATTATCCCAACCTTGCATCTAATATTCTTTATGCTTAGATTAGCCCAACCGGGATAAAGAAATTGGTTAAACCCAACTCATTAATCAGGAATTAAATTCCATAGCTTGAACATACTCAATGTAAAGTAGGCTTGGGTATGCCCAATAACCTGGTCTCGAAAAAGAGCTCTCATTCTCACTATATTAATGGAAGGCATTAGATTTAATATTATTTGAGGGATTTATTGCTTTTAGTTGTCTCATCATTTGGCATGCATACAATTTATCAATAAGCATCATAAATTGATAAACATGGTAATAAACAATTATGTGGCATAGTTACTCTAAATTAATTTCCTTGAGCCATCAAGGAAATTAATATGGTCAACTTGATGTGTTCATGCATGATTTAAATAGAATGTCTTACCATCTTCGCTTTGATTGCTGCCTTCAAAATCATGTAAATAAAATTTTACCTCAATCTAACCTATATAAACTAATTACATAATTTCCTAAAGGAAGAAACCTCGAGTTACATTCGACGGGAGTTAGATGAGAAGAGAATTACACAAGAATTTGAAATAAGGCAGAATGCACAGGCCCTGTTTAATTAAAACAAAGCGATAAAGATGCATGAACAGATAAGTTTGGTTTTAGTTCATAACCATCTACCATGTCAATAAAACGTGCTTAAAATACAGCACAAAACATCCAATGCACAATCATCCAAAATCAATATTTTGGAGAAATCTGGGTCCAAAATCAAATTTTGGAAATTTCTAGGCCGAAATTAAATTGTTAGAAAATCATGGGTCCTACATGTAATTTTGAAAATATTTTTATTCAAAATCACATGATTTAAATAAATTCTAATCATTATTAGAACATATTCTCAAAATTAGAAAAGATAAAAAAAAAAACTTATTATTTTTTTTATAAAACAGTGCAAGAACAGAGTGCACCTGGTGCAAGGTGGGTAGAAGGTACCATGTGCTAGGTTTGCTCTGGAGGCATGCACAAGGGAAGAACAGAGTGTACCTAGCACCAGGTGGGTCGAACATACCCGGTGCCAGGTATGCTCTAGAGGCGGAAAAATACCACTGTTTATCTTCTTCCCTGAATTTTTCTGCAAATTTTTCATGAACAACAACGAGATTTTCAGACAGTTCAAAATAATTTTACTATCAAGCATTATTAATCAATATTTACAACCAACTGTAATCTACATCACAATTTAAACTACAATCCAAATTGTTGAATCAAAATCTTGATTGTAGAAAAATCTAACGCTAAAACAGACCCATATGGAAACAACTTCTCAACCATTATTCAATGACCCAGAGACTCTTCAAACCAGAAAACCTAGACACACCATAAAAAGTAGTAGACATACAATCTCCATGACGATACAGTTACATGCTAAAAAACGATTTCAAAGCGATTAAAGACCCATTAAAACACAATCACAAAGGCTCTGATACAACTGTTGGGATTTCATCATGCTTATAAAATAAGAATGTATCAGAAATAACCATGAAATCCATGCTCAAGGATCACGTGTTTGCAATTAAAACGGGAATAGAAGAATGAAACGAAAATTACCTTCTGTAGCAGAAAACAAAAATTTTTCTTGCACCAACCAAGGAACTAATTCCTTTGCTTTGATCATTCACCTCATGCCACTACAATCCAAGAGTAGGATTGTCTCTAGCAGTAATCCACACATGGTTGAATTGCTCACAAAGCCCGCTCAAAACTATGCTAGTAGAAGAGGAGCGGGTAGGTTTATTTGGAGAAGAATAGGGAAGAAAAGAAACGTCCGTCTCTCTCCTTCTATTTTTTTCAATGTCTGCACAAGGAAATAATTCCCATATTTATAGTTTTTAGAATTTATGTTAATTGCATTAAGTCTTCCAAGATCCAATATCTACAATTGGGCCCTTAAAATTTATATAGTTGTAACCAAGTCCCATGAATTATAACAAACTTATAATTCACCTATAAATATATCTCTTAATTAACCCCAAAATATTATCAAATAGTATATATTGAGCTTTCAAACCTTTATTGTGTGTGACCCATTAGGTTTCCTGGTTTTATTGGAAGCATAATATGAATTAATTTTAACATATTTAGAATTAATAACCCTAAATAAAATATAGGATTAATTTATTAATTCTCTAATTAATAAATTCATATTTAATAGATCAAGAGCGACATCTTGCAATGACTCTTGATCACCAAAAGTCTAGAAAATCAAGTGGCTTGACGTAAATAATTTAATAGCAAATAACCAGTGCAATAAACTCGTTTCACCATAATATATCTCATTCGCTCTAGAGCATGGAATTAGTGCTCCATCCAGAATATTATTAATTCTGGCTCGAATATTTTAGTACTTGTTGAATAAATCCATTACTTGATATGTGTATCAAATTTGGAACTATTTCCAATACATAGTCGTCTTGGTTAATAACTTCATGAGTAATAATTTTTACAAGTGGCTCTGAGATATACTCTCCTACTATTAGGAGTGGTGAATCCTTTATTGACCTTATCAGCTATTTTTGTTTACTTTACATTGTACCCAATATGCATCCCATAGGCAGTCATTGTAAGACTCCAAAGATTAGAATCAAAGTACAACACTTGATAAACAAAATACCTTGGAGATCTTAAGTCTAAGGATACTTGCACACTTGCTATAATGAGATTTTATCACTGACAGTCAATAGCTTATCCAAGTGATTATCTCATAGTTAAGTTATCCAATAAACTTGTTCATATAGCAAGCATCCATATATTAACCCTGAGTATCATAATACTCACGATTATGAGAACCACCGCTTGATCCAATCAAGGGATATAGCATGTGTTGACGTATTAATAATGTCCCATCTCATTAATACTATGACTGGGATTATTCAAGCACAAACACTATATAATGTAGTAGGAATCTCACATCATGATCTCTATCATGATTTCCTTAACACTGTGTTGTACTAGGGAATTTATCAATCAGTTTATACGCATATTCAGATATAATAATCAAACTGAAAGATAAAGAATTCCTTTTTTATTAATTACTATGAAATATATATGGTACAAGTGATTGTGTTTAGGGCACAACACTAACAATATATGTATATAATTTTCAAAATGAATCTATATGTCCTCTATATTGTTTAATTATATTTTTGTTGAGTGCTTGTGAAGAATAGGCTTGTGAAGGCTAGGATTGTATATTTTGAATTATGAAAGTTTTTAGATCATGATATTTGAGATAGAAAGATATAGATAGCTTTGAGAATGGGTGGAAAACAGTTATTTTGGTAAGTTGGAACACAAAAGTTGTTGCAGTTTATTGGTTAGATCTTCAGGTATTAATCCTGGAGACTAGAGTCCAAATCTCATCAAGGACAAATTATTTTGGTTTTATTTCCTTATAAGTTTTAACCCCTTCCTAGTTGGTTTAAATTATTTTAGAATTCCCTTGAGCTTTCTTTTAAAATGATATCATTTGAACAGTTTACAAATTAGGAAAGAAAGACTGAATTTCTATTCTAATCTCTCAATCACACCATCACCTCTATTTTCTCCTACATTTTCTTAACTCAAATACCTTTCAATTTAAAATTTGAAGTCCCAAGGTTCATTCCAGATTTTGATATCCTCAAGCAGCTAAAATTTTATTCCTCCATTTTCTACTAGAAGTCTTTTGAGTTTCTTCATTTTCTTTTCCCATCAAACAAACGAAGTTCCTATTCCTTCTTACAAAAAATATAATATAATATAATATAATATGTGTGTGTGTGTGTGTAGCATTAGCCGGCTTTTTCATGGAGCAAGCCATGGACCTTCTTGCTATAGCCATGGACTATCTTTGTGTCGCCATGGCTAGCTATCATTCCCAAAAATTGAATCCATGGAAAGGCTTTGGCCGGCTATTCATTGAAAGAGTTCTTCTTCTTCCTACTTAACCAAGAGAACTCCATTGATGCGTCTCATGCTTCCTCCTAGATACTAGCTGAAACTTCTCCAATCTTTTCTCTGTTGAATCCCTTCAAAATTTGAAACCAAAATCTTAAAGAGCCTCCTGGAAATCTTCAACCCATTTAAATTTGAACTTCTAGTAACTTCTCATTTTTTGGGTTTCTTTTCTTTCCTTCATCTGGTACTAAAAGCTCTCTTCGAAAGAGCACATTCATTTTTCTTCTTCATTTTGTTGCCATTCTTCATACCATTATTGGGCCAACCAATTCCTCCATTTTAGTTGAGCTCTTTCATTTTATCCATGGCACCACAACCATTCTCTGAAAGGTCAAAGTTCAAAACCCTTTGTCAGCTCCTAGAAACCTTCCCAAGATACTTAGACTCACTGAAGTATGGTACAAGAAAACTCCTAGCCATATTTTCATATGTTCATTAGTACTCTTTGGTCATGAATACTCTCCAAAATCTACATTCGTTCTAATCCCTTCCCAAAAACCCTAAGAACACCAAGAACACACATTCACAAATATTAAAATTCTGGACACTTTCAACCATTGAAACCTACTCTAAATATCTCTGAGCTGTCTAGAACACTATCAAGATTCTATTCTTTGGTTTCTAAACATTAAATCAGCCAAACACTTTTTTGTTCAAGATCAAAGTTAGGAACTCCTTTTTCACTCCTGAAGGTATAATGTTAAATTCTCTCTATAATTTTCTTACACACACTCTCTCTTTCTTTTTCATTTCTTTTTTGCTTTATCTTTCTTTTTCCTTTTTCCCTTCAGTGGACTGACACTAATGAACCCTCTTCTTCTCTTCATTTTTTTTTTTTTTAAATTGGTTTATTTGGCTTAGTCTCAATTAAGGGGAAACAAAGATTTGGTTTACAAAGACACTCAACCTTCAAAGCCACTCAACAACAGACAACTTCCTTATCAGATAAGAAATTTGATCTTCCACCAAGTAATTTTTGGAACTCTTAAATTTCCTGGTAAATTGTGAGCTCAATTATATAGGACTTAAGAAACATGATGCATGGAGTATGGGAAGGGGAAAACAAAGTGATATTGGATGATCGGATTTGCGATTGGTATAATATAAGATCTATAGAGTTTTGATGCTTTGCTGCACTAGTTGAGATATGTTAAGTCCAGTATGTGCACACGAGATGAGTGGATGTATTTATAACATGTTTACCTTATTTGTGTGGACAATTTGATTATAACTATGGAGATTTCCTGTTAATGGAGTAAGAGCATGGGTTGTTACGCGTGGCTTGTTGACTAAAGATCTACTATTAAGATAACCTTAAATGTTATATTATTGTTCTTATTGTAAGAAAATCTACTGTATAATAGTATCTATCTATAGTAATATTAAACCAATTATTTATTATTATTTCTATTATAAATATTTGCTAATGTGATAGTTATTAGTCGTGTTTTAAGAAAATATTAATCATAGTTATTATTATTTTTATTATCTACTACTAATAACATGTATTATTACTATTAATTTTATTATTAATGTTATTATTAATATTAATATATTTACACATCATTTCATATTATTATTTACAGTTCTATGTTATTACTATTAAACTAATATTTAGTAATAAGAATTTTATTATTTATTATTTATTAATAATTGATACTTATTATTATTAATTAATACTATTATCAAATTAATTGTTTCTTACTTATTATAATCACTAAAATTATTATTTGTTGTTGTAAAACTACCAGTTAATATCTATATCAATTATTAATTATTGGTTGCTAATATCAAAGATTATTAGTTGTAGTTTGCTGTTATTTAATTTTGTGATTTATTGAAGATAAGTACCCAAATTATCATTTCATATTATAACATACCCATTGTTGTTATTTAGTTACTATTTTTTACATGCTAAATATTTTAAAATTATTTACTATTTATTAATGTTTAATACTTAATATTTATTTACTATTTATTAAAAAGTTCATTATTGATCATTTATTAGATATTATTTGTAGTATATTATTTTTTAATAGTAACTATTATTAGATATTAGTTGGACTGAATTATTTGATGACTTGTTGTTAGTAGTTGAACTACTTCGATGCTATGTTAATATAAGTGTTGGATGAGAATTGTCAATGCTAAATGAATATCATAGGGATTAGAGTCATTACATGCTTATGCTTTTATGCTACTAGAATTGTTGGGTAAATAGTGATATGTACTTTGTATTTTCTCTAGACGAGGCTAGGTTCCATTGATCAAGTCAGCAGGAGATTTTATTTGTAAGACAAGAGAGCCAAATAAGTTCTTGCATGAAATTATTTGTTGAATAAATGCTACATTGCAAGTCAAGTGTTGCTTATGGTAACAATGGTTTGTACTTGTATGGCAAACATAGTTATCTCTTTTCTGTTTTCTTTCTAAAATGATTTCCTTTTCCTTCTTAAACCAAGATTTTTTATCAAATGAAAGCTTTCCATTGAAAAGTTGACCTTTTCAAATAAAAGATTCCATTTAAAATCCTTAACCATGGTTGCGCTATCAAACTTCTAGGAAATTTTCTTTGTACGACACATCAAACATTGAATACTTAAAAACAGTAGGCTAATTAGAACCAATTTTAGATGGTTAGAGTAAGTCTTCCTGTGGGGGTCTCAATCGGAAGATAAACTCTTTCTAGATAAAGTACCAGTTCTAATTAGTTAAGCTTCAAATACCCTGTATTTTAACCTTCGATTGGATACTACGTGTAATAGGATGAGAAATTGTATCAATGGCCAGAATAAAAGATGATTAGTATAATGAAACAAATATTTTGGTATAATAACATTTTGTCGGGACTTGGATATAATTATTGAATTTATTCTACTCGTACCCTAAATCTTCAAAAGGCTACAACTATTAATAAAATAAGAATTTGAGGGTACGCTGAAATGAAAATCGGTCAGTGCGATGAAACGCACGTTTTGGTGTGAATTAAGTTATTCGGGTTATCGGGGGCATTTTTGTCATGTTGACTGTGCCCGCAATTTTGATCGCGAATTTGACCAAACTAAGAAAGAATTAAAGAATTTAAGTATTACCAATGGATTCAATGGAATCTTTTGGAGTTGAATGGGAAAATAAAATATTTTCCCATTTTGGACCTGAATTTTGATTATTTCAGAGAAAAAGTGAAATCGCAGTTAAAAGAAATGGTACGTGTGGCGTTTTGTGATTGGTAACCATGAACATGTGTCAACTTATGAGAGGTTACATGAAGAATTCATGCAAGACATATGGAATTAATGAATTACAAAATAAATAAAGGAATGATGGGTTTAATTGTGATTGGAACACATCACTTGTGGAGCCATTTTTTTTAATGTCTTTCACAATTTAAGTGGCCAATATTTTGACCATGAAGAGGTGGTGGAATGGTTGAAAAACAGCTAAAAATTTGGCAGCCACAAAAATGAAGAGAAGAGGAAAATTTAAGGAATAAAATCAAGGGAAATGATGTGTATTTTTGTTCTTGGAACACACCTACATGTAAACCACCACATAATTAATAGAATTAGAAATTAATTGGCCAAAAATTTTGATGAAGTGTGGCGGTGGCAAGGCTGTTTTACAGCTAGAAATTCGGTAGCCACAAGGGAGAAAAATGAGAGAAAAATAAATCAAAAGAAATTAGCAAAAGAGAGAGAAAAGTTGAATAGTGTGTGTTCTTGGTGAGTTGTGTGTGTTCTTGAGAGTTTGTTGGAGCAAATAAAACCAAAGAGCTCTATACACAGGGTAAAAAGTTACCTTACTAGAATTAAATTTGTTGTTGGATGAATGGTGATTATTTTTATGTTAATTTTAACATAAAAACATGATTTTCATGTTTTGATTTTGGATCAAAAGCTAGGGTATATAAACTTTGTGTGTGATTATGTGTGGCGGCTGCCTAGGGGATTTATGGATAATGTTTTGTGTGATGAAGGAATGAATTTCCATGGTAGTTCGAAGGGTTGATCTTGGTTGATGAGATGATGATCAAAGTGGAATGAAAATGGGAGTTAATTGGTTAGAAGGATGAATTATGCTAACTTTGGATTGAAGGAAGTGAATTTGTGTTTTAATAAACATAACTTTTATGAGTTGTTGGAATCTGAAAATTGAAGGATCAAAGATGATTTGAAGGAAAAATTGAATGAATTAAGTGTTCTCAAGGTGTTAAAGATTAAAGGAAATCGAAGGATAACATGAATGGTTGAGTTAGACCAAACTATTGTGACTGTTTTGCCTCGGCATTGTTTCATGAAAATCTGAAATCAGAAAAAGGCTTACACAGAATTAAAGTTTCTTATGATCATTTTGATATATAATAGAGCCCAATTGGAGTTGTGGATTGAAAATTATGCATGAAACAAAATTGTGTGTCAAAAAAGGAAATTCCAGAATTTTGGTTGGGAAATGAATGAACTTAAGAGGGATTAATTGTGTGATTTTGGAATGACATGAATGAGAAACATGAAGATAATTCCTTGTTCATGAAGAGAGGATGGATATGGAAAAAGGAAAATGGAAGAATTGAACAAACAATGAAAAAACGACATGAACGATTGTTGATCGTTTTCTTAACCGGCGGCCCTGTCGGCTAAACGTTGGGCACATCGGCTAACCGTCGGGCATGTGAGCTGGACATCGGCTAACCCTAGGCTACTTTTTGACCAAACACAACTAAACATAAAAACGATGTTTGATGTAGGTTTACCGGTAAACGGCTAACGACTCGTTGGAAAAGGTGAAAACGGTAGTCGAATGGCACATGAACGATAAAAACTTATTTAGGACACGAGGTGAGTCCCTTTAACTTCTAAAACCTTTTGAAAGCTAGTATGCTTTATTTTTCTATGAAATGCTACATATTACACCATTTTGAAAATACTTGAATATATTTAAGGTTTTTTCGAGCAAGATTTATTTTTATGCCATCTTGGACTCGAATGAACATCATAATTGGCTTGGAAACCTTAATGGATTATTAAAGCACAAATTTTTTGAATTTAGTCATTTTTAGATTAAATACTTGGAATTTTCAGAAAATGGCAATTTTTGGAATCGGGTATTCACGAATTGACTAGAATACCTTTATTGGAACATTTTTTGGAAACATGATTGGAAACTTTGAAATAAGTTTCTTTTGAAATAAGGTATTTAGAAAATGATCTAAATGTCCTTATTGGAATGCTTTATGGAAACTTTTGGAATCGGGTATTTGGTAAATGACCGAAATATCCTTATTGGAGCTTTTGTGAACACTTTTAAATCGGGTAAGGGTAAAATGACCCGAATACCCTCGAGAAGCCTTTTGGAATTAGGTATTGACAAAATGACTCGAATATCCTTGAAGATGACTTTTGAGATCGGGTATAGGCAAAATGATTGATAGGGGCTAAATTAGTCATGTTTTTTCTAGTTATTTGAGGTTCATTTGTAATACATTTTGTTCAATAACTAGTCCTATTCCTTCATATTTGCGATTTTACCCTTGGAAAGATATTTTGTTCTTTATTTCAGATTTTTAGGGTAAAACGAAACAAAAACGTCGCAAAACAGAGGAGAGGCAGCGCCGGCTAGGACCCTAGAACTGGCGCCAACCATGAATTGTTGAAACGAACTTCAAAGCAATGGAAAATTTGTGGAAACAAAGCAGAACAGAACTAAGGCGGCGCCGGCTGTAAAGTTGGAATCGGTGCCGGCTGCATTCTGGAAAACATTGTGCAAAATTTGAAGAAAAATCGACGAACGAGTGGAGGAATAGAACACAACAAGCGCCGGCTCCAAGAGTCTAAGTGGCGCTGATTGTGTCCTGATGTTGAGGCGGTGCTTGATTTTTTTCGACGCGGTTTTTGGTAAGCTGAGGAGTTTTAGTATCTTCCAACTTCTACTCGGCCAAGAACTTTGTACCTACGAGTTTAGGCACTTCCTAAGCCTTTAAATAGATGAAAAACACAAGGGAAAAGGGGGAGAATTTATTGATCATCATAGAAGATTACTCAATCAAAGGAGGAATTCTTCAAGTTCAAGAAGGGTTGTGCAAGAAGGTCTTCAAAGGAAGAAGAATGAGGCTTGTCTATGAGTGCTTTCTTTTACTTTTTTTTCTTTTTCTTGAATAATGATATGTTAATTATTTTATTGTAATTTGACATCATTTTAGATATTCATGATATTTAGAGTTATTTGATCTTTTGATTAATTGATTGTTCTTCTTGGTATTTAATTACTTGTGATGATTAGGAGATTGGTTGATTGTTACTTTCTATTGACTTGCTTGGAAAAGAGGTTGATGGTGGTTTCAATTTGATTGATTTCATATCTGTTGTCTCTTAACTTGCTTGGAAAATGGGTTAACTGCTAAGAACAAGGTAATTAAAGATTAATTGATGTCTGTCAGGAATGGATTCATTAGTTAGTTTCATGTTTAAGTTTGCTAGGAATGGAAATTTAATCAACGGATTGTGTATAATGCATCTTTTGGGTAAGATTGGTTAAGACAGGAATGTGATGCTAAGTTACCTAGAAGATAGGGATTCATGGATTGGAAATGAAGTGAGTCTATCTTAATCTTTCATGATGCCAAGAGAATAATTAGTTATGATAATGGTTGAGTTCTTTAAGATCATGTTTGTCTACACAATGGCTTAAGTTATATAATTCTACATCCTTAACATGTATATATTTTTCTTTATTTTACTTTTTCTTTTTATTTGTTTATCACTTTATCAAGTCGGTTAAATAATGAAAGAAATGTGATTAATATCTATTTGTTCTTTGAGGATCGACACTCATTTGAACACTATACTCGGTTAATGATGAGTATGCTTGTTCATATGTGTGATTTGGATTGAACGTTTTAATTTAAACTTGATTGGGAATATGCTTAGTTTTTGTATGATTTTTATACCCAAGTCCGAACACATCAATGACCTCAATACTATTGAAAACTTATTTTAATGTGCGAAAAGAACTTTTCACCCTATTTTGGCATGGTTTTGGAAAATGATCTCTCGATATGAGATTGACTTTTGTAAAATGACATTTTAATCCCCGAAAACTACTTTATTGGCCTGATGTGTCTATGGAATCAACTTATTGGCCCCTGCGAAGACTATGGGAATAATTATTTGACTTGCAAGTTAGTAGGATCAATTTCTAGAAAATGATATTTTGGCCCCAAAAATATTTGATTTGGAAATCCTGTAGGAACAAATAACCCTTTTGCCCGATCAATCAGTAGGGATTAGTATTGGTAACGTTGAGTATTCCGCAAGGACTTTGATCTTTATTACTGATGTAGTATAAAGATTGCATGTACGAGACTCACTATTATTTATGTATATGACAACGTAAGTATGAGTTAGTTGTATCAGTCTGGGCCTTGGTTATTGCTTTTTGTTCTTTGTTATAAAGACCCTTTGTTTAGGTAACTAGACGGGGCAATACCCGATTTTGGTATGCTTTCACTGTTACTTTTGGTAATGGTGTTATAATTGGTATCGGAGCATAGTTATCATAGAATTGTGGTATCATCATAAGAATTGATAGAACCATTTTATCTTGTAGGCATGACTGATAAGAACGATAAGGGCAAGCGCCCAATGGATGACCGCAACGATGATGGGAAGAAGGAGATGGGTGAGAGCTCGGGCATGAAAAAATCTTGGAAGATCAGGACGGTCTACTGAAATGGTGTGCCGGGACGTTTCACTTTGATTGGAGCCGACCCTGACTGCCGTCATGCACCTTGTCTCGTCGGGAGGGCGTTTGACTTAGCAGTGCCTATTGTTCTGCTATATTTGAGAGACCTCATTCTGGAGAGAACACCTATTCCCGAGAGGACACTGTCGCCATTTAGCCAGACAGGGGAGGTAGGCAGCGATTTTGACGATGCTAATGGCAATGTTAAGCCACACCATCAGGATGATGATGAGAATGACAGTATCCCCGACGATGCAGTGTTTCTTGGGAATGATGAGGAGGTATTTAGCGGGGATGTTCTAGGAGTATTAGAGGAGGAGATGCTAGGGTTGGAGGTTGTTGAGGCAGGAGAGGATCAAGAGGTACTCGAGGTGGAGATACCTTTGGTCGAGGAGCCTGAGGAGGAGTTAGAGATAGACCCAGAGATGGAGGCTTGGTTGTTGGAGCTTGACGCAGAAGATATCAGGGCTCCGAGTGATTGGATTGACCTTGATATGGATAGAGATGGGGAACTTGACTCACCTGAGTCCTATACATTTTCTGCTTGCTCAGGACCTCCCATTTTGGATAGCAATGATGACGAGTAGGATGATGAGATGTAGATATATGTAGTAGGACATGTACAGTTCAACTAGTGTATGTTAGATATGATAATGTCAGCACACAAATTTTGTACTGACTTCGTGTTTTGACAAGAATGAATTATGTTATGTTTCTTGCTATGTGCACTATGTCCACTCTTATGCTTGTTTTTTATCTATGTTACATCGTTTTATCAGTAAAATCTTATGAACTGTACAAATGCCATTCTAAATGAACCCTTGGACGACCATCACGAACTACTCGAAATCACCCTGAGCCAACGGTGGAGGGACTGTATATGGTAGGCTCCCACCTTGCAACTTTGGACCATCTTATATTTCAAATCTTCCAGAAAATGTTGACACTATTCAATAGTTGACTGGGTTTGCCACCAGAGCAAATGAGAATGCTAGAATGAATGAGAATATATGTGGGGAAAGTAAAAAAAGTGAATTTTAATCCGATTAAGCTCTTGAATGCTTTTTGAGATTTAACCCTCCACAATTTCAAGGGAGACCTGATTCGAAACAAGAGGCTGAAAACTGAATCGAAAAAATGGAGAAGATTTTTGCAGCTCTGAAATACTCAGAGTAGGGAAAAGTATAACTCGCCACATTTCAGCTAAAAGGACGTGCCCAAGATGTTGGGTATCTCTCGTATATCATATATGGCACAGTGGAAAAAATAAGAAGGAGATACCACCCCAAGATCCACATATATGTGGAAAACAAGACATAAAGAGAACAAATGTAATAGCTTTTTACCTTTCTTTGATCGTGTAGAAAACAAAATTTTCCTTCTTCAAGTCAAGGTGCGATCTAGCAATCCTCTTGATCAAACACCACGAGAGTTGAATATCCAACCACTATAATCACAGTGTGTGATTATCTCTAATAGAAATCCACACAGAAGATACACTCAAGCACCAAAATTTCCTGTGCTAGCAGAAAAAACAATGGCGGCTAGGGTTTTGATCGAGATCAATGAGAGAGAGAAAGAGAAGAGAATGTCGTGTGTTGCTAGGGTTGGAGTTGTTTCGTGTTTTACACCTTAGCTAGGGTTTCATAAGTCTATCCCATATATCACACGAAAATCCTACTAAAGTCCTCCATCTGAGATTTCTAAAATGATTAGAATTCTCTAATTATAATTGAAAATATCAAGTTCTCACAATTACAATTTGGACCATAAATTATAACTAATTATAATTTGGCCACAACAATTTCTCTTTCTCGCAATTAACCCTACTATGTTATCAAATAACATCTTGAGTATATAATTCTCTATTGTGTGTGACCTATTAGGTTTCCCGGTCAATTGGTAACGAACATTAATTAATCCAAACGTCTTTGAGATTAATTGATAATTATGGTAATAAAGCGATTACAAGGTATGGTTATGGACTTTAACATAAATTAATTTCTTTGAGCCATAAAAGAAATTAATATAGTTAACCCTATGTGTTTATGCATGATTTAAGTAGAACGTCTTACCTTCTCGCCTTTTTTTAGTTGCCATCTCCAAAATAGAATAATTCTACTCCTATCTGACCTTTTGGTTGTTGTTTTGAGCTTTAAAATAGAAAATTTTGCTCAGAATTGTTCTCACTAAAGCATTGCAGAAGATAAGGTCTCCAAAAATTGTTTCTGAAAAAATTTTCAAAAATTGCCACCTCTTCCCGACTGTAGCCGGTGTCGGCTTTGGCCCCATAACCGGTGCCAGTTCTGTGCTGTTTCGCGACGTCTAGAAATCATTTCTGGAAAAATTTTCTTAAAACCTAACTGCAGCCGACACCGTCTTGGGCTTCTAACAGTCATCGCTTCGGTCCTGTTTCACGACATTCCCGCAATTAATAAATTTTCTAAATAGAATTTTGAAAGGAAAAAAAATCTCATTTGATGAGAGGCGGTAAAATAAAATTTTCTTTACTAGAGACGGGACCCAAAAGCATTTTTTCAAAATTAGTTTTGAGATAAAACAATTTTATTTTCAAAATAATGATTTTGAAAATTAAAATTGTTGTATTTTTCTAAAATATTATTTTAGAATTTGTTTTATTTTTCCAAAATAGTGATTTTGGAATAATAAAAAATGTATGTTTATTTTGTTTAAGCATAATTAATGCCATGGTGGATGGTTATGGACTAAAACCAATTATATCTATTCATGCATTTTACAGTTTTGGTTTTTATGAAATAAGGCCTGCGTGTCCTGTCTTCTCTAGAATTCTTATATAATTCTCTTCTCATCTAACTCCCCTCAAATGAAACTCAAGGTTTTCTCTCTTTAGGAAATTGTGTAGTTAGCTTACATAGGTTATATAAGAATAGAATTATTTTATTTAGGAGATGGCAACAAAAACAAGGCGAGAAGGTAAAACCTTCTACTTGTTGGGTATCTCAGGCTCATATCGTATACGGCGCAGCAGAAAATAAAACAAGATATCCTCCCAGGACTCGTCTATGTGTGGAAAACAAGACATAAAGAGAGTAAAGGTAACAGCTTTTACCTTTAGGTGATCGTCCGAAGAACAAAACATTTCTTCTTCAAGTTGAGGCGCGATCCAGCAATCCTCGTGATCAACCTCCACGTGAGTTGAACGTCTAACCACTATAATCACAGTGTGTGATTATCTCTAACAGTAATCCATACAAAGGGTACACTCAAGCACCAAAATTTCCTGTGCTAGCAAAAAAAGATGACGGCTAAGGTTCATTGATGAAGATCAAATCGAGAGAGATAGAGAGATGAGAGAATGTTTGTGGCTGTTGTTTTTGTGTGTTCTTCAGCTAGGGTTTTTCGTGTGTTACATATACTATATATTACACGAAATTTTTCTCCCAAAAATAAGAATTCTAATCCTATTAGAATTCACTAATTGTAATTGGAAACATTAAGTTCTCACAATTACAACTTGGACTACAAATTATAACTAATTATAATTTGTCTACAACAACTTCTCTTTCTCTCAATCAACCCCATTATATTATCAAATAACATCTTGAGTATATAATCCTCTATTGTGTGTGACCTATTAGGTTTCCCAGTCAATTGGTAGCGAACATGAATTAATACAAATGTCTTTGAGATTAATAATTAATTAATCCATAATTAATTAGAATTAATCCTATTAATTCTAATCATGATTAGTTTATTAATTCATCAATTAATAAACCCATATTCCCAAATCATGAGCGGTATCTAGCAACACATCATGACCACCCAAGAGTCCAGGAAGTCAAGTGGCTTGACATGAACCCATCAATAACAAACTACAGTGCAATTAACTCCTTTTACCATACAATACCTCATTCGGTTTGGAGTACAGAATTAGTGCCAACTCCTTCTAGAATATATATTAATTCTAGCCCGAATATAATAGTACTTATACCAGGAACCCACTACTCTAGATGTGTATCAATTGGAACTATTTCCAATACACAGTTGCCTTGGCCAAGGACTTCTTGAGTAGTAATTCCTACAAGTGGCCGTGAGATATTTGCCCCTACTATTAGGAGTGGTGAATCCTTTATTGACTCTCTCAACTACTTTCGTTTACCTCACAATGTACCTAATATCCATCCCATAGGTTGCCTTCAATCGAGCTCCAGAAATTGGAATCAAAGTACAAAGCTTAGCAAACAAAGTACCTTGGAGATCTCAAATCTAAGGATACTTGCACGTTTGCTATATTGAGATTATGTCACTGTCACTAAATAGTTATACATGTGATTATCTCAAAGCTAGGTCATCCAATGAACTTGTTCCATTAACAAGCATCCATGTGTTAACTTTGAGTATCTCAATACTCACGATTATGAGAACCATTGCCTGATCAAATCAGGAAGTCTAACACATGCTAGTCTTAACGCATTAATGATGTCCTATCTCATTAATACTATGACTAGGGACTATTTAAGTACTAACATCATCTAGTGTAGTAGGAATCTCATATCAAGATCTCTATCATGATTTCCTTAACACGGTGTTGTACTATGGACTTTATCGAACAGTTATATTACATAAAGTAAACAAAAGAAACTGTAAGATAAATAATGCCTTTTATTAAAATAAAATGTGTCATATACAATGTACAAGTGATTGCCTCTAGGGCACAACACTAACAGTCAAATTTCCATTTAGGAAAGCTGTTTTCACATCCATTTGCCAAATCTCATAATCATAATGAGCAGCAATGGCTAGGAGTATCCTGGTGGATTTTAACATGGTTACTAGCGAGAAAGTTTCGTCATAGTCAATACCATCTTGTTGACGATAACCCTTTGCCACTAGTCATGCTTTATAGGTAACTAAGTTACCATCCATGTCTGTTTTCTTCTTGAAAATCCACTTGCACCCAATAGGTTAAATTCCTTTAGGTGGATCAACCAAAGTCCATACTTGGTTGTTGTACATGGAATCCATCTCTGACTTCATAGCCTCAAGCCATTTGCCAGATTCTGAACTGTTCAGAACATCCTTGTAGTTATTATGTTCATCTTCATCTATGAGCAATACGTCATTGTGGTCACTGATGAGAAATCCGTATCTCTTAGGTGCTACATGTATCCTACTAGATCTACGAGGTTCTTGTGTATTAGAAGGTTCATCTATTCTCTCAATAGGTGTGGGGTTAGACGGTTAATCATCGTTTGTTTGATCTTCATGAACTTCACTAAGTTCAATCTTACTCCCACTGTCCCCTTTGAGCATGTGCTCCTTCTCTAAGAAGACGGCATGCTTCGAAACCAACAATTTATTTTCGGAGGGTAAATGGAAGTAATATCCAAAAGATTCTTTCGGATATCCCACAAACAAAGATTTGTCAGACTTACTATCAAATTTGTCTACCTGTGGCCTTTTAACAAAGGCAGGACAACCCCATACTCGCAATTGAGATAACTTTGGTCTCTTACCAAAGAACATCTCAAATGGGATAGTATCAACCGATTTTGTTGAAACTCTGTTTAGTATATAAACAGAAATTTCTAGTGCATACCCCCAAAACAATTTTGGTAGGTCTGCAGAAGCCATCATGGTCCATACTATGTCTAGAAGGGTTCGATTCCTTCTCTCAGATACACCGTTATGTTGAGGTGTATGTGGTGGAGTCCATTGAGATAATGTCCTATTATCTCTAAGATAATTCAGAAACTCTTGGCTCAAGTATTCTCCTTCTCGATCAAACCTTAGAGTCTTTATACTTTTGCCAAGTTGTTTCTCTATTTCATTCTTGAAGCCTTTGAACCTTTCAAATGCCTCAGATTTGTATTTTATTAAATACAAATACCCGTATCGTGAGAAATCATCGATAAAGGGTATGAAATAATTATAACCTCCTCTTGCTTATATTGACATTGGGCCACATACATAAGAATGTATGAGTTCTAATAACTTCTTGGCCCATTCTCCTTTTCCTGGAAAGGGAGTTTTTAGTCATTTTACCTAGTAAACAAAACTTGCATATGCCATATGATTCAAAATCAAATGACCCTAAGTCACCAAACTTGTGTAAATTAGAAACACGATTTTCGTTTACATGGCCTAAACGACAATGCCATAAGTAAGAGGTGTTAAATTTATTCATTTTAGGTTTCTTATTGTTTATATTAAGAACTGAATTATCTAAGTCTAAAACATATAAACCATTAACCAAAGTTGCTGAACTATAGTGAAAATCATTCAAAGAAAAAGAACAACATTTATTCTTAAATATTAAATGAAATCCACATAAGTTTAAACATGCAACTAAGATAATGTTTTTCATTAAAACTGGTACATAATAACAGTTTTGCAGCTTTAAAATTAATCCCGAAGGCAGGTTCAGCTCGTATGTCCCCACAGCAAGTGTAGCAACCTTTACCCTATTTGTAGTACGTAGGTCCACATCGCCTTTCTCTAGCCTTCTGCTGCTCTTTAGCCCCTGCAAGTTATTGTACAAATGAGATCTACATCCAGTATCTAATACCCATATCTCATTTCTAAAGGTAGTATTTATTTCAATCATAAACATACTTGGAGAAGAAGTAGAAGTGCTTGTAAGCTTCTCCTTCTGCTTCTTGTCCTTAATGGTCTCCAAGTAGGCTTTGCAGTTGCGTCTCTAGTGGCCCATCTGACCACAATGATGGCATGGGCCCTTGGTAGCTGCGTCCTTCTTGTTCACGCCACCTTTGGGCTTTATGAGAACCTTCTTCTTCTTCTTTTGAACGTTCTTCTTAGAAGAGGGAGATTCTACCATTAAAACTGCATTGGAATCCTTCTTCATAGAGGACTTCACAGTTTTGAGAAGATTGATCAACTCAGAAATGGTGGACTCAATCTTGTTCATCTGATAGTTAGTCACAAATTGTGAGAAATTATTAGGCAAAGACTGTAAAATTAAGTCAACACTTAAGTCATGATCCATTGCAAACCTGAGAGATCCAAACTTCTCTATTAAGCCCAGCATCTTCAATCCATGAGTGGCCACAGAAGAACCCTCTGCCATTTTGCAACGAAATAGTTACTTCGAGATCTCATATCTCTCAGTTCTGGCTTGGGCATCAAACAGCTCTCGAAGATGTAGTATAATCAATTGAGCATCCATATGCTCGTACTGTTTTTGCAACTCAGGAGTCATGGATGCTAGTATAATACATGCTCATTAGCATAAGCATCTTGGGTTGGTGGTGGTGGAATAGGAGCATCTAGCACGTAGAGCAACTTTTTCGATTTGAGAACGATTCTCAAATTTCTATACCAGTCAAGATAATTTGATTCGGTTAACTTGTTGGTTTCTAAGATGCTATGTAAGTTTAGGTTTGTTGACATGATGCAAGTGACCTAGATATAAAGATAGAGAGCATTAGCTACTTGTATATGTTGGATTGTATGCCCTCTTAGACTAGGTTTCTGATGTAAAATCGAATATTTTAATAAAAGAATTTATTTTCAGAAATTGTTTGTGAATTTACTATTTGTTTGTGCACGATTTTCGTTTAGAACAGACCCATTGTGCTTAAATAAGTGGTCCATGTGAATGGTGGTCTTTCACAGTAAGGTATGGATCACGGGTTATTTAACACATAAATATTTGTTCTTAACCTATTGATGAGATTGGGAACCTCGTCATGTTTAGGTTATTATGTTATGAATTCCAAATGGGGAATGGCTTACCTTTAGCCAGTGAGTAGTCCACTCACTTCATGACATAAACGTATTTCAAATATGTAGGACAGGATCTGTAGTAGTGGTTTCTAAAAGTACTATATGATAGAAACCTAGACTACTACCGCTACAGCGTGGACTAGTACTCTACGACTTGAGTATGAGTTGGTGGTCTGGCGAAGCTGGAAGCATATACTTTGATTTGCTATAGCTGAGGTTCTATCATAGGACCAATATACTTGCATGTTGGGTATGTGTGACTAGTTAGTTAAGACAGACTTGTACAAGATAGTTTCTGCACTATATCGCCCCTTATCGTTGTCCGAATGGTCTAAAATGTCCAGGGCCCTGGGAAACATGACTTGGATGTTTGCTTTAGGGTAGTTCCCTTGAAAAGCGGAAACACTCCAGGAAGTCGTGGATCATTGGACTAGAAGCCTAAGGATGGTAGATGTCATTTAGAGGGGTGTTAGTATACTTCTTCCTCTCTAAATGTACGGCGATGTGTAGAGGGGTATTTTAGTCATTTTACCTATAGGTCGGAGACTTTGCTAATGCAGCATTGTCCTTGGGGTCAATATTTCCTTATGGTGATATTAAGAAATATTTAAAATGCAAAATACAGCTATTTATATAGCAGGGGTATTTTGGTCATTTTAGAAGCCAAGGCGATGTGTCTTTTTGGTCCTCGGAATAGCCCGTAAGTCTTAACTAATTTTGGGTTGAGGAATTGGTCTCAGTTCAAGAGGATTTTATTTTATTTTATTTTATTCAAGAAGTCTAATTTATTATTGGACTGGAATAAAATAAATAAATAAATTAAAATAGGAGTTGAGAGAAATTTAATTATCTAGCTTAATTGGTTAATTAATTATTCAGGGCCTAGGTCCAGTATGAATAATTAAGAAATTAACCTGGGCTTAAACTAGGGGAAATAATTAATGTTTAATTATTTATTGGGTTATTTATCTAGGCCCAAGAAATAAATAATTAAAGATTAATTATTTTGGTTCATTTAGGCTCATTAATAATTTATTGAGTTATTTATGTAAGCCCAGGAAATAAATAATTAATGTTTATTCTTTTGGGCCTTTTGGGTCCAAGAGAAATAATAAATATTTTTCTGGCCCAATAGCTTGGACCTTAGGGTTTTTTCTAGATACGGTTAAGAGGAGTTTAGGGTTAGGCCAAACTGATTCTCAGGATAACATCCGGGTGTTTTGAAATCCCGGGGATATGTTTATCAGATAATGAGAAACCCAGTTTTGGCTAACGAATACACTAGTCTCTGGTAGAAAATAAACCCAAACACTAGTCTCTGGTAGAAAATAAACCCAAATCTCCCTAGCCTTACAGAGAACTCACGTCTCTCTCTGTGCTCTCTCACGTTGCTCTTTTCTTGTTGTTCTTCTTGAACTTTGCTAACCAATAGCAAGTGAACCAAGGAGAATTGAGACTGTTCCTCTTCACCATAGTGTTTACCGACTAGAGTATAGGCAGAGGAATATTTCGAGAGCTGGAAAGGTTGGCGTTGATACAAACAAGGCGAAGTAGAAGGCTAGCGGGTGTTCAACAGGAAGCTTCTTCAAGTGGGTGAAGCGAGGTGATTCTAGTTGTTCAATCCACTCCTACTCAACCTAGAAGGGTTAAGGAGCGCAAAGGTATGATCTTCACGCTTTCGTATGGCCTCTAAGGCTTGCGGTTTTTTTTTTCTCTGTTTTTGCCTCTAAGGCTTGCGGTTTATTTTTCTCTCTGTTTTTTTAAACTGTGCATGCTCCCCTGTTTCCGTCTCCCTCAATATGGTATCAAAGCCACTGGTTTTTGATCAATATAGGGAGCATGGTAGTTAATAAAAATGGAGAAGATGATTATACCTGTGATCCTTCGCTGTTTTGGTATGGGATAGGCTTGATGTAAGCTTCACCGTTGAAGCATAGGAGCCCTCTGTAAAATTTATTGGCTTTGAAGTTTAATCGTGTAAACCCAATTTAAATGGGTATAGGCGATTGTGTTTTTGTTTTGGATGTTTTTTGTAAGTAAATATGTCCAAAGAAGCCAAAGAAGGCTGGAAAAATAAAAAAGAAGAAGCTTCTGAACTTTCACGCGCGGACAGAAGAAAAACGAAGAAGAAAGGTACTGTTCCTAAGCCGTGACCGAGCCGAGCCGTTTGAGCCGAGCTGACTCTATGCGTGTGTCTGGAGCCGCGAAGCCGAGCCGTACTGTAGCAATCCAAGCCGAATTCAATTGAAAGTTGCAATTCAATTGCAACAGCTTCGCAGGTTGTGGAGCGAAAAACGGATCAACACGTGGATCATGCAACAGAGAGGCGGCGGGTCGTGGGCGCGGGTTCTCGGGCGGGTGGATCGGCTTCACGGGTCGTGGTTGTTTACGATCCGGTGCGGTACGGTGCACAGCGGCCACGGTGGACCATAGGGCATGCGGGCGTGGATCTGGTGCGGCTGGTGCACCGGGGTGCTGTGAGCCGACAGAGCAATTGGGCTCTGATCTGGTGCATCAGGTGCACGTGGGCCGGCAGCTATTTTTTTTTTATTTTTTTCCCTTTTTCGTTTTGGGTCCCATACCAGGAGAAGTTAATATTTTTGCAATATTTATATTCTTGGAATATATTTGCATGAAAAATATTAGTAAGGGATTTTAGGATTAAACAAGATCATTAATTATTTTTCTTCAAAAAATTAAATGGTTATTTTAATTGGTACAAAAATTAATCCTTGAATATTTTTTCAAAGGATTTAATCCTTGACATAGAAAATATATTGGATTTAGATATTTTTGTAAATTCAAAATGGAGAGCCATTTTGTTTTGTTTTCAACTAGAAAAATGATTTTGTCAAATAAACTTGAGACCAAAGTCTCTAGAAAGTTTTAATTGGGAATTTTTTTGAAATCATTAAGTTTTAACTTAAATAAAATTAGTCCATGGAGAAAATCTCTCAAAGGATATAAGCCTTGACATAGAGATTTTATTGGACTTAGATATTTTATTTTTGAGTTAAGAAAAACCTTAATGGAAATTTCAAAAGAATATTTTCCAAAAAACCTTTATTTTAAAAGATTAAGTGGGAGAAGGGTTCCAATGGCCCCACGGCTTCCATCACGATCCTCATTAGAGATTGTGGATCCCCTCGCGTCACCCTGGGAGTGAACCCGTATAGGATGGGGATACCACAAGGATCTAGATCTAATGGAAGGATGTAATTAATAACTCGGGGCACGTACTATGATCGGCCAGCCCACGTTGGAGGTTATAGTGCGAGGTATGTCCATAGGAAATGAGAGGAAACGGCCATCCCACGATGGAATTATTCTCTAGACCATTACCTAGAAGGGAAATTAATTTGTGGTGGTTAATACACTTAGCTTAGGAAACTGTTAATCTTCCCAAGAAGCTATGTCAGTTTTCCTAAGAGCCAAATTATTTTCAGTGCACAAATTTTATTTTGATTTCACAAACTAAATTCTTTCTTTTATTTTCGATTTTCAGAAATGGTGGGAGGTTCTTTTAGTCCATTGACCGTTATTCTCAGGGAGAATAAGTTAACGGGTCTAAACGATGTGGACTGGAAAAGGAACCTGGATATAATACTCACAGCTGAGGAGTATAAGTATGTCCTTTACGAGACCTACCCTATTATCAGGGAAGGTTCCACCGCTGATGAGCGAGAGGCTGAGAAGGTGTGGAAGAAAGCTGACGAAATGGCACGTTACTATATGTTAGCTTCCATGTCTAATGTGCTCCATTCAAAACACGAGCACATGGCTTCTGTATATGACATAAGTCAATCATTGGCAACTATGTTTGCAGACAAGAGCCGGCCTGCAAGGCAGAGGCTCTTCGAACTATTGTGAACACTAAGATGGTTGAGGGAGTATCAGTCTGAGAGCATATGCTCAAGATGATTGCTGCTTTCGAGGAGGCGGAAATCTTAGGGGCTGTCATTGACCCCGAGAGCCAAGTGGATATGGTTCTCGAATCTCTACCAGGCTCTTTTACTCAGTTCAAGTTAAACTATAACATGAATAAGTTGAACATGAGTTTAACTGAACTGACGAATGAGCTCCAAATGGCGGAGAAGGTCATGAAACCGCAATCTAAGGCCATAATTGCTAAGGCTTCTTCTTCAAGAACTAGGCCTAAACCCAGAAAGTTCAAGAGGAAGAAGGGGAATGCAGCAGCCCAGCCCAAGAACCAGCCCAAGGACAAACCAAAGGGCAAGTGCTTCAAGTGTGGGAAGAAGGGACACTGGAAAAAAGAGTGTTCAGATCTTCAGGCCAAGAAAAACCCCACAGGTAATGTTTACTATCTAGAGTCCATATCAATGGTAGGATCAACTTCCACTTGGTTTGTTGATTCAGGAGCCACTGATCATATCTGTAACTCCTTGCAGGGGTTTAGGAAGATAAGAAGACTCAAGAAGGGCGAACATGGGCTTCGAATGGGTAATGGAGCACAAGTCTGGGCCCTTGCAGTAGGAGAGCTGAATCTTATTTTTTTATTGTAATAAGATAGTGGTTTTAAATGATATTTTATATGTACCTGGTTTTCATCAGAATTTGATTTCAGTTGCAAAACTTATTAATCAAGGATATTCTGTATCTTTCCATTCTGGTATTTCTATTAGTAGAGATGGAGAAATTTTACGTACTGGGCACATGTATGGAAATCTATTCTTTTTAAACCCTATTAATAACCAATCAAATAATGCTCAGTCTGAACCTTTAACTAGGAAGAGAAAGACCAATATTAATGATTCATACCTTTGGCATCTAAGGTTGGGTCATATTAACCCAACCAGGATTCAGAGGCTAATCCATGATGGGGCCTTTGGGCTCATTGAGATTGGAAAGTTGGCCTCGGAATGAATCCTGCCTGATGGGAAAGATGACCAAGAGGTCATTTACACCAAAAGCGGATAGAGCCAAGGAGGTGTTGAGTCTTGTTCACACTGATGTGTGTGGTCTGTTGTCTACACCAGCTAGAGGAGGTTTTGAGTACTTCATCACTTTAACGGATGATTGTACGAGGTATGGTTACATTTACCTGATGAGACGCAAGTCTGACTCTTTTGACAAGTTCAAGGAGTTTAAGGCCGAAGTGGAGCGTCGGACAGGTAAATTAATCAAAACCTTACGATCGGATCGTGGTGGAGAGTACCTCCTAGGTGAATTCAAGGACTACAAAGTACATCATGGGATAGTATCTCAGCTCTCTGCGCCGGGAACACCCCAGCAGAACGGAGTAGCTGAGAGAAGGAACAGGACATTGATGGAAATGGTCCGAAGCATGATGTCTCATGCTACTCTTCCAGTGTCCTTTTGGGGATATGCCCTAGAAACAGTGGCATATATTCTGAACTTGGTGCTTTCCAAGTTAGTACTTAGGACTCCCTATGAGATGTGGATTGGGCGTAAGCCAAGTCTGAATCATCTCAGGATTTGGGGATGTCCAGCTTATGTACTGATCAAGGGAGACAAGTTGGAACCAATATCATAATTATGCTATTTTGTTGGGTATCCAAAAGGGACAAAATGAGGTTACTTTTATCATCCTAAGGAGCAGAAGGTACTAGTCAGTACCAATGCTAGATACTTAGAATATGATCAAAGTACTTCCACTAAAGGTTCAACAAGGTTGGAACTTGAGGAGAAGTTATCTACGGAATCAACTTCTTCTGACCCGATTGTGGGACGAGAAGAGGCACAGCCTCAAGAGCCTGTGCAAATGGAGCCTCGTCGTAGTGGGAGAGTGTCTAGGGTTCCGGATAGATGGACTGGAGAAGCCTTTGAGCTGGTCTCCGACCATCAGGAACAAGACCCCACTAGATACGAGGAGGCTATTGCTGATGCAGATGCAAATCTGTGGCATGAAGCAATGAAAGCAGAAATTGAGTCTATGTACCTCAATTAGGTTTGGGATCTTGTAGCTTCACCTGAGGGGATAAAACCCATTGGGTGCATGTGGATATACAAGAGAAAAAGAGGAGCAGATGGGATGGTGGAAACCTTCAAAGCTAGGCTTGTGGCGAAAGGGTATACTTAGAAAGAGGGAATCGACTATGAGGAAACCTTTTCCCCGGTAGCCATGCTTAAATCCATCCGCATCCTCCTTGCCATCGCATATCACTATGACTACGAGATATGGCAAATGGATGTCAAGACGGCATTTTTAAATGGCCATCTTAGCGAAGACATCTATATGTCCCAACCGGAAGGCTTCATTGCTGAAAGCCAGGATCATATGGTTTGCAAGCTTAAGAAGTCCATTTATGGACTTAAGCAGTCATCGAGAGCATGGAATATTCGTTTTGATGAGATTGTAAAATCTTATGGTTTTATTCAAAACGAAGATGAACTATGCGTGTACAGGAAACTTGAAGGCATTCATGTGGTTTTTCTTGTCCTCTATATGGATGACATTCTACTCATTGGAAATGATGTAGGGACATTGTCATCTAAAAAGGTTTGGCTGTCTAGTCAATTCAGTATGAAGGACTTGGGAGAAGCCAGCTACATTCTTGGGATTAGGCTTCTTAGAAATAGGAAGCAGAGAATGTTAGGGTTATCCCAAGTGACATAATTGACAAGATGCTGGCCAAGTACAGCATGGACTCATGCAAGGGAGCTCTAATCCCTTGCAGACATGGGTTGTCATTTTCTTCGAATGACTGTCCTAAGTCTCAAGAAGAAAAAGACAGAATGAGTAGGATTCCCTACGCTTCGGCTGTGGGAAGTCTCATGTACGCCATGCTGTGTACTAGGCCAGATATCTGCTTTGTCGTGGGCTTAGTTAGTAAATATCAGTCAAACCCAGGGGAGGTTCATTGGCAAGCTGTAAAGCATATTCTTAAGTACCTCAAGGGAACGAGAGATTATATGCTGGTTTACAGGGGCTGATGATTTGGTTCCTACAGGATACACAGACTCAAACTTCTAGGCGGATAAGGATGAGAGAAAATCCACTAGTGGATATATCTTCACCTTGTCTGGAGGAGCAATTTCATGGAGGAGTATTAAGCAGTCTTGTATTGCTGACTCAACTATGGAAGTTGAGTATGTGGCTGCTTCGGAGGCGTCCAAGGAAGAAGTTTGGCTCCGGAAGTTCCTTTCAGAACTTGGAGCCGTACCACATATGGACAGGCCGATTGTGATGAATTGCGACAACACTGGAGCAGTATGGCAATCTAAGGAGCCTCAAAACCACAAGAAGGGGAAACACATCGAGAGGAAGTACCACCTGATCCGGGATTTCATCCAGAGACGGGAAGTCGTGGTGGAACATATTACCTCAGAAAACAATCTAGCAGACCCATTCACCAAGCCTTTGGCTGAGAGAGTCTTCAAGAGACACTTAGACGCCATAGGGGTGGGCACCTATGGACTTACCTAGTCTTAGAGTGCAAGTGGGAGATTGTTGGATTGTATGCCCTATTAGACTAGGTTTCTGATGTAAAATCGAATACTTTAATAAAAGAATTTATTTTCAGAAATTGTTTGTGAATTTACTATTTGTTTGTCAACGATTTTCATTTGGTACAGACCCATTGTGCTTAAAAAAGTGGTCCATGTGAATGTTGGTCTTTCATAGTAAGGTATGGATCACGGGTTATTTAACACATAAACATTTGTTCTTAACCTATTGATGAGATTGGGAACCTCGTCATGTTTAGGTTATTATGTTATGAATCCCAAATGGGGAATGGCTTACCTTTAGCCAGTGAGTAGTCCACTCACTTCATGACATAAGCGTATTTCGAATACGTAGGACAGGACCTATAGTAGTGGTTTCTAAAAGTACTATATGATAGAAACCTAGACTACTACCGCTACAGCGTGGACTAGTACTCTACGACTTGAGTATGAGTTGGTGGTCTGGCGAAGCTGGAAGCATATACTTTGATTTGCTATAGCTGAGGTTCTATCGTAGGGCCAATATACTTGCATGTTGGGTATGTGTGACTAGTTAGTTAAGACAGACTTGTACAAGATAGTTTCTGCACTATATCGCCCCTTGTGGTTGCCGAATGGTCTAAAATGTCCAGGGCCCTGGGAAACATGACTTGGATGTTTGCTTTAGGGTAGTTCCCTTGAAAAGCGGAAACACTCCAGGAAGTCGTGGATCATTGGACTAGAAGCCTAAGGATGGTAGATGTCATTTAGAGGGGTGTTAGTATACTTCTTCCTCTCTAAATGTACGACGATGTGTAGAGGGGTATTTTAGTCATTTTACCTATAGGTCGAAGACTTTGCTAATGCAGCATTATCCTTGGGGTCAATATTTCCTTATGGTGATATTAGGAAATATTTAAAATGCAAAATACAACTATTTATATAGTAGGGGTATTTTGGTCATTTTAGAAGCCAAGGCGATGTGTCTTTTTGGTCCTCGGAATAGCCCGTAAGTCCTAACTAATTTTGGGTTGAGGAATTGGTCTCAGTTCAAGAGGATTTTATTTTATTTTATTTTATTCAAGAAGTCTAATTTATTATTGGACTGGAATAAAATAAATAAATTAATTAAAATAGGAGTTGAGAGAAATTTAATTATCTAGTTTAAATGGTTAATTAATTATTCAGGGCCTAGGTCCAGTATGAATAATTAAAAAACTAACATGGGCTTAAACTAGGGGAAATAATTAATGTTTAATTATTTATTGGGTTATTTATATAGGCCCAAGAAATAAATAATTAAAGATTAATTATTTTGGTTCATTTGGGCTCATTAATTATTTATTGGGTTATTTATGTAAGCCCAGGAAATAAATAATTAATGTTTATTATTTTGGGCCTTTTGGGTCCAAGAGAAATGATAAATATTTTTCTGGCCCAATAGCTTGGACCTTAGAGTTTTTTCCATATACGGTTAAGAGGAGTTTAGGGTTAGGCCAAACTGATTCTCAGGATAACATCCGAGTGTTTTGAAATCCCGGGGATATGTTTATCAGATAATGAGAAACCCAGTTTTGGCTAACGAATACACTAGTCTCTGGTAGAAAATAAACCCTAATCTCCCTAGCCTTACAGAGAACTCACGTCTCTCTCTGTGCTCTCTCACGTTGCTCTTTTCTTGTTGTTCTTCTTGGACTTTGCTAACCAATAGCAAGTGAACCAAGGAGAATTGAGACTGTTCCTCTTTACCATAGTGTTCACTGACTTGAGTATAGGCAGAGGGATATTCCGACAGCTGGAAAGCTTGGCGTTGATGCAAACAAGGCGAAGTAGAAGGCTAGCGAGTGTTCAACCGGAAGCTTCTTCAAGTGGGCGAAGCGAGGCGATTCCAGTCTTTCAATTCGCTCCTACTCAACCTAGAAGGGTTAAGGAGTGCAAAGGTATGATCTTCACGCTTCCGTATGGCCTCTAAGGCTTTCAGTTTATTTTTCTCTCCGTTTTTTTAAACCGTGCATGCTCCCCTGTTTTCGTCTCCCTCAATATATGCACATGATATGTAAATAATTAGGACTTTAATTAAGCGCATTTTTACTCCACTATTTTACTCAAACCAATAGCCCCCACTGCTGATTCAGGAAAGCCCGTTAGAAGCTTTCCTAGTGGACCAATATCCAAATTCCTCAAGAATAACCTTGGGTTTGCCCAACAAGCCACCATTAAGTTCATTGATAGGTATCCAATACCAATTACATCGTATGTAACTACCGGATCATTGGGTGATTAACAGCTTTTAATCTTAAAGCCTTTTGGGCTACCCCAACTTTTCCTCTAAATTTCTTTATGCTTGAGTTTGCCCAACTAGGATAAAGAATTTAGTTAAATCCGACCCATTAATCAGGAATTTAATTCCATAGCTTGAACATGCCCAATGTCAATTAGGCTTGGGTTTGCCCAACTACCTGGTCTCAAAAAAGGACTCTCGTTCTTACTATATTAACAGAAGGAATTAGGTTTAATATTAATTGAGAGATTTGTTCTTTTTAGTGATTTCGTAGAATGACATGCATAAAAATCAATAAATCACATAATTGATAATCATGGTAATAAAGTGGTTACGTGGTATAGTTATGGAATTTTCCTAAATTAATTTCTTTGAGCCATAAAAGAAATTAATATAGTTAACCCTATGTGTTCATGCATGATTTAAGTTGAAGGTCTTACCTTCTCGCCTTGTTTTGGTCGCCATCTCCAGAATAGAATAATTCTACTCCTATCTAACCTATGTAAACTAATTACATAATTTCCTAAAGAGAGAAAACCTCGAGTTACATTCGAGGGGAGTTAGATATGAAGAGAATTACACAAGAATTCTAGAGAAGGCAAGACACGCAGGCCCTATTTCATAAAAACCAAAACTGTAAAATGTATGAACAGATATAATTGGTTTTAGTCCATAACCATCCACCATGCCATTGACTATGCTTAAACAAAATAAACATAAACTTTTATCATTCCAAAATCACTATTTTGGAAAGACAAAACAAATTCTAAAATCACCATTTTAGAAAGACACACTAATTTTAGATTTTCAAAATCATTATTTTGAAAAACAAAATTGTTTGTCTCAAAACTAATTTTGAAAAAATTCTTTTGGGTCCCGTTTCTCATCAAATGAGATTTTTCCCTTTCAAAATTCTATTCCAGAATTTTTTTTTTTAAAAATACTTGGAAGTCGCAAACAGAGCAGAACCGGCGCCGGTTAGGAAGCCAGAGCCAGCGCCGGCTTTATTCTGGTTTTAAAAAAAAAATTCCTTTCCAAAATCGATTTCTGGACATCGCGAATAGATTGGAACCGGCGCCAACTTAGAGGCCGGAGCCAGCGCCGCCTGTGTTCTGAAACAATGGCGACGATTTTTCAAAAAATTCAAGAAACAATTTCTGGTGTTTTCTTCTTCTGCAAATTTTCTGTGAGAACAATTCTCACCAGTATTTTCTATTTTGAAGCTCTAAACAACAACCAATTTGTTAGTTTAAACAAAATCAAAATGGAAAATTAAGATGAAATGGAAGGCAACATCCATGTTGCAAGAAAACGTTTTTCCTACAGAAATTTTCAGCACCAAAGAAAGCATCTTTTTGAAATAAGCTATGACTTTTACATAATCATATTGTGCTACGGACCCAATCCATAATGATCAAAACGATTTCAACTCGAGTGAAAACAATTTTCACAGTAAACAAAGACAAACACGAAAACAGTTTTTTCATGCCAAAACAATGTCCGTAGACCACACATAGCATAGCTCTGATACCACTGTTGGGTATCTCAGGATCGTATCGTATACAGCGTAGCGGAAAATAAAATGAGATACCCTCCTAGGACCCGTCTATGTGTGGAAAATAAGAGGAAAAAAATAGCTTTTACCTCTGGGTAATCGTCCAAAGAACAAAAAATTTCTTCTTCAAGTTGAGGCGCGATCCAGCAATCCTCGTGATCAACCTCCACGTGAGTTGAACGTCTAACCACTATAATCACAGTGTGTGATTATCTCTAACAGTAATCCACACAGAGGGTACACTCAAGCACCAAAATTTTCTGTGCTAGCAGAAAAAGATGGCGGCTAGGGTTCATTGATGAAGATCAAATTGAGAGAGATAGAGAGAAGAGAGAATGTTTGTGGCTGTTGTTTTTGTGTGTTCTTCAGCTAGGGTTTTTCGTGTGTTACATATACTATATATTACACGAAATTTTTCTCCCAAAACTATGAATTCTAATCTATTAGAATTCCGTAATTGTAATTGGAAATATCAAGTTCTCACAATTACAACTTGGACCGCAAATTATAACTAATTATAATTTGTCCACAACAACTTCTCTTTCTCTCAATCAACCCCACTATATTATCAAATAACATCTTTGAGTATATAATCCTCTATTGTGTGTGACCTATTAGGTTTCCTAGTCAATTGGTAGTGAACATGAATTAATACAAACTTCCTTGAGATTAATAATCCATAATTAATTAGAATTAATCCTATTAATTCTAATCAGGATTGGTTTATTAATTCATCAATTAATAAACCCATATTCCCAGATCATAAGCGGTATCTAGCAACACATCATAACCACCCAAGAGTCCAGGAAATCAAGTGGCTTGACATGAACCCTTCAATAACAAACTTCAGTACAATTAACTCCTTTTACCATACAATATTTCATTTGGTTTGGAGTACGGAATTAGTGCCAACTCCCTTCAGAAATAATTTTGGCCCGAATACAATAGTACTTGTACCAAGAACCCACTATTCTATATATGTATCAATTGAAACTATTTCCAATACACAATTGCCTTGGCAAAGGACTTCTCGAGTAGTAATTCCTACAAGTAGCCGTGAGATATTCATCCCTACTATTAGGAGTGGTGAATCCTTTATTGACCCTGTCAACTACTTTCGTTTACCTCACAATGTATCCAATATCCATCCCATAGGCGGCCCTCGATCGAGCTCCGGAGATTGGAATCAAAGTACAAAGCTTAGCAAACAAAGTACCTTGGAGATCTTAAGTCTAAGGATACTTGCACGTTTGGTATATTGAGATTATGTCACTGGCACTAAATAGTTATCCATGTGATTATCTGAAAGCTAGGTCATCCAATGAACTTGTTCCATTAACAAGCATCCATGTGTTAACTTTGAGTATGTCAATACTCACGGTTATGAGAACCACCGCCTGATCAAATCAGGAAGTCTAACACATGCTAGTCTTGACGCATTAATGATGTCCTATCTCATTAATACTCTGACTAGGGACTATTTAAGTACTAACACCATCCAGTGTAGTAGGAATCTCATATCAAGAGCTCTATCATGATTTCTTTAACACAGTGTTGTACTATGGACTTTATCGAACAGTTATATTACTTAAAGTAAAAAAAAGAAATTGTAAGATAAATAATGCATTTTATTAAAATAAAATGTGTCATATACAATGTACAAGTGATTGCCTCTAGGGCACAACACTAACACTACTTAAATCGTGCATGAACACATAAGGTTAACTATATTAATTTCTTTTATGTCTCAAATGAATTAATTTGGGATAAACTCCATAACCATACCACGTAATCGTTTTATTACCATGATTATCAATTTTGTGATTTATTGATTATTATGGATGTCATTTATTGAAATCACTAAAAGGAACAAATCCCTCAATAAATATTAAACGTAATTCCTTCCGTTAATATAGTAAGAACAAGAGTCCTTCTCCTTATTAGTGTTATGCCCTGGAGGTAATCACTTATACATTGTATATGAAATATTTTATTTTAATAAAAGGTATTATTTATCTTACAGTTTCTTTTGTTTACATTATGTAATATAACTGTTAGATAAAGTCTCAAATACAACACTATGTTAAGAAAATCATGATCGAGATCATGATATGAAATTCCTACTACACTGTATAGTGTTAGTACTTAAATAGTCCCAAGTCGTAGTATTAATAAGACAGGACATTATTAAGGCGTTAAAACTAGCATGTGTTAGACTTCCTGTTTTGATCAGGCGGTGGTTCTCATATTCGTGAGTATTGAGATACTCAAAGTTAACACATGGATGCTTGTTAATGGAACAAGTACATTGGATGACCGAGCTATGAGATAATCACATGGATAACTATTTAGTGTCAGTGATAAAATCTCATTATAGCAAACATGCAAGTATCTTTAGACTTGGGATCTCCAAGGCACTTTGTTTACTAAGCATTGTGCTTTAATTCCAATCTCTGAAGCTAGATCGAGGGCCGCCTATAGGATGGATACTGGGTACATTGTGAGGTAAACGAAAGTAGTTGAGAGTGTCAATAAAGGATTCACCACTCCTAATAGTAGGGGCGAATATCTTACGGCCACTTGTAGGAATTACTATTGGAGAAATCCTTGGCCAAGGTGACTGTGTATTGGAAACAATTCCAATTTATACACATCTAGAATAGTGAGTTCCTGGTACAAATACTATTTTATTTAGGCCAGAATTAATATATCCTAGAGGGAGTTGGCACTAATTTCGTACTCCAAACCGAATAAGATATTGTATGGTGAAATGAGTTAATTGCACTGTAGTTTGTTATTGAAGGGTTCATGTCAAGTCACTTGACTTCCTGAACTCTTGGGTGGTCATGATGTGTTGCTAGATACCATTCATGATGTTGGAATATGGGTTTATTAATTAATGAATTAAGAAACCAATCCTGATTAGAATTAATATGATTAATTCTAATTAATTATGAATTATTAATCTCAAAGACGTTTGAATTAATACATGTTCGCTACCAATTGATTGGGAAATCTAATAGGTCACACACAATGGAGGATTATACACTCAAGATGTTATTGATAACATAGTGGGGTTAATTGTGAGAAAGAGAAGTAGTTGTGGCCAAATTATAATTAGTTATAATTTATAAGCCAAATTGTAATTTTGAGAACTTGATGTTTCCAATTACAATTAGAGAATTCTAATTGTTTTAGAATCCTAAGTTGAAGGGTTTTCAGTTCCTTTTTTGGTGATATATGTGAGATATGCACCAAACCTAATTGGAAAGTGATTCATGAAAAACCCTTCTCTTCTTCTTCTCTCTCTCTCTCTCGTGGTTCTTGTGCAAACAAGAAGGAAAAACCCTAGCCGTCATTCTTGGTTTCTGCTAGTACAGAAACATCTTGGTGCTTGAGAGTAATCCTCCGTGTGAATTTCTGTTAGAGATAATCCCACACTGTGATTGTAGTGGTTTGACATTCGACTCTCGTGGTGTTTGATCAAGAGGATTGCTGGATCATGCCTCAGACGAGAAAGAAAAAATTTTAACTAAAGGGACTCACTAGAAATGTGTTCTTCTTTTTATATCTTGTTTTCCACACGTATGCGGATCCCGGGATGGTATCTTATTCTTATTTTTCCGCTACGCTATATATGATATGCATGAGATACCATACAGTAGTATCAGAGACTTACTATGTGTGGTTTGCAGATATTGTTTTGCGTGAAAGCCGGCTTCATGTATTTGTGCTTGTCTCTGTACACTGTGAAAAATTGTTTTCAGTCGAGTCGAAATTGTTTCGAGCATTATGGGTTAAATCCGTAGCATAATATGATTGTGTAATAGTTACAGCATATTTAAAAAAAAAATGTTTTCTTTATGTGCTGCAAGTTTTTGCAGAAAAACATTTTCTTGAACATGTGTTGATTGCCTTCTGTTTCATCCTGTGAATTTAATTTTCTATTTTATTTTGTTTAAACTAACAAATTGGTTGTTGTTTTGAGCTTCAAAATATAAAATTCTGTTGAGAATTGTTCTCACTAAACAATTGTAGAAGATAAGGGCTCGAGAAATTCTTTCTGGAAAAATTTTCAAAAATTGCCGCCTCCTCCTGACTATAGCAGGCATCGGTTCTAGCCCCATAACCGGTGCCGGTTCTATGCTGTTCCGCGACGTCTAGAAATCGTTTCTGGAAAAATTTTCTTAAAACCTGACTGCAGCCAGTGCCGCCTCGGGCTTCTAATAGGTGCCGATTCAGTCCTGTTTTACGACATTCCAGTAATTAATAAATTTTTTCAATAGAATTTTGAAAGGGAAAAATCTCATTTGATGAGAGGCGGTAAAATAAAAATTTCTCTACCAGAGACGGGACCCAAAAGCATTTTCTCAAAATTAGTTTTGAGATAAACAATTTTATTTTCAAAATAATGATTTTGAAAATTATAATTGATGTATTTTTCTAAAATATTGATTTTAGAATTTGTTTTATTTTTCCAAAATAGTGATTTTGGAATAATAAAAATTATATGTTTATTTTGTTTAAGCATAATTAATGGCATAGTGGATGGTTATGGACTAAAACCAATTATATTTGTTCATACATTTTACATATTTGGTTTTTATGAAATAGGGCCTGCGTGTCCTGTCTTCTCTAGAATTCTTGTGTAATTCTCTTCTCATCTAACTCCCCTCGAATGAAACTCGGGGTTTTCTCTCTTCAGGAAATTATGTAATTAGTTTACACAGGTTAGATAGTAATAGAATTATTTTATTTAGGAAATGGCAACCAAAACAAGGCAACAAGGTAAGACCTTCTACTTAAATCATGCATGTAACACCCCATTACTACATACCCTAAAAGGACGGGGATGTCGCCCCGTCCCGGAGGACAAGGGGTCTTTAAAATGAGGTATAAAATATAAAGTCAAACCCCAAAAATCAAACTTAGATAACTAGAGAAAAACTCTTATTACATCAGGCTCAAACTGGAGCAAAACAAAATAAAACAAATATCCGATCAGAAGCTTAAAACCACAATTGTCTCCTAGAACATAATGAGAAAATAACAAAAACTTCAACTATCACATGCCTTGCTTGCTCAGCATAATCTATCTCCTGAAAACATGATATAAAACAGTGTGAGATTAAATATCAATAAGTCCTGTGTGTGCACATGGTACTTTGAACAGCTTATGTATGCATAGTGGAAAATATTTGCAGAAATATTTGGTAAGTCATAAATAATTTTCTTTTTCGCAAGGAGTGGGTTTTTCTCATTGTCACACTTTATACAAATAAAATCATCCACTCAAATAAGAGTCATGTCACCACAAGTTGGGCTCCATGAGGATAAGGCACCACACTTTGTGCACCTTGCCTAGACCAGATTACCACACGTTGGGCGTTCTAATCAAGATGAGTGTACAGCCCACCAGGTGAGATACTCCTCATTCTCTACACCCAACAAAACTATCCGGGTGTCTATGCCGGGAAAATAGATAATACCTTATCAGGTACAAATACTAGCTCAGACCAGCCTGACCAACCAACACTGTCGCCTTTTCAAGCTGAGCTTATCTTATGGAGGTGGCCTCCTGCCAGAAGACTTACTCTAGCCCTCCAAGACTAGTATTGTTAGCCTACCCTTATTGAGTACTCAACGAACATATCTGTCAATTCCTGATTCAAAATATTTCTATATCTTGGCTTTGTAAAATGTGGTTTTCTTTAGAAGAGTTTTCTAAAAATTTAGGAGGAAGAATAGTTTTCTTGATAAAATCGTTAGTTTGACAAAACTGGTAAAAGAATAAATATCCACATTTACAACCCAAGCAATCATAGTTTAATAATAGCTTCACAAAGCTTCACAACATTGACTTGCCATCATAAATATTTAACAAAAGAGTTTATGCAAGGACTTACTTGATATGCCTCAGACAGACAAGATAAAATCACAACTTGCCTCCTTCAAATACCCTCCTGATCTAAAATCATGTAATAGCATGATCAGGGTCTCAATCAATTCAAACATGCATTAAACTCATTTATTCCCATAACAAATCACAATCCATTATCTAACTCCAAATAAATTATCTAATCCCCAAAGTTCATACACTATGACCATATATCCATCCAAGACATGAATAATATATCAAAGAGATCTTGCCTTGACCCTCACAATTCATATCCATCATTACCACAATAAAAATAGCATTGCTATCCACCGAATATGCTTAATTAATTACTCAACTCAAAATATTCATTCATCATGCTAATAGACATCATCAATCATATTAAACCTTAATTCCGACATCAAGGATAAGGATTCCCTTACCTTGAAACAACCGGGTTAACAAGATCTCGATGCTCCTATGGTGATCGTCCTGAGTTCGTTTGAGAAGAAGAGAAAAGCTGCCTTCTTTCCTTCCTTTTGACTAAGAGTGGCTAAAGAGGATGAAATCAGCCTTTAGGTGGCGTGATTCAAGGGAAGGAAAAGAGAAGAATTGATGGAAGAAAGGAATCAAGAGGTTAAGATGGTTTTTGCTTACCTTAGGGTGTGATCAGTTTCTTGCTAGGAATTGCTCTTGCAATTTTTGAAAATTGTAGAAGGGTTCTTGCTGGAATTTTCATGTAGAATGGAGAGAGTAGTCGGCTACTGTGATTTAGGGTTAGAGAAGATTGGTTTAGGGTTAGATGGTGGTGCTAAGAAGGACTCCTAATTGCTTTAGGTTTCTTGGACAGTAAGGGCGAAAATTACAGCTTGTTGTGCCCTTTGTTGCTGTCGAATTTGGGAAGGTTTAAGAGGAGAAAATATTCTGGACTTGTTCTCCTATGCTGGCCAAAATATTGCTCAAGAAAATGGTTGTGTGTGTTCAGGTTGTTTTAGCCGAAACAAGGAAGAGTTTGAGTAGGTTTGGACAACTAAAATTCTATGCAAGAATGGTGCGAGTGCTGTGTGAAAATCACTGAACCAAAGGAAGAAATTCTGGACTATCTTGGTTGTTGTTCTGCCGCAATCCACAGAGAAAAAGTAAGGGTTTTTTAGGTGCTGAAAATTGGCTTAATCAGCTGAGGGTTTTGGTCTGTCTTGGTGTGCAGAATTTTCGTTTGATTTAGAGTGCAAAGCTAGCCGAAATTTCCTGTGTAAAGCTGGCCAAAATTCTGGAATTTTTGGTGGATAAAATCTGATTTTGTGTAGTGAAAATAATTTGAATTGATGGAAGGTGTTTTAGGTGATTTGAGCTAGGGTTTGAAGAGTTTGATTGCACTTTGGAGTGTAGGAATTTCGTGCAACTTGTGCTTGCTCAAGGCTGTCGAAATTTTGCAGAAAAAAAGAGGGTAAAACCTAGTTGATTTAGGATTGAAATAAAATCTAATTTGCTAAAGTATTTAGGATAAGATTTCCTAGTATTGGAAGAGTTTGATTTGAGTTAAAACTCCTTCAAAGGAGGTGGCACTAAGCTGGAAAATTTTTCAGATTTTTAGCTAGGGTTCTATGTTCAAAATCAACAAGGTATCTAATTAGAAAATTAACAATTTAATTCCAACTATCAATTACAAAATCTGATAAATTAAAATCAAGCTAGAATTTAATTATTCTAGCTAGGGTTTTCGAAAATCAAAGAGAACAAAAGCTGAAAATAAGATTGAATTTAGGAGATAAATATGGAGACTTATCTCCCTTGAAGATGGCGCTGAAAATTCACTAGGATAGCTAGGGTTTTTTCGGCCAAAGCATGAGGGAATCTAGGAAAAGAATTTCAAAAAGAAACTAAGATTTGCAAGAGGTAAGATTCGAACTCGAGTCACCAAGGAAAATCACCAAACCTAACCGCTATTCCAAATCAACTCCAATGCTAATATTCCCCTAGGAAATTCTTTTCCACCCTAATTCTCATCCTTCCATCTCCTCTACTAAACTTCACTTAAAACAACTCTCAAATAATGCAGCAACACATCTAAATAATTTAATGCAAGCATAACCTTGGAATTCACATGCACCCATGCAAAAATAATTTTAAGATATCACATGAAATGTGGAATGCTGTGCAATGCATGACTTTTTTTCCCCATAGTCAAAGGTGGTTTTGGGCGGGGTATTACAATGCATGAACACATAGGATTAACTATATTAATTTCTTTTATGTCTCAAAGGAATTAATTTAGGGTAAAGTCCACAGCCATACCACGTAATCGCTTTATTACCATGATTATCAATTTTGTGATTTATTGATTTTTATGCATGTCATTTATTAAAATCACTAAAAGGAACAAATCCCTCAATTAATATTAAACCTAATTCCTTCCATTAATATAGTAAGATCGAGAGTCCTTTTTCTTGTTAGTGTTATTCCATAGAGGCAATCACTTATACGTTGTATATGAAATATTTTATTTTAATAAAAGACATTATTTATCTTATAGTTTCTTTTATTTACTCTATGTAATATAACTGTTAGATAAAATCCCTAGTACAACACTATGTCAAGGAAATCATGATAGAGATCATGATATGAGATTCCTACTACATTGTATAGTATTAGTACTTAAATAGTCCCTAGTCGTAGTATTAATGAGATAGGACATCATTAATGCGTTAAGACTAGCATGTGTTAGACTTTCTGATTTGATCAGGCGATAGTTCTCATATCCGTGAGTATTGAGACACTCAAAGTTAACAAACACATGGATGCTTGTTAACGAAACAAGTACATTAAATGACCGAGCTATGAGATAATCACATGGATAACTATTTAGTGCCAGTGATATAATCTCAATATTGCAAATGTGCAAGTATCCTTAGACTTGAGATCTCCAAGCTGCTTTGTTTGCTGAGCATTATGCTTTGATTCCAATCTCAAGAGCCAGATCGAGAGCCACCTATAGGATGGATATTGGGTACATTGTGAGGTAAACGAAAGTAGTTAAGAGGGTCAATAAAGGATTCACCACTCCTAATAGTAGGGGCAAATATCCCACGGCCACTTGTAGGAATTACTACTGGAGAAGTCCTTGGCCAAGGCGACTGTGTATTGGAAAAAGTTCCAATTGATACACATCTAAAGTAGTGGGTTCCTGGTACAAGTACTGTTATATTCGGGCCAGAATTAATAGATATTCTGGAGGGAGTTGGCTCTAATTCCGTACTTCAAACCAAATGAGATATTGTATGGTAAAAGGAGTTAATTGCATTGTAGTTTGTTATTGAAGGGTTCATGTCAAGCCACTTGACTTCCTGGACTCTTGGATAGTCATGATGTGTTGCTAGATACCGCTCATGATTTGGGAATATGGGTTTATTAATTGATGAAATGATAAACCAATCCTGATTAGAATTAATAGGATTAATTCTAATTAATTATAGATTATTAATCTCAAAGACGTTTGGATTAATTCATGTTCGCTACCAATTGACTGGGAAACCTAATAGGTCACACAAAATAGAGGATTATATCCTTAAGATGTTATTTGATAACATAGTGGGGTTAATTGCGAGAAAGAGAAGTTGTTGTGGCCAAATTATAATTAGTTATAATTTGTGGTCCAAATTGTAATTGGGAGAACTTGATGTTTCCAATTACAATTTGGGAATTCTAACTGTTTTAGAATTCTCAGATGGAGTGATTTTCATCAGGATTTTTCGTGCATTATATAGGATATATGCACGGTTCCTCAGGGTGAGCAATATTCACGAAAACTCCAAACCCTAGGGCACACACGACATTCTGTCTCTTTCTCTCTCTCATTGATCTTGATCAAACCCTAGCCGCCACTTTAGTTTATGCTAGCACATAAACATCTTGGTGCTTGAGTGTCATCCTCCATATGAATTTCTGTTAGAGATAATCACACACTGTGATTATAGTGGTTTGATGTTCAACTCTCGTGGTGTTTGATCAAGAGGATTGCTAGATAGCGCATCGACTTAAAAAAGGAAAACTTTTGTTTTTCAGACGCTCAAAGAAAGGTAAAGATGTTACCTTTGTTCTTTTTATGTCTTGTTTTTCACACATATACGAGTCCTTGTTGGGATGTATGCCCTCTTAGACTAGGTTTCTGATGTAAAAAAAAAATCGAATATTTTAATAAAAGAATTTTTTTTTCAGAAATTGTTTATAAATTTACAATTTTATTTAATTGGGCCATTAATTGGTTCTAATTAGAATAATTAATTAAGCCCAAAAGGTTAAACTAAGAGTCTAATGGCTCAGTCCAATATAACCTAGGGTTTTATTTAGGTTAAACAGAAGGATTGGAAACAACGTCGTTGTTACAGAACACACACTTTAAGAGACAGCTTCTTCTCTATGAAAGGCCAGGCGTCTCCCTCTCTCTCCAGAAAAATTCCCTAGCCTGTTAGTTGTTCACCAAACGGTAGTTAGGCAGGCTATGCACTAGAGGATCGAGAGTTCAACATTCATATACATGCAAAGGCGAAGTAGGAGGCTTGTAGGAATCGCACCAAAGGCTTCTACCAGCACACCTACCCCGGTTGCGCATGTTTCTATCCAGCCACCTTTGAGAACTAGAAGGAGAGGTAAAAATTTTAAAACCTCGGGATTTGGACAGGGTGCAACTGGCGCCGGCTAGGGCAGCTGGAGCCGGCGCTGGCCCTGTCCTGGAACCACTTATTGTATTTTTTTTAGTTTTTTTTATGTTCGCTTCTGCTGCATGCCCTGTGTTTTCCCGCTTTCCGTGCCTTCAATTAGTATCAAAGCATGAAGGTTTTGTGAAAATATAGGGAGCATGAATCTAGATGAATAAAACTGGACACATATGTATGATTAAAATTGTGATCCTTCACTGTTTATGGTATGGATAGATTCTCTGTTAAACCTCGCGGGTGGAGGTATAGGAATCTGTAATTTACTGTTTTTCTTAATAAATCGTGTAAGCCTAATGTTTATGGGTATAGACAGTTTGTTGGTTTTAGTTGATTTCATTGCATTAAGATTGAAATCGGAGAGCCAATGGCACCAGAAACCATGTAGAAAAACGGGGGAAATTCGCAAGAAAAAAAAATTGCAGGAAAGAGCCGTCCAGAACTGAACCGACGCTGGCTAGGGTCTGGAAGGCCGATCCGCACTATTTTCTCATAGGTCCTGGTTTTATGTGACGGGTGCAGTGGACCACAGTTCAAATGGGTGGTTGATCCAGTGCGGAAGGTGCAATGGACCAAGGAAATTTTTTTTTTAATTTTTCCTTGTAATTTTTCTTGCAATTTCTTTTGGTTTTGGGGTCCATGCCAGACAAAGGTAATATTTTGCAATAGTTAATATTCAAGGAATATTTTTGCATGAAAAATATTAGTAAGGGATTTTAAGATTAAACAAGACCATTAATTAATTAATTAATTAATTAAAGTGTTTAATTCTATTATATGGGAACTTAAGTTTAAAAATAGAAGAGGATGAAAACGTCTACTGTTTCCTAGCATGCTGTTTAATTCTATTATCTAGGCACTTAGGTTTAGATGCTATTTAAAATCCTAATTATTTGCATTTCATGTGCATATACAGTAACTAATCCTCTCTATCTTTACATCTAGGAAATTTGCATCATGTCAACAAACCTAAACCTACGTAACATCTTGGAAACCAACAAGTTAACCAAATCAAACTACCTCGACTGGTATAGAAACTTGAGAATCATTCTCAAGTCGGAAAAGTTATTGTAAGTGCTAGATTCTCCTATTCCACCACCACCAGCTCAAGATGCTCATGCTGATGAGCATGTTGTCCACAAAAGGCACAAGGAGGATAGTGATACAACATTGTGTATTATGCTGGCATCCATGACTCCTGAGCTACAAAAACAGCACAAGCATATGGATGCTCAATCGATTATACTATATCTTCGAGAGCTGTTTGACGCCCAAGCTAGAACTGAGAGATGCGGGATCTCGAAGCAACTATTCTGTTGCAAAATGGTATAGGGTTCTTCTGTGGCCACTCATGGGCTGAAGATGTTGGGCTTAATAGAGAAGATTGGATCTCTTAGGTTTGCGATGGATCATGACTTAAGTATTGACTTAATTCTACAGTATTTACCTACTAGTTTCTCACAATTTGCGATTAACTATTAGATAACAAGATTGAGTCCACCATTCTTGAGTCCACCATGAAGAAGGATTCCAATGCAATTTTAATAGTAGAATCTTCTTCTTCTAAGAAGGAAGTTCAAAAGAAGAAGAAGAAAGCTCCCATAAAGCCCAAAGGTGGTGTGAATAAGAAGGACGCTACTACCAAGGGCCTATGCCATCATTGTGGCAAGATGGGCCATTAGAGGCGCAACTGTAAAGCCTACTTGGAGACTGTTAAGAATAAGAAGCAGAAAGAGAAGCTTGCAAGTACTTCTACTTCTACTCCGGGTATGTTTATGATTGAGATAAATACTGCTTTTAGAAATAAGATATTGGTATTAGATACCGGATGTGGATCTCATTTGTGCAATAACTTGCAGAGACTAAAAAGTAGTAGAAGGCTAGAGAAAGGCGACGTGGACCTACGTACCGTAAATGGGGCAAAGATTGTTGCACTTGTTGTGGGGACATATGAGCTGAACTTGCTTTCGGGATTAGTTCTAGAATTACAAAACGGTTATTATGTACCAGTTTTAATGAAAAACATTATTTCAGTTGCGGGTTTAGACTTAAATGGATTTCATTTGATATTTAAGAATAAATGTTGTTATCTTTCATTGAATGATATTCCTTATGGTTCAGCAACTCTGGTTAATGGTTTATATGTTCTAGACTTGGATAATCCAATACTCAATATAAACAATAAGAAACCTAAAATAGATAACTCTAACACCTCTTACTTATGGCATTGTCGTTTAGGCCATGTAAACGAAAATCGTGTTTCTAAGTTACACAAGCTTGGTGATTTAAGGTCATTTGATTATGAATCATATGACATATGCGACTCTTGTTTACTAGGTAAAATGGCTAAAACTCCTTTTTCAGAAAAAGGAGAACAGAGCAAGGAGTTATTAGAACTCATACATTCTGATGTATGTGGCCCAATATTAATACAAGTAAGAGGAGGTTATAACTATTTCATAACCTTTATCGATGATTTCTCACGATACGGGTAATTGTATTTAATGAAATACAAATTTGAGGCCTTTAATAAGTTCAAAGACTTCAAGAATGAAATAGAGAAACAACTTAGCAAAATTATTAAAGACTCTAAGATTTGATCGAGGAGGAGAATACTTGAGCCAAGAGTTTCTGAGTTATCTAAGAGATAATGGAATATTATCTTAATGGACTCCACCACATACACCTCAGCATAATGGTGTATCTGAGAGAAGGAATCGAACCCTTTTAGACATGGTACGGACCATGATGGCTTTTATAGACCTACTAAAATCGTTTTGGGGGTATGCACTAGAGACTTCTGTTTATATACTAAACAGAGTTTTGACAAAAATGGTAGATTCTACCCCATTTGAAATGTTCTTTGGTAAGAGACCAAAGTTATCTCACTTGCGAGTATGGGGCTATCCTGCCTTTGTCAAAAGGCCACAGTCAGACAAACTTGATAGTAAGTCTGACAAGTGTTTGTTTGTAGGATATCCAAAAGAATATTTCGGATATTACTTTTACCTCCCTTCTGAAAACAAAGTATTTGTTTCGAAACATGCCGTCTTAGAGAAGGAGCACATGCTCAAAGGGGAGAGTGGGAGTAAAATTGAATTTAGTGAAGTTAAAGAAGATCAAACAAACAAGGATCAACCATCTAATCCCACATCTATTGAGAGAATAGATGAACCTTCTTCTCCACAAGAACCTCGTAGGTTTAGTAGGATACGTGTGGCACCTGAGAGATATGGATTTTTTATTAGTGACCACAATAACGTATTGCTCATAGATGAAAATGAGCCTACTACCTACAACGATGTTCGGAACAGTTCAGAATCTGGCAAACGGCTTGAGGCCATGAAGTCAGAGATGGATTCCATGTACAACAACCAAGTATGGTTGATCCACCTAAAGGAATTAAACCAATTGGGTGCAAATGGGTTTTCAAGAAGAAAACGGACATGGATGGTAACTACCTATAAAGCACAACTAGTGGCGAAGGGTTATCGTCAACAACATGGTATTAACTATGACGAAACTTTCTCGCCAGTAGCCATGTTAAAATCCATCAAGATACTCCTAGTCATTGGTGCTCATTATGATTATGATATTTAGCAAATGGATTTGAAAACAGCTCTCCTAAATAGAAATCTAATTGAGGAAGTGTATATGACACAATCTGAGGGTTTCACATCCAATGATAGCACAAAGGTATGTAAGCTACAAAGGTCCATTTATGGACTTAATCAAGCTTCAAGGAGTTGGAACATCCATTTTGATTAAACAATCAAAGAGTTTGGTTTCATTCAAAACATGAATAAGCCTTGTGTATACAAGAAGGTCAGTGGGAGTGCAATCGTTTTCTTATTGCTTTATCTAGATGACATATTGCTAATAGGAAATGATATACCTGTCTTGCAAACGGTTAAAGTTTGGTTGTCCAAACAATTCTCCATGAAAGACCTTGGTGAAGCAACCTATATTCTTGGAATAAGGATCTATAGAGATGGATCCAAATGGTTGCTAGGTCTTTCACATTATACATACATAGATAAAGTGGTAAAGAGGTTTAGCATAGATCAATCCAAAAAGGGATTCTTACCCATGTCACATGGTATAAGCTTTTTAAACTCGATATCTCCCATGACACAAGTTGAAAGGGATCACATGAGTAAGATTTCATATGCTTCGGCAGTTGAATCTATCATGCACGCTATGATATGTATATGGCCCAATGTATCTTGTGCTCTCAGTTTGACATTCAGATACTAATCTGCCCCTAGTGAGGGTCATTGGGCGGCTATAAAGAACACCCTTAAGTACTTACGAAAGACTAAGGATGTGTTCTTAATATATGGAGAAGGTGATTTGAAAATAAACGGGTATACTGATGCCAGTTTTCAATCTAACCAAGATGATTTCAAATCACAATCCGGCTACGTGTTTAAGTTATACGGAGGGGCAATAAGTTGGAAGAGTTCTAAACAAAAGACTATTGCCGACTCTACGACAGAAGCTGAGTACATAGCCGCTTCTGAAGCAGCTAAGGAGGCTAATTGGATCAAGAAGTTCGTGATGAAACTGGGTGTGGTTCCTAGTGTTGTTGGTCCAATATCTTTTGTATTGTGACAACAACGAAACTATTGCACAAGTAAAGAAGCCACGGTCTCACCAACGAACCAAACACATACTATGACGCTATCATCTAATCCGGGAGATCATAGATAGGAATGATGTAATGATAGAGAGAGTTCTCACAGATGAGAACATAGTTGACCCGCTTACAAAAGCACTATCCCAAAAGAAACATGATAGGCATGTTGAGTCATTCGGTATTAGATACATGAATGATTGGCTCTATTGCAAGTGGGAGTTTGTTAGTGTTATGCCCTAGAGGCTATCACTTGTACGTTGCATATGACACATTTTATTTTAATAAAATGCGTTATTTATCTTATAGTTTCTTTTGTTTACTTTTATGTAATATAACTATTAAATAAAGTCCCTAGTACAACACTATTTTAAGGAAATCATGATAGAGATCATGATATGAGATTCCCACTACACTGTATAGTGTTAGTACTTAAATAGTCCCTAGTCGTAGTATTAATGAGACAGGACATCATTAATGCGTTAAGATTAGCATGTGTTAGACTTCCTGATTTGATCAGGCAGTGTTTCTCATATCCGTGAGTATTGAGATACTTAGAGTTAACACGTGAATACTTGTTAATAGAACAAGTATATTGGATGATATAGCTATGAGATAATCACATGGATAACTATTTAGTGCCAGTGATAAAATCTCATTATAGCAAATGTGCAAGTATCCTTAGACTTGAGATCTCCAAGGTACTTTGTTTGCTGAGCATTGTGCTTTGATTCCAATCTCTGGAGCTAGATCGAGGGCTGCCTATGGGATGGATATTGGGTACATTATGAGATAAACGAAAGTAGTTGACAGGATCAATAAAGGATTCACCACTCCTAATAGTAAAGGCAAATATCTCACGGCCACTTGTAGGAATTACTACTCGAGAAGTCCTTGGCTAAGGCGACTGTGTATTGGAAACAGTTTTAATTGATACACATCTAGAGTAGTGGGTTCCTGGTACAAGTACTATTATATTCGGGCTAGAATTAATATATTCCGGAGGGAGTTGGCACTAATTCTATACTCCAAACCGAATGAGATATTGTATAGTGAACGGAGTTAATTGCACTGTAGTTTGTTATTGAAGGGTTCATGTCAAGCCACTTGACTTCCTGGACTCATGAGTGGTCATGATGTGTTGCTAGATACCGCTCATGATCTAGGAATATGGGTTTATTAATTGATGAATTAATAAACCAATCCTGATTAGAATTAATATGATTAATTCTAATTAATTATGGATTATTAATCTCAAAGACATTTGAATTAATACATGTTCGCTAGTAATTGACTGGGAAACCTAATAGGTCACACACAATAGAGGATTATACACTTAAGATATTATTTGATAACATAGTAGGGTTAATTGCGAGAAAGATGAGTAGTTGTGGCTAAATTATAATTAGTTATAATTTATGGGCTAAATTATAATTGTAAAAATCTGATGTTTCCAATTACAATTAGGGTCGGTTCCTTTTTTGGTGATATATGTGAGATATTCACCAAACTTAATTGGAGAGTGATTCAAAAAAAACCTTTCTCTTCTTCTTCTTCTTCTTCTTCTTCTTCTTCTTCTTCTTCTTCTTCTTCTTCTTCTTCTTCTTCTCTCTCTCTCTCTCTCTCTCTCTCTCTCTCTCTCTCTCTCTCTCGTGGTTCTTGAGCAAACAAGAAGGAAAAACCTTAGCAGCCATTCTTGGTTTCTGCTAGCACAGAAATATCTTGGTGCTTGAGAGTAATCTTCTGTGTGGATTTCTATTAGAGACAATCACACACTGTGATTGTAGTGGTTGGACATTCGACTCTCATGGTGTTTGATCAAGAGGATTGTTGGATCGCGCCTCAGACAAGAAAGGAAAAGTTTTAACGACAGGGACTCACTATAAAGGTGGTCTTCTTCTCTTTATGTTTGGTTTTCCACACGTATACAGGTCCTGGGATGGTATCTTGTTCTTATTTTTCCACTGCGCTATATATGATATGCATGATATACTTTACAGTTATATTGGAAAAGATAGATAATCATGCCACAGTTGTAGTGTACCTTTTTTTTTTATCATGATACTAAAGTATTGATAGATTTTGGCTCTACGCATTCCTTTGTTGCCAATTCATTTCTTGATACTATAAGGGTTTAAGGGGAGGAAACTTCATATGAAATGATTTTTAGTACCCCATTGGAAAAATAAATAAATAGTGAGAAAATACATAAGGGATGTAAGATTTTGGTAGAGAATGAAATATTAGGAGGAGATTTGATATGTTTGCCTATAGAGGACAACGATGCTATCTTGGACATAGACTGGCTATCTCAGCATCATGCTTAAGTTGACTGTAGACATCAGGTAATACAATTCTGTCAGCTTGGAAAACCAATATTGAAAGTTGTAGGTAAGGTTGGAAGGAAAAGTAATGTTTTATATTGGGACTCAAGGCCCGGAAGATGATTAGGAAAGGGTGTACTGAATACTTAGCTTATGTGATTAATAAGCCAGGAGAGGTTAAGAAACCCAAAGACGTCCCTGTGGTAAATGAATATTTGGATGTTTTTCTAGTAGAATTAAAGGAATTACCACCATAGAGAGAAGTAGAATTTTCTACTGATTTAGTGCCAACGGCAGAACCAGTTTCAAGAACTCTTTATAGAATGGTAGTTACAGAACTACAGGAGCTTAAGAAATAATTATAGAAATTAATGAAGCAAGGATTTACTCGGCCTAGTACTTTACCTCGGGGAGCAACTGTATTGTTTGTTAAGAAGAAAGATGGGTTACTACGGATGTGTATAGATTATCGAGGGTTGAATGTAGTGACGATAAAGAATAAATATCCATTGCCTATGGTTGATGAATTGTTTGACCAGTTACACCGAGCAAGATGTTTTTCGAAGTTAGACTTGAGGCAAGGATATTACCAAGTTCGGATTTGGGAGGAGGATATACCGAAAACTGCATTTAACACACAATATGGACAATTTGAGTTTGTAGTGATACCCTTTGGTGTTACCAATGTTGGAATGTATGCCTTCAAAGACTATGTATTCTGTGTAAACATATTGCAATAAATATTTATTCATTTAATTTGGTTTGCTTCTTATATTATTGCACATTTAAAGGTCTAAGTATATGTTGCTGTCAAAATAGGGAGCCAATGCAAATGGGGATCGGCTTCGTATCCGATAAACACAAACGATCCGATATGGCATAATAGAAAATGGTATTAAATCTTTTTTGAATCAGGGACCGGGTTCCTTGAACTTACTATAGAAAGGGTTCAAGAAAGTCAGCTGAGAATGCTAAATGGAAGGACTTTTCTGAGAAAATGGAATAATACTTGTATTAACCTGCTTAATGGAAGGTACAAAAAAAGTCTGATATTGAAAAATACGAACAGGAAGCTGTAAGAAAAACTGTAAACAAAGCTTGTAAAGAAAAGCTATTACAAAGCAGTAAGAAAGCCGTAAAGAATTGAGATCCTAGACTAGAAAGCTGTAAATGATGACGAAGTAAAAGAAATCAAAATTGAATATTGCTGGTTGATAGTTTTATTGTCCCCTCAGTTCTGGGTGATGCTCCTCATTTTATACTTGCTGCAAACGAGCCACTAACAGATCGTAGAGTTTCTTCCGACCAAAGAATGCTCCCGCCGGTCATGCAGGATTCTTGCGCCGAAAGATCAGGAATCTATTTTCCTTCTTATCGACTCCGTGGTGCCGATGTTAACCATGGCTATCGGCTGCTTGAACGGTTAACTTTATCAGCTCGTCCCAATTTATCCAATCGGTATTGGTTCAAAGTAACCGTTGCGTCGACTCGGCAGAGTTGACGTCAACAGTATCAAAGTAATGGTCTATGTGTTGGGTCGTTCTTCACAGTAAGGTATAGACTATGGATACTTGTCATACAAGTAAAATTGAGTTCTTAGTCATTTTAGGAATTGGGCATTTCATCAAGGTAAGACTATTATGCCATAAGTTCCAATGAAGAATGGTTTACCTTGAATTAGTGAATAGTTCACTCACATCATTGGCATAAGCATATTTCGAATACATAGAACTGGACATGTAGTAGTGGTCCCTTTTAAAGTACTATAATTAAAGAGACCAGACAATTACTGCTATAGCATGGACAGATACCTTCATACTTCAGTAAGAGTGTTGGATTGTATGCCCTCTTAGACTAGGTTTCTGATGTAAAATCGAATATTTTAATAAAAAAATTTATTTTTAGAAAGTGTTTGTGAATTTACTTTTTGTTTGTGCACAATATTCGTTTAGAACAGACCCATTGTGTTTAAATAAGTGATCCATGTGAATGGTGGTCTTTCACAGTAAGGTATGGATCACGGGTTATTTAACACATAAACATTTGTTTTTAACCTGTTGGTGAGACTGGGAATCTCATCATGTTTAGGTTATTATGTTATGAATTCCAAATGGGGAATGGCTTACCTTTAGCCAGTGAGTAGTCCACTCACTTCATGACATAAGCGTATTTTGAATACGTAGGACAGGACCTGTAGTAGTGGTTTCTAAAAATACTATATGATAGAAACCTAGACTACTACCGCTACAGCGTGGACTAGTACTCTACGACTTGAGTATGAGTTGGTGGTCTAACGAAGTTGGAAGCATATGCTTTGATATGCTATAGTTGAGGTTCTATAGTAGAACCAATATACTTGTGTATTGGGTATATGTAACTAGTTAGTTAAGACAGACTTGTACAAGATAGTTTCTGCACTATATCACCCCTTGTGGTTGTTCGAATGGTCTAAAATGTCCAGGGCCCTGGGAAACATGACTCGGATGTTTGCTTTAGGGTAGCTCCCTTGGAAAGCGGAAACACTCTAGGAAGTCGTAAATCATTGGACTAGAAGCCTAAGGATGGTAGATATCATTTAGAGGGGTGTTAGTACACTTCTTCCTCTCTAAATGTACGGCGATGTGTAGAGGGGTGTTTTAGTCATTTCACCTGTAGGTCGGAGACTTTGCTAATGCAGCATTGTCCTTAGGGTCAATATTTCCTTATGGTGATATTAGAAAATATTTAAAATGCAAAATACAGCTATTTATATAGCAGGGGTATTTTGGTCATTTTAGCAGCCAAGGCGATATGTCTTTTTGGTCCTCGGAATAGCCCATAAGTCCTAACTAATTTTGGGTTGAGGAATTTATTTTATTTTATTTTATTTTATTTTATTCAGGATGTCTAATTTATTATTAGACTGGAATAAAATAAATAAATAAAATAAAAATAGGAGTTGAGAGAAATTAATTATCTAGTTTAATTGGTTAATTAATTATTCAGGGCCTAGGTCCCGTATGAATAATTAGAAAATTAATCTGGGCTTAAACTCGGGGAAATAATTAATGCTTAATTATTTATTGGGTTATTTATATAAGTCCAAGAAATAATTAATTAAAAATTAATTATTTTGGTTCATTTGGGCTCATTAATTATTTATTGGGTTATTTATATAAGCCTAGGAAATAAATAATTAATGTTTAGCATTTTGGGCCTTTTGGGTCCAAGAAAAATAATAAAATTATTTCGGCCCAATAGCTTGGACCGTAGGGTTTTTTCCAGATACAGTTCAGATGAGTTTAGGGTTTAAGCCAAACTTATTCTCAGGATAACATCCGGATGTTTGAAATTTGATATCCCGGGGATATGTTTATCATATATTTGAGTCCTAGTTTTGGCTAACAATAAACAAGACTCTGGTAGATAGAATTCCCTAATTTTTCCCTAGCTTTTCTCTCTAGCCTCACGAAAGTCACAAAGCTCTTTCTCCCTCTCGTGAGTGTTTTTGTGCAGCCTCTCGTTCTTGTTTCTTTACTAATCAATAGAAAGAGAACCAATGAGATTTGAGACTGTTCTTCTTCACCATTGTGTTCATCGACTAAAGGTTGGGCGGAGGTATATTCTGAGAGCTGAAAGGCTTTGCGTTCATGCAAACAAGGTGAAGTAGGAGGCTAGCAGGTTTTCAACCGGAAGCTTCTTCAAGTGGGCAAGGAGAAGCGATTCCTGTCGTTCAATCCACTCCTACTCAACCTAGTAGGTTTAAAGTGTGCAAAGGTATGATCTTTATGATGGAAAACGCAGAAACAGGGGAGCATGCACCGTACGAAAAAAATTGGAGAAAAATAAAACGCGAGCCATAAAGGCCATGCGGAAGAGTGAAGATCATACCTTTGCGCTCCTTAACCCTTCTAGGTTGAGTAAGAGCGGATTGAACGACTAGAATCGCCTCGCTTTGTCCACTTGAAGGAGCTTCCGGTTGAACACCCGCTAGCCTTCTACTCCGCCTTGTTTGCATTAACGCTTAGCTCTCCAGCTCTCGGGATATTCCTCAGCCTAACCTCTAGTTGGTAAACACTATGGTGAAGAGGAACGATCTCAAAACTCCTTAGTTCTTTCGCTATTGATTAGCAAAGAACAAGAAGAAACCACAGAGGAAGGGAGAGGGAAAAACCAGAGTTCCCAGAGAGAGAGAGTCACGTGAGTGTGTAAGGCTAGGGAAAGAAATTAGGGTTTTTCCTTTTCAAAGAGTTGTTTATATTTGGCCTAAACTAGGTCTCTCAATTTCTGATAAACATCTCCCCGGGATTTCAAAACACCCGGATGTTATCCTGAGAAACAGATTGGCCTAACCTTAAACTCCTCTTAACCGTATCTGGAAAAAACCCTAAGGTCCAAGCTATTGGGCCAGATAAATATTTATTATTTTTCTTGGACCCAAAAGGCCCAAAATAATAAATATTAATTATTTATTTTCTGGGCTTACATAAGTAACCCAATAAATAATTAATGAGCCCAAATGAACCATAATAATTAATCTTTAATTATTTATTTCTTGGGCCTATATAAATAACCCAATAAATAATTAAACATTAATTATTTCCCCTAGTTTAAGCCCAGGTTAATTTCTTAATTATTCATACTGAACCTAGGCCCTGAATAATTAATTAACCAAATAAACTAGATAATTAATTTCTCTCAACTCCTATTTTATTTATTTATTTATTTATTTATTTTATTCCAGTCCAATAATAAATTAGACTTCCTGAATAAAATAAAATAAAACAAAATAAAATAAAATCCTCTTCAACTGAGACCAATTCCTCAACCCAAAAATAGTTAGGACTTACGGGCTATCCCGAGGACCAAAAGACACATCGCCTTGGTCGCTAAAATGACCAAAATACCCCTGCTATATAAATAGCTGTATTTTGCATTTTAAATATTTCCTAATATCACCATAAGGAAATATTGACCCCAAGGACAATGCTGCATTCGCAAAGTCTTCGACCTACAGGTGAAATAACTAAAATACCCATCTACACATCGCCGTACATTTAGAGATGAAGAAGTGTACTAACACCCTCTTAAATGACATCTACCATCCTTAAGCTTCTAGTCCAATGATCCACGACTTCCTGGAGTGTTTCCGCTTTCCAAGGGAGCTACCCTAAAGCAAACATCCAAGTCATGTTTCCCAGGGCCCTGGATAATTTAGACTATTTGGACAACCACAAGGGGCGATATAGTGCAGAGACTATCTTGTATAAGTCTGTCTTAACTAACTAGTCACACATACCCAACATGCAAGTATATTGGCCCTATGATAGAACCTCAACTACAGCAAATCAAAGTATATGCTTCCAGCTTCGCTAGACCACCAACTCATACTCAAGTCGTAGAGTACTAGTCCACGCTGTAGCGGTAGTAGTCTAGGTTTCTACCATATAATACTTTGAGAAACCACTACTACAGGTCCTATTCTACGTATTCGAAATACGCTTATGTCATGAAGTGAGTGGACTACCCACTGGCTAAAGGTAAGACATTCCCCATTTGGAATTCATAACATAATAACCTAAACATGATGAGGTTCCCAGTCTCATCAATAGGTTAAGAACAAATGTTTATGTGTTAAATAACCCGTGATCCATACCTTACTGTGAAAGACCACCATTCACATGGATCACTTATTTAAACACAATGGGTCTGTTCCAAGCGAAAATCGTGTACAAACAAAAAGTAAATTCACAAAAAATTTCTGAAAATAAATTCTTTTATTAAATAATTCAATTTTACATCAGAAACCTAGTCTAAGAAGGCATACAATCCAACACTTTACGCTTCCGTGTGGCCTTTAAGGCTTGCGGTTTTTTTTTCTTTGATTTTTTTTTCCCGTTCAAGCATGCTGCCCTCTGTTTTCTATCCCTCAAAGAGTTGGTGGTTTGGCGAAGCTAGGGTTTTATACTTTAATATATGTTGGGTGAGATTTCTTTTGTGAGATCAATATTCTTGTATGTTGGGTGTATTATTCAAGTTAGTTAAGACGGACTCATGCAATAGAGTTTTTATGCTTCACTTAGTAAAGTTAAATCACCCTCTTGTGATTGTCCAGGATAATCTAATAATATGGGCCCTGGGTACGTGACTCTAGAATGTGTTCTTTTAGGTACCTTCCAATGATAAGCAAGTATATTCAAGTGAGTTATTGATTATCAGACTAGAGATCTAAGGATGGTAGATATTTTTGAGATTGGTGTTAGTACATTTATCTTGTCTCATTAATAGTGTTACATAAACGGGTATTTTCAATATTTCACCTGTAGGTTGAAGACATTGTTTTAGCAATATTATTCTTAGGGTCAATATTTTCATATGGTGATAAATAGAAATATTTAAAATGGTAAAATGAAGCTATTTAATAGTAAGGGCATTTTGATCATTTTAGTAGCCATGAATAATTTGTCTCTTGGTCCTCGAAGTAGCTCAAGTTACCTTGGTGTTATTTAGACAGAATCTGGGCTTAATGGATAATTATTTGAAGAGAAATAAAATTTATTCTTAGAGTATAGTTAGAATTAATTAATTAGTTTTGGATTTTTTTTAATAAGGCCCAGAAAAAATAATTAATTGATTAAGATAATTGGGCTGGAATAAATTAATTGATTGGACTGATATATGTTGACATATATTAAGAGTCCAATTAGAATTAATTAATTAGTCTTAGGTATTTAATGAAGCCCAAAAAAGATAATTAATTAAGAGAATTGGGCCAGTCTTGTACTGTTTTTTTTAGCACAACACCTAGCCCAATTGGGCTTGGTGATTTTGGCTATTAGGACTTTGGATGCCCTAGGGCTGGCCGAAATATGTATGAAAAAAAAAACATAGACGTTGTTCTGGTTAGTGAATGAGAATGGCGACTCCTCTTGTGGTTTTTCTCTTCCACGTTCTTCTTTTCTTTTCTCTCTTGGAGAGTATCTTGATTATCCAAAGAAGGATCTTTCACCAAGCTAACCCAAGAGCAAGATAGATTTATACTCCAGAAGGCGAAGAGAGGACGCTTGGAGACACTTGATGCATAGGAGTAGAAGATTGGCGGGAATACCGGTCAAACTACAGGCGCCTCCTCCTCCCATTCGAACACAAGTTCCAGTGCAACCTGGCCTCATTGGTTAATTCACGACTAATAAGGAAAAGTAAGTACTCTCTCCTAGACGTGGCTTAGAAATTTGAAAAATTTTTCGCTACGCTCTCTTTGATGTTTTCTGTTTTAATCCTTCAAGTGGTATCAGAGACATGGTTTTCATCTAAGAGTATGTACTAGGGTTAAAAACTAGAAAATGTGGTTCTTTTACTATTAAAACTAAATCTTTTGTGAATTCCTATGATCCCTCATACATTGGTTTCTAGAGTTCATGTACACCTCACGGTTAGAGACATAGTGTAACACCTTTACTAAAGGTAACAGCAGAAGCATACCAATATTGGGTGTTGCCCCGTCCAGATACCCAGACAAGGGGTCTTTATAACGAATAATCAACAGAGTATATAAGGTTCAAAGAGGAGACATCCGGACCTATTCTGCTGTCACTGTGGTATCGTCCTCTATCCGTAGGTTCTTCCAATTCCGGATCCTACAAAAAAAGTAAGATAAAAGATACGTGTGAGTGAAAAATCACCCAGTAAGTCCCGTGTGTGTGCCAGTGTTTCCCTTAAAAGAGAGTCGATTTTCAAAATCTTTGCTGAAGTAAATTATATAACAGGGAAAATAGCAATAATTGATAAATTCAGGTCATTTTATCATATACGTTTAAAAAACAGTAATTTTCAAACACACGGCCCCCAATTCAATAAATGCCAGTTCTTCCCCATCTAGAAGTGCGACCCGCATGCAAAGTTCAAAGAACTTTGCCTTCGGCTACATAGTCTCTTGTGCCAGGGACTGCACCTTATAGCACGTCACCCGTGTCATGCCAGAAGAGTGAGCAGCGTACCAATGTACCTCACCGTGCACTTAGGGATCTTTTACTTGCCACCATAAGCCAGGGGTCCTAATCCTGACGTCAATCACCATCGAGGTGGCAAGGGGTTGAACACACCGAGTGTCCCCGCTCGGTCTCATGTGAACAACCCACCAATCATAATCAACAGGCAATTGCCGGGCTCACAACGGCTAGCCAGGGACGACTTGTCACAATGTCCTGTCGCCCTATTTGGAGTAAGACAATCCCCAGAACTGATTAGGTTACTTGGGGTCGTCTATCTCTAACATGGGCTAGTACAAAGATCAAAGTCCTTGTTGAGTACTCAACACAACAATACCAACCCCATTTGACTGATCAGGCCAGAGGGCCATCTGATCCCACAGGATTTCCAAATCAAAACATTTCTTATTTTCTGGGGCCGTACTTGATCACAAAAGTCATTTTTCCAAGGGCATTCAAATCATTTCACCCATGCCAGATTCTAAAAGACTTTTTGAGGGTATTCGGGTCATTTTACCCTTACCCGATTTGAAAAATATTCACAAAAGCTCCAATAAGGATATTTTGGTCATTTACCGAATACCCGAGTTCCAAGAGTTTTCATAAAATATTCCAATAAGGATACTTAGATTATTCTCCAAATACCCGATTCCAAAATTTAACGTTTTTCAGAAATCCCAAATATTTAATCCGAAAAGGACTAAATTCACAAATTCGTGTTTTAAACATCCAGGAAGGTTTCCAAGCTGAATATGAAATTTATTCAAGTCCGAAATAGCATAAAAGCAAATGTTGCTCATGTAAACATTAAACATATTCGAGGATTTCCAAAATGGCATAAAACATAGCATTTCATAGAAAATTAAAGCACACTAGCCTTTAAAAAGGTTTAGAAATCAATGGGACTCACCTCGTGTCCTAAGCCTCTCATTCCGTTCACGACCGTCTAACCTCCGTTCCTACCGTTTTTGACATTTCGTTATCTTTTTGTCGCTAAACCTACACCAAACATTGTTTTCGGGTCAATTGGTGTTTGGCCAAAAAATAGGCGTCGGGTAGTCGACATGCCCGACAGTTAGCCGATGTTCAACCATCGTTTAGCCGTTGGGGCCGACGGTTAGCCGATGCTTAAGAAAAATGTTCAACTTTTGTTCGCATTGTTTTTCCATCGTTTGATCAATTCTTTCATTTTCCTTTTTCCACATCCTTCCTCACTTCATAAACAAGGGATTCCCTTCATGTTTCCCTAATTGTTTTGTCCAAAATCACATAATTAATCACTCTTAAGTCCATTCATTTTTGGACTACTTTTCTGGAATTTCACTGGTTTGACACACCATTTTGTTTTGCACATAACTTTTAATTTACAGCTCCGATTTGGCTCCATGATATACCAAAATGACCGTGAGACTCTTAAATTTAATTCAGTATAGGCCATTTTTAGGTTTCTGGTTCCAGCATCACGGTACTGGGCAAAAACAGCCTAAGTAGTTTTGACTTAGTTTCACTATTCATTCTTTCCTTAACATTCTGCAATTTTCCAGTTTGACACCCTAACTTGTTTTGCCCATAACTTTTAATCCACAAATCCAAATGATGTCAAACCAATTGTAAAATATCCTTAAGACATTCCTTTACTAGTTCCAATTCATGGAGTACCAATTCTAATGTCCATTCTGTTCAGTTTTGCACACGAAGTTCTAGTAGTAAAAATCCCGTCACTGATTTGGCACCTTTTACTATTTTCACCATAACTTTTGATCCGTAAATCCGATTAACGTCAAACTTGTTCTAAAATGTCTCTATGATCCTTAGCTACAAAGATATATGCCTGATTCATTCAAATCTAGAAATGTTACATATTTACTGAATATAAAACCTCCTAGAATTTTCTGCACACAAGGACAGCTTTCATACAACTTCACCTAACTATCACACATAAACTTCTCACAATATATATACCAAAATGATCTCCATGCTTTATATAATAAATTTACTTCAAGTAACGTAGATCTTTACCTTTTCTTTGCTGCGTTTGGAGGCTGGACAGTCCAAGCATCTTCTTGCTTTTCTCTCTCTCCTTCTCTCCTCTCTATTTCTGGTTTCTCCCTCTCTTTCTTCTCTATTTCCTTTTCTTTTCTCTTCTCCCTTTTCTCTCTTGTTTGCTCCAAAATTCTGGCTATCTAAAGCCATTTTAGTTGGCCTTCATGGCCTATTTATAGATGTTAGAAGGCTTGTATAGGAAGCTTTGCTTATGTAATGCCTTACATCACATGCTTTTGTCATGGCTTATGTAGGACTTTTGAGTAGGAAGCTTTGAAATGTAATTGGTACACATGGAATGATGAACCACAATTTCTAGAAAGCTTTAGGTGATGACTCATCACTTGTAGAAACTTATGGAAAACTTTAGAGTACTCAAGAACCTTAAAGAAATTTATAGAAAAAGGTAGAAACTCTTAGAACATTATAGATATTTTCTAATCTTGCATGGCCATGCATAATCAACCTTGATTAACTTACTCAAATCAAGATTTGCTTAATTAAGCTTGGTCAAATGAAGTCAAAAGGTGGTCCAACTTGGTCAAAATTTTCATGCTTGTGGGCCATCCTTATGTATTTCTTGTGAACCATTCTTATTTATTTCTTGTGGGCCATTCTTCTTTATTTCTTCTTCCTTTTTTTTTATCATAACCAATCAAATAGAAACACTTGGCCTTATTAACCAATCACTAAACGACACTTATTTTCATCCACCAATTATAAGAAGCCACACATCCCATTTCCAACCGTAATTTTTCATTTTCTTCAGAAATGACCAAAATCGGGTCCGTAATGAAAAATATTTTATTTCACTACCCAACTCCAAAAATTCCACTGAATCCATTGGTAACACTTAAATTCTTCAATTCCCTCTCTACTTGGTCAAATTTGCGGTCAAAGTCGCGAGCGCGGTCAAAATGACGAAAATGCCCCCGATACCCCGGCAAGCATAATTCGCACCAAACGTGCGCCTCATTGCACTGATCAATTTCTCTTTCTAGAGTACCCTAAAATTCTTATTCTTTTAATCTTAATAGCCTTCCAAAAATTTAGGGTTTGGGTAAAACAAATCCAATAATTACATCCAGGTCTCGAAAAAATTTTATTTCTCCAGAGTGTTCGTCTCAATACACCGATCAACTTTTGTTCTGGCCGTTGATATAAATTCTCATCCTATTATAGGTAGTAACCAACCGAAAGTAAAAAGGTGGGGTGTTACACATAGGATCATGTATTATAATGGTTTTCCCATCGTTTTTCTGGTTTTAAGTAGATTCGTTGTATGCCTCGTGGTTAGAGGCACAGGCACTTGTAAAGGAATGTTTTTATGCCTGGTTTGCATTTCTTTTAACCTGTAAATTTTGGAGATTGAAGAACGTGATTGTTGGAATTGTTGAGGGGCGAAAAATAGTTGAAAAGTTAGATTTTTCTACAAATCAGCGAACTCCAGAACGGACCTGGTGCCAGGTGGGCCATCAGACTAGGGGCCAAGTCCACTCTACCCAGCCGGAGGTTTTGGAGAAACAGGGTAGACTCAGAGCTAGGAGGGCCCAATGGACCAGGCGCTAGGTCCACTCTACCCAGAGGCGGATGAGCACAATTTTGTCCAAGAAAAAGGAGAGCATTGCTGAAATTCTGTACCTCAATTTTCCCTTAATATAATCATATTTTGAAACCATTGTATGAGGTTAATTTTCTGAAATAGTTTTATTTATCTATGGATGAATAATTTGCATAAAAATGAGTAGTAAATGATGGAACCACCTTAGGATTAAACAAGACCATTAATTTTTAATTCATGTTGTTTAATCTATTGTTTGGTCACTTAGGAATAAATGAATAGTTTGAGCATGAAAAAGTTTACTTTTGTTATCATGCTTATTTCATTTTTGTGATCAAATGTGCAAGTTCTTGTGAGACCAAAGTCTTACTAGATAGAACGATTTTCGATACAACCTTTTAATCTAAGAAACTTTAAAAATAAAAGAGTTCATGGTTTATTCTCTTAGAAGGTTTAATCCTTGACATAGAGAATAATGTTCAACTTAAGGCTATTTAATAAAGTTTTACTTAGTTATTAACTTAGAATAGTAAAATAAATTCATAGTTTATTCTCTCAAATGATTTAATCCTTAACATAGAGAATAATATTGAATTTTAGGTTTTTACTAATGTTAATGAAACCATAAGATTATAGAAATGTCTTTGGGCCTAAAACTCTATTTTCAATAAAAGATTAAGTGGGAGAAGGGTTCCAACGACCCCATGGCTTCCATCACAACTTTCATTAGAGATAGTGGATTTCCTTGTGTCATTTTAAGCATGAACCCCTATAGGATGGATTTCCACAAGTATCTACACCTAATGGAAGAGTAAAATTAAAAGCCTAGGGTATTTCCTAGGATCGGCCAACCTACGTTAGAGGTTTTTAGCATTAGATTGCCCATAGGTGGTGTGAATCAGTGGCCATCCTATCGGTGGAACTTTTCCTAGACCATTACCTATTTAGGAAGTTTTGATTCGTGATGGTTATACACTTAACTTAGAATGTTATTAATCTTCCTACGAAGCTTTGTTAGTTTTTCTAAGAGCTAAACTATTTATATTATTGATAATGGTTTTAAGAGTTATCTATTATCAAAGAAATAATATAAAGAATGTGTATTTTTATTTCCTACAAACTAAATGAATAGTTTTTTGTAATATTTCAGAAATGTCTGATTTCAGTCCATTGTCAATCATTCTCAAAGAGAATAAGTTAACATGCCCAAATTATGTGGATTGGAAGAGGAACCTGAACATAGTACTCACTACTAAGAAGTACAAGTATGTTCTTATGGATCCCTGTCCTGAGATTGGGAAAGAATCCACTGATTAGGAGCGAGAGGCCGAAAAGGCATGGAAGAAAGTTGATGAGATGGCTAAGTGCTATATTTTGGCTTCCATGTCTAGTATGCTCCAATCTAAGTATGAGCACATGGCCATTGCATACGATATGGATTTGTCATTACATACCATATTTGCTGACAAGAGCCAGCCTGCAAGGCAGGAAGCTCTTAGGGTAATCATGAACACTAGGATGGCTGTGGGGGCATCGGTTCGAGAGCATCTGCTCAAGATGATTGCCTACTTCGAGGAGGCCGAAATCCTAGGCACAACGATAGATCCTGAGAGCCAAAATGACATGGTTCTTGAAACTCTGTCTGATTCATATTCTCAGTTCAAGTTAAAATACAACATGAATAAGTTGGATATGAATCTCACGGAGCTTATGAAAGAGCTTTAGGTGGCAGAAAAGATCATGAAGTCTGTGTCAAATGTTTTGTTCTCTTGTTCTGCTTCTTCTTCTAGAATTAAGCCAAATCCTAAGAAATTCAAGAAGAGGAAGGTCCAAAACAAGTAGGGGCCCAGCCCAAAGCATCTAATCAGGCCAAGCCTAATGGGAAGCCCACAGGTAAATGCTTCAAGGGTGGCAAAAAGGGGCATTTGAAGAAAGATTGTCCAGACTTTTCAGCCAAGTTTACTTCAGGTATTACTCTATACCTAGAGTCTATTTTGATGGTTGAATCAACATCTTCCTAGATAGTTGATTCTAGAGCCACTGACTATGTCTATAACTCTTTGCAGGGGTTCAGAAGGATAAGGAGACTCAGCAAGGGTGAGCATAGACTTCAAGTAGGTAATAGAGCAAGAATATGGGATGAAGTAGTGGGAGATCTTGAGCTTATTTTTTTTATTGTAACAGGAAATTAATTTTAAAGGATATTTTATATGTTTCTTATTTTAAATAGAATTTGATTTCAGTTTCCAAATTGATGAATCAAGGATATTATGTTTCTTTCCATTCTGGTGTTTCCATCTGTAGAGATAGTAGTTTAATTTTTACAGGAAACATGTAATCTCTTTTATATACATCCTATTAGAAACTAAGTAAACAATTCAAACTGAATCTGATAATAAAAAGAGAAAGGTCATATCAAATTACTCGTATTTGTGGCTTCTGAGATGGGGACATATAAATCCCAATCAGATTCAGAGGCTAATCTGTGATGGGCCTTTAGATTCATTGAGATTGGAAGAATGGCTTCAGTGTGAATCTTGCCTTAAAAGTAAAATGACCAAAAGGTCCTTTACCAAAAGGCGGATAGAGCCATAGAAATACTAGCACTAGTTTATAAGAATGTTTGTGGTCCGATGACTAGACTAGCTAGGGGAAGCTACGAGTACTTCATCACTTTCACAGATGATCGCACTCGTTTTGGTTATATTTATCTGATGAGTCGCAAGTTTGACTTTTTTGATAAATTTAAGGAGTTTAAGGTTGAAGTGGAGCATCAAATAGGAAAATTAATTAAAAATTTGAGATCGGATCATGGTGGAGAGTACCTCATCGGTGAGTTTAAGGATTACTTGGTACATCATGACATAATATCTTAGTTAACTATGGCTAGGACTCTCCAGTAGAATGGAGTAGCTGAGAGAAGAAATAGAGCCCTGATGGAAATGGTCAGAAGCATGGTGAGTCATGCGTCTCTTCCTATTTCTTTTTAGGGGTATGCCTTAGAAAAAGCTGTATATATTTTGAACTTGGTGCCTTCCAAATCAGTACGTATGACACCCTATGGGATATGGACTGGACGAAAGCCCAGTTTGAAACATCTCAAGATATGGGGCTATCCAACTTATGTGCTGACAAAATGAAGTAAGATGGAACCATGATCAGAGTTATGATACTTCGTTGGGTACCTAAAGGAACAAGAGATAGATATTTCTATCATCCTCAAGAGCATAAAGTACATGTTAGTACTAATGCTAGATTCGTAGAGGATGAACAAGTTACTTCCACCACGGGTTGAAGAAAAATAGAGTTAGAAAAGAAGTTGGTCACTGATTCAACTTTAGGTACTTTTGACACCCCAATCGAGAAACTAAGAGAAACACTACCGGATGTTTCTATACAAACTGAGCCTCGTTGTAATGGGAGGATCACAAGAGTTCCAGAAAGATAGACTGGAGAGATCTATGATCTAGTCTCTGATCATCAGGAACAAGATCCTACTAGATACGAGGAGGCCATTGTTGATGCTGATGTGGACAAATGGCAGTTAGCCATGAATACCGAGATTGAGTCTATATACCTCAATCAGGTCTGGGATCTTGTCACTACACCTGATGAGATAAACCTATTGGGTGTAAGTAGGTATACAATAGGAAGAGAGGTGCGGATGGAAAGGTTGAAACCTATAAAGTAAGGTTGGTTGCTAAAGGTTATACTCAGAAAGAAGGGATCGATTATAAGGAAACCTTTTCACCAGTAGCTATGCTTAAGTCTATCTAAGTTCTCTTAGACATCGCATATCATTATGGCAAATGGATGTTAAGACGGCCTTCTTAAATGGCTATCTTAGCGAAGACATCAATATGTCCCAGCCAGAAAGTTTTGTTGCTGGAGATCAAGAACAAATGGTCTGTAAGCTTAAGAAATCCATCTATGGACTTAAGCAAGCGTCACGAGCATGGATCATATGTTTTGATGAAACTGCAAAAGCTTATAGTTTCATTCAAAAAGTGGATGAACTATGTGTGTATAGGAAATTAGACAGTGGCAAAGTGATTTTCTTGATACTTTATGTATATAATATTCTTCTCATTGAAAATGATATAGGGATATTATCATCTGTTAAGGTTTGGCCATCTAGTCAATTTAGCATGAAAGACATGGGAGAAGCTAGCTGCATTCTATGTATTAAGCTTCTTCGAGATAGGAAGCAGAGAATGTTAGGCTTATCACAGTCTGCTTATAGTAACAAGATATTGGTTAAGTATAACATGGATCAATGTAAAGGGGTTGTTATACCCTTTAGACATGGATTATCCTTATCTTCCAAGTAGTGTTCTTAGACATAGAAAGACAAGCAGAAAATGAGCAAGATCCCTTATGCTTCGGCTGTGGGAAGTCTCATGTATACCATGCTTAGTACTAGGCTAGATATCTACTTTGCAGTAGACATGGTTAGTAGATATCAGTCAAACTCAGGAGAAGCTTACTGGTAAGCCGTAAAGCATATACTCAAATATCTCAAAAAAACGAGAGAGTATATACTTGTATATCATGCTAATGATTTGTTCTTACCGATTACACAGACTCAGACTTTCAGGCAGATAAAGAAGAAAGAAAATCCACTAGTGGATATGTCCTCATTTTGTCTGGTGGAGCTATCTTATGGAGAAGTATCAAGCAATCTTACATTGCTAATCTACCATGGAAGCTGAGTATGTTGCTGCTTCAGAAGCTTCTAAAGAAGCTGTGTGGCTCTAGAATTTCCTCACAGAAATTGGAGTAGTATCGCACATGTATAGACCTGTCACGATTTATTGTGACAACTCTAAAGTAGTGTCATAATGCAAGGAACCTCGAAACCATAGGAAAGGTGAGCATATAGAGAGGAAGTATCACCTTACTCGAGAGTTCATCTAGAAATGGGAGATTGGGGTCAATCAAATTTCCTCTGTTAACAATCTGGCAGATTCTTTTACCAACCCTTTGACAGAAAAGGTGTTTCGCAAACACTTAGATGTCATAGGGGTGGGCACTTATGGACTTTCTTAGTCTTTGTAGTGCAAGTGGGAGATTGTTAGAATGTATGCCCTTAAAGACTATGTATTTTGTGTAAACATATTGCAATAAAATATTTATTCATTCAATTAAGTGTGCTTCTTATATTATTGCACATTTAAAGGTCCAAGTATGACAAGTAATGGTCTATGTGTTAGGTTATTCTTTATAGTAAGGTATAGATTATGGGTACTTGTCATACAAGTAAAATTGAGTTCTTAGTCGTTTGATGGAACTAGGTAATTCATCAAGGTAAGACTATTATGCCATAAATTCTAATGAGGAATGGTTTACCTTGAATCAATGAGTAGTTCACTCATATCACTAGTATAATCATATTTCAAAAACATAGAATTGGACCTGTAGTAGTAGTCTCTTTTAAAGTACTATAATTATAGAGACCAAACTATTACTGCTATAGCGTGGACGGATACCTTCATACTTGAGTATGAGTTGGTGGTTTAGCAAAGTTAGAGTTTTATACTTTGATATATGTTGGGTGAGATTTCTTTTGTGAGATTAATATCCTTGTATGTTGGGTGTATTACTCTAGTTAGTTAAGACAGACTCATGAAACAGAGTTTCTATGCTTCACTTATTAAAGTTAAATCACCCCCTTGTGATTGTCCAGAATAATCTAATAATCCTGGGCCCTGGGAACGTGACTCTAGAATGTGTGCTTTTGGGTAGCTTCCAATAATAAGCAAGTACATTCAAGTGAGTCATGGATTATCAGACTAGAGATCTAAGAATGGTAGATGTCTTTGAGATGGGTATTAGTACATTTATCCTATTTCATTGATGGGTGTTAAATAGAGGGGTATTTCTATCATTTCACCTTTAGGTCGGAGACATTGCTTTAGCAATATTATTCTTGGGGTCAATATTTTCGTATGGTGATAAATGAAAATATTTGAAATGGTAAAATGCAGCTATTTAATAGTAAGGGCATTTTGATCATTTTAGTAGCCATGAATAATATGTCTCTTAGTCTTCGGAGTAGCTCAAGTTACCTTGGTATTGTTTAGACATAATCTAGGCTTAATAGATAATTATTTAGAAGAGAAATAAAATTTATTCTAAGAGTCCAATTACAATTAATTAATTAGTCTTGGATATTTAATGAAGCCCAAAAAAGATAATTAATTAGTTAAAAGGATTAGGCCAGTCTTGCGCAATTTTTTTAGTGCAACACCTAGCCCAATTGGGCTTGGTGATTTCGGCTATTAGGGCTTTGGAAGCCTTTGGGCTGGCCGAAATATGTAAAAGGAAAAAAAGATGTTGTCTGGTTAGTGGATGAGAGTGGCACATCCTCTTGTGGTTTATCTCTTCCACGTTCTTCTTTTCTTTTCTCTCTTGGAGAGTATCTTGATTATCCAAAGAAGGATCTTTCACAAAGCTAACCCAAGAGCAAGGTAGAGTCATATTCTAGAAGACGATGAGAGAAAGCTTGGAGATGCTTGATGTGTAAGAGTAGAAGATTAGTGGGAATACCAGTCAAACTGCAGGCACCTCATTCTCCCATTCGAATGTAAGTTCCAGTTCAACCCGACCCCGTTGGTTAATCTGCGACCAATAAATAAGGAAAAGTAAGTATTATCTCCTAGATAGGGCTAGGAAAACTGAAAAATTTCCTCTACGCTTTATTTGATGTTTTTCATTTTGATCCTTTAACCAATGTACACGTTGTTTTCATGGACCTGATGCATCGGACGTTTCTGTCTTACTTAGACAATTTTGTTCTTATATTCATAAATGATATCCTGGTGTATTCTAAGGATCCTCAAGAACATGAACAACACATTCAGAAAGTATTGGGTAAGTTACGAGAGGCTAAATTATATGCGAAATTCAGTAAGTGTGAGTTTTGGCTACAAGAAGTAGCATTCTTAGGACATATAATATCCAAAGATGGGATTATGGTGGATCCTGCAAAAGTTGAAGCGGTAACCAATTGGACATGTCCCGAGACTCCAACTGAAATATGAAGTTTTCTGGTATTAGCAGGATATTAGCGGAGTTTTATTGAGGGATTTTCTAAGATAGCTTCACCTTTGACTTCACTTACTCAAAAGAATGTTCCTTATGTTTGGACCGAGAAGTGTGTGAGAAGTTTCCAGGAACTGAAGAAAAGGTTAAGTTATGCTCCTATTTTGGCATTGCCACTATTGGACAAACCTTATGAGGTGTACACAGATGTGTCGAAAGAAGGATTGGGAGGAGTATTGATGCAGGAGAGAAAGGTGATAGCTAATATCTCCAGGAAATTAAAACCCCATGAGGAAAAATACCTTACACATGACTTGGAGTTGGCAGCTATTGTGTTTGCTCTTATGAAATGGAGACATTATTTGTATCGAGTTAAGTTTGAAGTCTTCACCGACCATAAGAGTTTGAAATATATTTTTACTCAAAAGGACTTAAACATGAGGCAACATAGGTGGATGGAATTTTTGGAAGAATTCTTATGTCAAATTAAATATCATCCTGGAAAAGAAAATACAGTAGCAGATGCCCTCAGTAGGAAGGCGAATTTATCAACTCTTTGGATGCTACAAAATCTAGAATTAGAAGCATTTACAGTAAACGGAGAAATAAGAATGAGTAATACCTCTATTCAACCTGTTTTCCTACAACAGTTGAAAGGAGAGCAAGATAAAGATGAAGAATTGTAAATGTTAGTGCAAAAAGAGGTGAGTAAGGGAGTAGGTGAATTCTGAAAGGGCAATGATGGGATTATTTGTTACTGAGATCAATATTGTATTCTGAAACAATCTGCAATAAGATCAGATATTTTAACAAAGGCACATCAAAGTAAGTATACCATCCATCTAGGAACAGTAAAGATGTATCAGGACTTGAAACGATGTTATTAGTGGATTGGTATGAAGAAGGACATTTTAGGCTTTGTGGCTAGATGTTTAATTTGTCAATAGGTGAAAGCCGATCAACAATGACCTGGAAGGTTATTACAGCCATTACCTACTCCATTGTGGAAATGGGAAAAAATTACCATGGATTTTATTACAGGATTACCCATGGCAGTAGGATAGTGAGATACTATATAGTGGATCGACTGACTAAGTCTGCTCATTTTGTTCCCATCAACCAGCGAAATTCTTTAAAGAAGTTAAGTAAGATTTATATGGAGGAAGTAATCAGACTACATGGAGTACCCTCTAGTATTGTGTCAGATCGAGGTCCTAGATTTACCTCGAAATTTTGGACAAAATTACAGCAAAAATATGGGACAACATTAATGTTCTGCACAACAGTGCAACCACAGACGGATGGACAGACTGAATGAGTGAATAGAGTTTTGGAAGACATGTTCGAGCTTGCGCTTTGAATTTTAGAACTAAGTGGATTGATAATTTGGCATATGCAGAATTCACATACAATAATAGTTACTAATCAACAATTGGAATGGCCCCACTTGAAGCCTTATATGGAAGGAAATGGAAGTCCCGGTTGTATTGGGAAAGTTTAGGACGAAGAACAGGTGAACATGATATTTTTTATCTTAAAAAAGTTTGACAAGCTGTGGAAAATCAAATTGGAGGCAGCTTAGAGTAGACAAAAAAGCTATGTGGATTAACGCATGAGAGATTTGGAGTTTGTAGAAGGAGATCATGTATTCATGAAGTTGACTCCGCAAACAGCAATTGGGAACCAGAGGACAAGGGAAGAAGTTGGCCCCTAGGTACGTTGGACCATTCCCTATTGTTGAGAGGATTGGGAAGGTAGCTTATTGATTGGAGTTACCAATAGAACTTCAAGGTATTCACAACGTATTTTATGTCTCCTAACTTCGGAAGAATGTGGCTAATCCTGCACACATTTTGAATGAAGAGCCTATCGAGATGGCTCCAAACTTGAAGTATGAGGAAAAGCTTATTAAGATCTTAGAGTATGCTAAAAAAGAATTGCAGAATAAGAAAATTCTACTTGTAAAAGTGTTATGGAATCATAATCCAGTGCAAGATGCGACCTGGAAATGAAAGCATAGATGTTGAAGAAGTATCTAGAATTATTCCAGGAATAAACCAATTTCGAGGACGAAATTTTTGTAAGGAGGGGAGATTATAATACTCTGTATTTTAACCTTCGATTGGCTACTACTTGTAATAGTATGAGAAATTATATCAATGGCCAGAACAAAAGATGATTAGTATAATGAAACGAATATTTTGGTATAATAACATTTTTTCGGGACTTGTATGTAATTATTGAATTTGTTCTACATGTACCCTAAATCTTCAGAAAGCTACTACTATTAATAAAATAAGAATTTGAGGGAATGCTGAGAACAAAAGTCGATCAGTGCGATGAAATGCACGTTTTTGTGTGAATTAAGTTATTCGGGTTATCGGGGGTATTTTTGTTATTTTGACCTCGCTCGCTATTTTGACCATGAACTTGACCAAACCGAGAAAGAATTGAAGGTGTGGTGTTTTGTGATTGGTAGCCATGAGCATGTGTCAACTTATGAGAGGTTGCATGAAGAATTCATGCAAGACATATGAAATTAAGGAATTACAAAATAAATAAAGGAATGATATGTTTAATTGTGATTGAAACACATCACTTGTGGAGCCATTTTATTAATATCTTGCACAATTTAAGTGGCCAAAATTTTGACCATAAAGTGGAATGGCTGAAAAACAACCAAAAATTTGGCAGCCACAAAAATGAAGAGAAGAGGAAATTTTAAGGAAGAAAATCAAGGGAAATGATGTGTATTTCTCTGCTTCGAACACACTTACATGTAAACCACCACACAATTAATAGAATTAGAAATTAATTAGCCAAAAATTTTAACGAAGTGTGTGGAAGTGGGAAGACTGTTTTACAACTAGAAATTCAACAACCACAAGGGGGAAAAAGAAGAGAAAAATAAATCAAAAGAAATTATAAAAAGAGAGAGAAAAGGTGAAAAGTGTGTTCTTGAGAGTTTCTTAGAGCAAATCACACCAAAGAGCTCCATACACAAGGTAAAACCTTAACTTCCTAGAATTAAAGTTGTTGTTGGGTGAATCGTGATTATTTTGATGTTAATTTTAACATGAAAACATGATTTTTATGTTTTGATTTTGGATCAAAAGCTAGGGTATAAAAACTTTGTATGTGAACTTTATGTGTGATTATGTGTGTTGGCTGCCTAGGAGATTATTTATGGATAATGTTTTGTGTGATGAAGGAATGAATTTTCATGGTAGTTCGAATGGTTGATCTTGGTAGATGAGATGATGATCAAAGTAGAAAGAAAATGGGAGTTAATTGATTAGAAGGATGAATTATGCTAACTTTTGATTGAAGGAAGTGAATATGACTTTTATAAGTTGTTGGAATCTGAAAATTGAAGGATCAAAGATGATTTGAAGGAAAAATTGAATGAATTTAGTGTTCTCAAGGTGTTAAAGATTAAAGGAAATCAAAGGATAACATGAATAGTTGAGTTAGGGCAAACTACTGTGACTGTTTTACCTCTGCATTGTGTTACGAAAATCTGAACTCAGAAAAATGCTTACACAAAATTAAAGATAAGAATCTTATGATCATTTTTTATATATCATAGAGCCCAATCAGAGTTGTGGATTGAAAATTATGTGCAAAATAAAATTATGTGTCAAGAAAGAAAATTCCAAAATTTTGTTTGGGAAATGAATGAATTTAAGAGGGATTAATTGTGTGATTTTGGAATGAAATGAATAAGAAACATGAAGATAATTCCTCATTGATGAAGAGAGGAAGGATATGGAAAAAGAAAAAAGGAAGAATTGAACAAACTACGAAAAAACGACATGGACAATTGTTGAGCGTTTTCTTAACTATCGGCACCGTCGGCAAAACGTTAGCTAACCGTCGGGCACGTCGGCTGAACATCGGCTACTTGTTGGGCACGTCGGCTACTTTTTGACCTGACCAAACACAACTAAACATAAAAACGATGTTTGATGTAGGTTTACTGGTAAGAAATTCATTTTGTGTTTTCTACTTAAATTTTGTGGGTACTTCTCTTGAAAGTAAAGTTTACAATGGCTAGTTGGAGTGGAAGTGGAGAGAGCGACTATTATGGGGAGTCTTGCTATAGTGAGAGTGGTTATGGGGAATGTGATGAATATGAACAAGAATATGAGGAGGATAATCATGAAGAACATGAATGTGACTTTAAGGAAGATTATTGGGGAAATGAAGATGATCATGAGAATTTGCTTGATTGTGGGGATGAGTCCTTGGAATATTTGGAGGAACATGATGAAAGGCCAAGCATAAGTGGAAGGGTGTATGATAGCTATGATGAAGGGCCAAGCACAAATGGAAAAGGATATGGTGGGTTTGATGGAAAAGCAAATTGGAAATATGAGGGGGATGAATATGTGGGTATAAATTATTGGAATTACAGAGTTTATATTGGAGAGCCACAAAAATATTCGAAGAGTGGTATGCCAAAAGAAAGGGAGTATAAGTGTTTGTATGAAAATCTAAAAGTATCTAGGCCAAGAGAAAAGTATGCATTGCAAAATTCTTCTAAGAGTGGTTTGAGAAGAAAGGGGGATGTGGAGAATAGGGAGTTAAAGTATAATGAGAAATTGACACCTCCGTTCTTTGGGAAAATAGATTTGAGGGAGTACTATGAATGGGAAAGAAGAATGGAAGAATTGTTTAAATGCTTTAAGCCTAGCGGAACAGATAAGGTGAAATGGGCACTAATGTGCTTTTCTAAAAATGTTTTAGATTAGTGGAAGTAAGTGAACACACAAAGAAGGCAAAGTGGGTATCAAATAGTGGATTCTCTTGGGAAGATATGAAAGATTTGATGAAGGAATGGTTTCCCGATAAGTGCCAAATATATGGAAGTTTTGCTCACATGTCCCATAACTGTTCAAGAAGTTCTAAGTATAGTGAGAGAAGTACAATGCAAAATTTTTCAAAAGGAGGAATGAGGAGAAAACAAGATTATATTTGCTCTAATTGTTGGGACTATGGCTATAGTATATGTGATTGCCCAAGATTGAATGGTCAATGGAGAAGTTTTGATATGCAAAAAGGTAGTACAATTCCTTGTGAGCATTATAGTGGCTATGGGTACAAATCATTTGATTGGCATTGGAAGTCCTGTAAGAAGTAAAATGAGATTCATAAATTTGAGAAGTAAAGGGCTAGACTTGAGACCAAAGTGACCAAGAAAAATATTGTAGATGTTGAGTAGCCAAGAATGGCAAGAAATGAAGAAAAAATTGAGAGGGTTGAGAAAAATGAATTACAAGGCTTTAAGAAGAAGAAGAAGCTAGAAAATGAGGCTAAATGCCAAGGAATGATCAATCAAAATGATGAAGTAGCGTATGAATAAGTTGAGAAAAATATTGATGAAATTGATAAAAAGCTTAGTGATTATGAAAAAAGTGAAGTGGGTCAATTGAGACCAACAAATGGGGTGACTAAAGAATTTTACAATATCTTATTCTTTCTAGATGAAGAGTCACACCCATTAGACGTGATAGAGGAGAATGAACAAGAAGAAGTTGAGTAAAAGAGTATGGAATTTGTTGAAGAGCTAAAGAATTCAAGGATTGAGGTGGAGAATGAGCAAATGCATGCTATGGATGAAGGTCCCAAAAGTGCTTCAAGTACCTACGAAGTAGGAGAAAGCTCACATCCACAAGTGGAGAAAAAGAAGAGTTGGCTAGAAGTTGTGCAAGAGCAAATGAGAACATGTGAAATTAAAAAGAATGAAGCATCTAGTTCAACTTCACAAATGACACCAAATCTAGTGGATGAAAGAAATGGGGATACATTTAAGAACCCATGTGCGTTAATTGGTGTTATGAGAGAAGTTGTTGAAGCTTGTGTGGTTAAAGGAAAAGAGGATTTACAAAGAGAAAATATTTTCTATTAAAGGTGTCAAATCAAAGAGAAACCATATAGCTTGATTATTGATTGAGGGAGTTGTAAAAATGTAATTAGTGCTACATTGGTGGAGGAATTAGGAATGGAGACCTTGAAATATCCTAAACTTTATAAGCTTCAATGGTTGAACAATTGTGGTGAAGTAAAGGTGAATAAACAAGTTAATGTTACAATTGCCATAAGGGATATAGGGGGAATGAAGATGAGGTGATGTATGGTGTGTTTCTCATGCATATTGGACATATATTGTTAGGAAGGCATTGGCTATATGATAGAGAGGTAGTTCACTATGGACAGAAAAACACTTACTCTTTGTGCAATGATAGAAGAAAATTCACACTTTGTCCAATGCCCCTAAGTGAGATTGTAAAAGATCAAAATATTTTGAGGGAGGAACTGTTGGGTATCTGAGACTCGTATCGTATATGGTGCAGTGAAAAATAAAATGAGATACCCTCTTAGGACCCATCTATATGTGGAAAACAAGACATAATGATAATAAAGATAACAGCTTTTACCTTTGGGTGATCATCCGAAGAACAAAATTGATCTTCTTCAACTCGATGCGCGATCCAGCAATCCTCTTGTGCAAAATTCACGAGAGTTAGACGTCTAACCACTATAATCACAATGTGTGATTATCCCTAACAGTAATCCACAAGAGAAATATTCAAGCACCAAAGTTTCTTGTGCTAGCAGAAAAAGAAGGCAGCTAGGGCTGTTTTCGTTTTCAGCAAAACGAGAGAGAGAGAAAAGAAGATGATTGTGGCTGTGTTTTTCGTGTGTTAATCCCACAGCTAGGGTTGGCGGCCATATCATCATATAACACAAAAAAACCCTACCAAAAATTGAGAATTCCTATCCTATTAGAATTCTATAATTAAAATTAGAAACATCAAGTTCTCACAATTACAATTGGATCACAAATTATAACTAATTAAATTTATCCACAACAACTTCCCTTTCTCTCAATTAATCCCACTATGTTATCCAATAACATCTTGAGTATATGATTCCTCTATTATGTGTGACCTATTAGGTTTCACAGTCAATTGGTAGCGGACATGAATTAATCCAAACGTCTTTGAGATTAATAACCCATAATTAATTAGAATTAATCCTATAAATTCTAATCAGGATTGGTTAATTAATTCATCCATTAAAAAACCCATATTCCCATATCATGAGCGGTATCTAGCAACACATCATGACCACCCAAGAGTCCAGAAAGTCAAGTGGCTTGACATGAATCCTTCAATAACAAACTTCAGTGCAATTAACTCATTTTACCATACAATATCTCATTCGGTTTGGAGTACGGAATTAGTGCCAACTCCCTCCAAAATTAATTCTACCCCGAATACAATAGTACTTGTACCAAGAGACCACTACTTTAGATGTGTATCAATTGGAACTATTTCCAATACACAATTGCCTTGGCCAAGGACTTCTCGAGTAGTAATTCCTACAAGTGGTATTTACCCCTACTATTAGGAGTGGTGAATCCTTTATTGACACTCTCAACTACTTTCGTTTACCTCACAATGTACCTAATATCCATCCCATAGGCAGCCCTCGATCGAGCTCCGAAGATTGGAATCAAAGTACAAAGCTCAGCAAACAAAGTACCTTGGAGATCTCAAGTCTAATGATACTTGCACGTTTGCTATATTGAGATTATATCACTGGCACTAAATAGTTATCCATGTGATTATCTCAAAGTTAGGTCATCCAATGAACTTGTTCCATTAACAAGAATCCATGTGTTAACTTTGAGTATCTTAATACTCACGGTTATGAGAACCACCGCCTAATCAAATCAGGAAGTCTAACACATGCTAATCTTAACACATTAATGATATCCTGTCTCATTAATACTATGACTAGGGACTATTTAAGTACTAACACCATCTAGTGTAGTAGGAATCTCATTTCATGATCTCTATCATGATTTCCTTAACACAGTTTGTACTAGGGACTTTATCGAACAGTTATATTATTTAAAGTAAACAAAAGAAATTGTAAGATAAATAATGCATTTTATTAAAATAAAATGTGTCATATACAATGTACAAGTGATTACCTCTAGGGCACAACACTAACTGGAAGATAAAAAGAAAAGAGAACAAAAAGAGAGGGAAAAACAAGAGCAAGAGAGAAAAGAAAATGAGAGGAGATCAAAAAACAAAAATGAGAGTTTAGAGATCCAAATGCAAGCAAAAACAAGGGGGAGAGAGAACAAACGAGAGAGCATGGAGATAAAACAAGAGTGCCAACTTGGTTTTGGAGAGGTAAAAATAACAAAATGAAGGAAAAAGAGCGAAGTAAGGTGAAAATGAAAATTTGGGTTTAGAAAAGAGAAAACAAGGGAGTTTGTGTGGATCAAAGGCTAAAAGTTTTAGCTTCACACAAAATGTCTTGCGTAAATTATAATGCAGGTATTGATTTGAAGACGAATCAACTTCAAGAAGGGGGAGATGATAGGAATTAAATTAAGCATGAAGGCTATTTTCAAGAAAGGGGAAGAAGGATAAAATCACACTTCATAGTTCCATGGGTAAGAACTATATTCAAGAGAATTCAAGAGAATTTTCAAAGTAACAAATTCAACAAACCCAGGGCCAAGAAGATTGTGAAAAGATGGATAGTAAAGAAAGTGCCAAAGGACGCACAACACAAGCAATAATCCAAGTGAAGGATCAATCCAATCTTTAAATAAGGATTGAAGGCCAAAGAAGTATTAAGAAGAGCTTAAGTCGACCAACATTTCATTTGAAGGATCAAGAAAACACAGAGAAATGGAATGGAGGTCCAAAGAGTAAGTTTTGAAGTGCAACAAAATGAGGGATGGCGACCAAAACACACCTGGTGCCAGGTTCACTAGCATACCTGGCGTCAGGTCCTCACTGGAGCAGAGTTCTGTGTCTAGAACACATTTGGCGCCAGGTCCACCCAGCACCTGGCGCCAAGTCCATTCGAGCTATGCCCTGTTTTACCGAATTTTCGTATTTTGTTCTGTTTTGTTCTTAATTAAATTTTCACGACTTTTATTATGTTTTAACCTATTTTTTTAAGGCATGTAATAGGGGCTCAAAGCTTGTATTGAGGCCATTTAATAGTTAGGATTAATTTGTCAATTAGTTTAGGGCATGGCATCTATATATATGCCATTATAACTTTTGTAAACATAACTTTTGATATTTTGAATAGAGAAATCTTTTATTCTCTCTAAAGAGAGTTCTTGAGGGTGTTCCTCTTGGGTGATTCCCAAATAAATCAAGACTACTCTTAGACTTTAGTCCAACCTAAGAATCTAGTCTCTAATCTTCTTAAGATAGATCATTGTTCTTTCTAAAATGGGTCTTAGATTCCTAGCTAATCTAGGGTTCTTTTAAGAGTTCATTTGGTTGCCTAAATCTTTCCATCCCATTTGTTTTTTATCCTTCATGGATTAGGGATGTTTAGTGTTGATTTAGTTGGCTTAGTTCATTAGATTTTGGGTCCAAGGAAGATATTTTACCTAGGGTTCTAGTCTTGAATTAGGTCTCTTAAATTTGAGCTTCAAATCTTAAATTGGAGTTTCTCAAGATTATATCACTAATTTTTGTGTAAAGATAGATATGACTAAAGCCATCGAAGTTGAATTATACAAGTTCATGCTTATTCAATGTATTCCATCATGTATCTTTAGGTTTTGAATGTTGGAACCCTTACATATGCATTACATAGCGGAATTAAAAGGATTCTAGCCAAGAGAACTACATGTATGTATAATAGATAGATCAAAAGATAGATAAATATAATACCTTAACGAATGTCTCTGTCGTTCCAAAAAAATTCGACTGCTGAAGGCGCGATCCAGCACAACCCTCATGATTCCAATTGGATGACCAGAGAACAACATCTTCGCTACTGGAGTCCAAGTGTAGAACTCCCTCTAGTAGTGTCCACACGAAAGAAGGCTCAAGAAATTAAATGTTTTCTGTGCTAGCAGAGAACGTGAAGGCGGGTAGGGTTTGTTTTCTAAGAACAGAAGAAAATGAGAGAGAGAAGAATGTTGTGTGTGTTCTAGTTTTTATTGTTACCAAGAGAACCATTCTCTCCCTACTATATTCAAAATTTAATCGGCATCCATTCCAGAGTAATCCCCGAAAAAATGCACAAACACACATTTCTATGAATTCTAATCAAATTAGAATTCACAAATTGTAATTAAAACCCATAAGTTTTAGCAATCACAATTTGGCCCAAAATTATAACTAATTATAATTTGACCATAATAACTTTTTCTTCTCACAATTAACCCCATAATATTATCAAATAACATCTTGAGTACTTAATCCTCTATTATATGTGACCTATTAGGTTTTCAGGTCTATTGGTAGCGAATATGAATTAATCCAAATGTCTTTAAGATTAATAATCCTTAATAATTTAGAATCAACTTATTAATTATTATCATGATTAGTTTATTAACTCATCAATTCATAAACCCCTATTCAGCAGATCATGAGCGGTATCTAGCAACACATCATAACCACCCAACAGTCCAGAAAGTCAAGTGGCTTGACATGAACCCTTCAATAACAAATTATAGTGCAATAAATTCCTTTCACCATACAATATCTCATTCGATTTAGAGTACATAAATAGTGCCAACTTCCTCCAGAATATAAATTAATTCTGGCCCGAATATAATAATACTTGCACTAGGAATCCACTCCTATATATCAATTTGAACTATTTTCAATACACAATCACGTTGGCCAAGGATTTCACGAGTAGTAATTCTAACAAGCGGCCGTAAGATATTCACCCCTACTATTAGGAATGGTAAATCCTTTATTGACCCTCTCAACTACTTTCATTTACCTCACATTGTACCCAATATCCATCTCATAGGCGACCATTGATCTGGCTCTAGAGATTGGAATCAAAGTACAATACTCTACAAACAAAATACCTTAGAGATCTCAAGTCTAAGGATACTTACACGTTTGCTATAGCGAGATTCTATCACTGGCACTAAATAGTTATCCATATGATTATCTCATAGCTAGGTCATCCAATGTACTTGTTCTATTAACAAGCGTCCACGTGTTAACTTTGAGTATCACAATACTCACGGATGTGAGAACCATCGCCTGATTAGATAAGGAAGTCTAACATGTGCTAGTCTTAACGCATTAATGATATCCTATCTCATTAATACTACGGCTATGGATTATTTAAGTACTAACATAATACAGTGTAGTAGGAATCTTACATCATGATCTCTATCATGATTTTCTTAACACAGTGTTGTACTAGGGACTTTATCTAACAGTTATTTTACATGAAAGTAAAGAAGACAAACTAAAAGATAATGCCTTGTATTATAAAATAAATGTGTCATATATAAAGTACAAGTGAATGCCTCTAGGACACAACACTAACAAATTCCCACTTGCACCAGAGCCAATCATTTTGTATCTAATACCGAATGACTCAACATATCTATCATGTTTCTTCTAGGATAGTGCATTTGTAAGCGGGTTAGCTATGTTCTTATTTGTGGGAACTCTCTCTATCATTACATCATTCCTATCTATGATCTCCCAGATTAGGTGATAGCGTTATAGTACGTACTTGGATCGTTAGTGAGACCGTGGTTTCTTTGCGTGTGCAATGGTTCCGTTGTTGTCACAATACAAGGATATTGGACCATCAACGCTAGGGACCACACCTAATTCTATCCTAAACTTCTTGATCCAAACAACTTCCTTAGCTGCTTCAAAAGTGGCTATGTACTCAACTTCAATCATAGAGTCGACAATAGTCTCTTATTTGGAACTCTTCTAACTTATTGCTCCTCTGCACAACATAAACACATAGCCAAATTGTAATTTGAAATTATTTTTGTCAAATTGAAAACTGGCATCAGTATACCCGTTTACTTTCAAATCACTCTTTCCATATACTAAGAACACATCATTAGTCCTTCGCAAGTACTTAAATATGCTCTTTACAGTCACCTAATAACCCTCACTAGGGTTAGATTGGTATCTGTTCATCAAACTAAGAGAACAAGACACATCAAGCCCCGTACATATTATAGCGTACATGATAGATCCAACTGCCGAAGCATATGGAATCTTACTCATGTGATCCCTTTCAACTTGTGTCTTGGGAGACATCGACTTTGAAAGGCTTATTCCATGGGACATGGGTAAGAATCCCTATTTAGATTGATCCATGCTAAACTTCTTTAGCACTTTATCTATGTATGTAGACTGTGAAAGACCTAACAACCTGTTTGACCTATCTCTATAGATCTTAATTCCAAGAATATAGGTTGCTTCTCCAAGGTCTTTCATGGAGAATTTCTTAAACAACGAAACTTTAACTGATTGAAGAACAAGTACATCAATTCCTATTAGCAATATGTCATCTACATAAAGCAATAAGAAAACGATTGCGCTCCTACTAACCTTCTTGTTCACACAAGGCTCATCCATATTTTGAATGAAACCAAACTCTTTGATTGTTTCATCAAAATTGATGTTCCAACTCCTAGAAGCATGCTTAAGTCCATAAATGGATCTTTGTAGCTTACACACTTTTGTGCTATCATTAGATGTGAAACCTTCAGGTTGTGTCATATACACTTCCTCAGTCAGATTTTCATTTAGGAAAGTCGTTTGTCAAATTCTGAACTATTCAGTACTTCCTTGTAAATAGTAAGTTCATTTTTATTTATAAGCAATTCGTCATTGTGGTCACTTATGAGAAATCCATATCTCTCAAGTGTCACACTTATCTTACTCGACCTACGAGGATCTTGTGTAGTAGAAGGTTCATCGATTCTTTTAATAGATGTGGGATCAGATGATGATTTTTGTTTGTTTGTTCTTCTTGAACTTCACTAAGTTCAATTTTACTCCCACTATCCCTTTTGAGCATGTGCTCTTTCTCTAAGAAAACAGTATGCTTCGAAACAAACACACTTGAAAGATTCTTTCGGATATCTCACAAATAAACACTTGTCGGACTTACTATTAAGTTTGTCTGACCATTGCCTTTTGATAAAGGTATGGCAACCCCATACTCTCAAATGAGATTGTTGGGTATATCTCAAGCTCGTATCCTATACAGCGCAGCGGAAAATAAAATGAAATACCATCCCAGGACATGCCTATGTGTGAAAAACAAGACATAAAGATAATAAAAGGTAGCTGCTTTTTACCTTTGTTTGATCGTCCGAAGAACAAAAATTTCTTCTTCAAGTTGAGGCGCGATCCAGCAATCCTCTACATCCAACTTCACGAGAGTAGAACGTCTAACCACTATAATCACAGTGTGTGATTATCTCTAACAGTAATCCACACAGAGGAATACTCAAGCACCAAAATTTCCTGTGCTAGTAGAAAAAAGTGGCGGCTAGGACTGTTTCACATTTTCAGCAAGACGAGAAAAAGAGAGAAGAACGTTGGTTGTGTGTCTAGGGTTGGAGATTTCGTATGTTGTGTGTTAGCTAGGGTTTCGTGTCTCTTCTATATGTTACACGAAATACTTACTGAAAAATCCTCCATGCCAGAATTCTAAAACAGTTAGAATTCCCTAATTGTAATTAGAAATATCAAGTTCTCACAATTACAATTTGGATCACAAATTATAACTAATTATACTTTGTCCACAACAACTTCTCTTTCTCTCAATTAACCCCACTGTGTTATCCAATAACATCTTGAGTATATAATCCTCTATTGTGTGTGACCTATTAGGTTTCCCAGTCAATTGGTAAAGACCATGAATTAATCCAAACATTTTTGAGATTAATAATCCATAATTAATTAGAATTAATCCTATTAATTCTAATCAGGATTGGTTTATTAATTAATTAATTAATAAACCCATATTCCCATATCATGAGCGGTATCTAGCAATATATCATGACCACCCAAGAGTCCAGGAAGTCAAGTAGTTTGACATGAACCCTTCAATAACAAACTTCAGTGCAATTAACTCCTTTCACCATACAATATCTCATTCGGTTTGGAGTACGGAATTAGTGCCAACTCCCTCCAGAATTAATTCTAACCCGAATACAATAATACTTGTGCCAAGAGACCACTACTCTAGATGTGTATCAATTGGAACTATTTCCAATACACAATTGCCTTGGCCAAGGACTTCTCGAGTAGTAATTCCTACAAGTGGCCGTGAGATATTCGCCCCTACTATTTGGAGTGGTGAATCCTTTATTGACACTCTTAACTACTTTCGTTTACCTCACAATGTACCCAATATCCATCCCATAGGTGGTCCTCGATTGAGCTCCGGAGATTGGAATCAAAGTACAAAGCTCAACAAACAAAGTACCTTGGAGATTTCAAGTCTAAGGATACTTGCACGTTTGCTATATTGAGATTATATCACTGGCACTAAATAGTTATCCATGTGATTATCTCAAAGTTAGGTCATCCAATGAACTTGTTCCATTAACAAGTATCAATGTGTTAACTTTGAGTATCTCAATACTCACGGATATAAAAATCACCGCCTGATCAAATCAGGAAGTCTAACACGTGCTATTCTTAACACATTAATGATATTCTGTCTCATTGATACTACGACTAGGGACTATTTAAGTACTAACACTATACAGTGTAGTAGGAATCTTATATTATGATCTCTATCATGATTTCCTTAACACATTGTTGTAGTAGGGACTTTATCGAATAGTTATATTACTTAAAAGTAAACAAAAGAAACTGTAAGATAAATAATGCATTTTATTAAAATAAAATGCGTCATATACAATGAACAAGTGATTACCTCTAGAGCATAACACTAACAAACTCCCACTTGCACTAAAGCCAATCATTCATGTATCTAATACCGAATGACTCATCATGACAATCATGTTTCTTTTGGGATAGTGCTTTTGTAAGCAAGTTAGCTATGTTCTCATCCTTGAGAACTCTCTCTATCTTTATTTCCTTAGCTGCTTCAAAAGCAGCCATGTACTCAACTTCTATCGTAGAGTCGGTAATAGTCTCTTGTTTAGAACTTTTCAAACCTATTGTCCCTCCGCACAACGTAAACACGTTGTCAGATTGTGATTTGAAATCATCTTTGTCAGATTGAAAACTAGCATCAGTATACCCGTTTATTCACCTTCTCCATATACTAAGAACATATCCTTAGTCCTTCGTAAGTACTTAAGGATTTTCTTTACAGTCGCCCAATGACCCTCACCAAGGACAGATTGGTATCTACTCATCAAACTGGGAGCACAAGATACATTGGGCCTAGTACATATTATAGCATACATGATAGACCCAACTGCTAAGGCATATGGAATCTTAGTCATGTGATCCCTTTCAACTTATGTCTTGGGAGACATCGACTTTGAAAGGCTTACACCATGTGACATGGGTAAGAATTCCTTTTTGGATTGATCCATGCTAAACCTCTTTAGCACTTTATTTATATATGTAGACTGCGAAAGACCTAGCAACCTTTTGGATCTATCTCTATAGATCCTTATTCCGAGAATATAGGTCGCTTTTCCAAGGTCTTTCATGGAGAATTGTTTGGACAACCAAACTTTAACCATTTGCAAGATAGGTATATCGTTTCCCATTAGCAATATGTCATCTACATAAAGCAATAAGAAAACGATTACACTCCCACTAACCTTCTTGTATACACAAGGCTCATCCATGTTTTAAATGAAACCAAACTCTTTGATTGTTTCATCAAAACGAATATTCCAACTCCTAGAAGCTTACTTAAGTCCATAAATGGACATTTGCAGCTTGCACACCTTTGTGCTATCATTGGATATGAAATCCTCAAGTTATGTCATATACACTTGCTCAGTCAGATTTCCATTTAGAAAAGCCGTTTTCACATCCATTTGCCAAATCTCATAATCATGATAAGCAGCAATGGCTAGGAGTATCTTGATGGATCAACATGGCTACTGGCAAGAAGGTTTCATCATAGTCAATACCATGTTGTTGACTACCCTTCGCCACTAGTCGTGCTGTATAGGTAACTAAGTTACCATCCATGTCCGTTTTCTTCTTGAAGATCCACTTGCACCCAATAGGTTTAATTCCTTTGGGTAGATCAACCAAAGTCCATACTTAGTTGTCGTACATGGAATCCATCTCTGACTTCATGGCCTCAAGCCATTTGCCAGATTCTGAACTGTTCAGAACATCCTTATAGTTAGTAGGCTCATCTTCATCTATGAGCAATACATCATTGTGGTCATTAATGAGAAATCCATATCTCTCAGGTGCCACACGTATCCTACTAGATCTACAAGGTTCTTGTGTATTAGAAGGTTCATCTATTCTCTCAATAGATGTGGGGTTAGACAGTTGATCCTTATTTCTTTGATCTTCATGAACTTCACTAAGTTCAATCTTACTCCCACTGTCCCCTTTGAACATGTGCTCCTTCTCTAAGAAGACGACATACTTCAAAACAAACAATTTGTTTTCGGAGGGTAGGTAAAAGTAATATCTGAATGATTCTTTCGGATATCCTAAAAACAAACACTTGTTAGACTTACTATCAAGTTTGTCTAACTGGGGCCTTTTGATAAAGGCAGGACAACCCTATACTCGCAAGTGAGATAACTTTGGTTTCTTACCAAAGAACATCTCAAATGGGGTAGTATCAACCGATTTTGTCGAAACTCTGTTTAGTATATAAACAGAAGTCTCTAGTGCATACCCCCAAAAACGATTTTGGCAGGTCTGCAAAAGCCATCATGGTCTGTACCATGTCTAAAAGGGTTCGATTCCTTCTCTCAGATACACCGTTATGTTGAGATGTATGTGGTGGAGTCCATTGAGATAATATCCCATTATCTCTCAGATAACTCAGAAACTCTTGGCTCAAGTATTCTCCTCTTCGACCAGATCTTAGAGTCTTTATACTTTTGCCAAGTTGTTTCTCTATTTCATTCTTGAAGTCGCTGAACCTTTCAAAGGCCCCAGATTTGTATTTCATTAAATACAAATACCCGTATCATGAAAAATCATCGATAAAGGTTATGAAATAACTATAACCTCCTCTTGCTTGTATTGACATTGGGCCACATACATTAGAATGTATGAGTTCTAATAACTCCTTGGCCCATTCTCCTTTTCCTAGAAAAGGAGTTTTAGTCATTTTACCTAGTAAACAAGACTCGCATGTGCCATATAATTCATAATCAAATGACCCTAAGTCACTAAGCTTGTGTAATTTAGAAACACGATTTTTGTTTACATGGCCCAAACGACAATGCCATAAGTAAAAGGTGTTAGAGTTATCTATTTTAGGTTTTTTATTATTTATATTGAGAATTTGATTATCTAAGTCTAGAACATATAAACCATTAACCAGAGTTGCAAAACCATAATGAATATCATTCAATGAAAAAGAACAACATTATTCTTAAATATAAAATGAAATCCATATAAGTCTAAACACGCAATTGAGATAATGTTTTTCATTAAAACTGGTACAAAATAATAGTTTTGCAGTTCTAGAATTAATCCCGAAGGCAGGTTCAGCTCGTATGTCCCCACAGCAAGTGCATCAACCTTTGCTCCATTTACAGTACGCAGGTCCACATCGCCTTTCTCTAGCCTTTTACTGCTCTTTAGTCCCTGTAAGTTATTGTACAAATGAGATCCACATTCGGTATCTAATACCCATATCTCATTTCTAAAGACAATATTTATCTCAATCATAAACACACCTGGAGAAGAAGTAGAAATGCTTGTAAGCTTCTCTTTTTGCTTCTTATCCTTAATAGTCTCCAAGTAGGCTTTGCAGTTGCGCCTCCAGTGGCCCATCTTTCTACAATGATGGCATAGGCCCTTGGTAGCTGAGTTCTTCTTGTGCACACCACCTTTAAGCTTTATGGGAGCCTTCTTCTTATTCTTTTGAACTTTCTTCTTAGAAGAGGAAGATTCTACCATTAAAATTACATTGGAATCCTTCTTCATGGAGGACTCCACAGTTTTGAGAAGATTAATCAACTCAGGAATGTTGGACTCAATCTTGTTCATCTAATAGTTAATCACAAATTGTGAGAAACTATTAGGCAAAGATTGTAGAATTAAGTCAACACTTAAGTCATGATCTATTGCAAACCCGAGAGATCTAAGCTTCTCTATCAATAGCTATGGGATTTCAGAATTTTTGTACACGATTTAACCAAATCTTTAACAGCTGAGCTATCACAAAGAATCTGACCATATCCTAATAGAATATCTCATTCCAATAGTTGCATCTACATCCTCTCACATCTTGTGAGAGCTTTAGATTTATATAATGCCTTTCCAGAGGAATTTTCTACAGCTTAGCAATTATGTAGTAATTATACTATATGAGTTTTACTCTAGCCAACACATATAAAGCAAAAACAACAATACAGTGGTGATATCTACTAAAGTCTCATCCTTCATAAGGAACTAATAGAAATAACAATCAAGAAGGAAGAAAAATTCCAAAATAGATAATGACTAAAAATTAGAAACATACTGTTGATTTTGTTCCCTTGTCTCTTTAATAATATAAGGTCCCAAGACTGTCTAATACAAAGAATCTCCTCTTCCAATGTGCCCTTAATCTTGAAGATCTTTTTAAAAGATATCCCAAAGGATCAGGATTTTCATTTTTTTTTTCTGCCTCTACACATGCGAGACTATGTTCCTAAACTTCAACTAACAGTTCTGATGTCCAACATTTTAACTTATAGAGTTTCAATCACATGGACTGGAACCATAATAATGAAAAAAAGGTCTTGAAGTTGATTTTTATGACTTGATGAATTTGAGGAGTGAAATTTGTGCCTCAGGTTATTCTTTGAATATCACGTTTTACCGAACTTGATGTTCCCACAGCGACACATCCATGTTTCACCAAATTACTCAAAGCAGATTTCCCTTCTGATCTATGTGAGATCAACCACAATGAAGAATAATAAGTTTGATTGGTCACCCAAGCTAGACATTTGAGTGGGCGGCGAAGGGATGTTTGCATCGAAGCCGGTTGCGCAAGCTCTAAAGTCAATTTTGATGAAGAATGACTGTGCAGAGGTTGAGCTGAAGTGAATTAATGCGACCTTAAAGTTGCATTCTCTGAATGCGACCTAAGGTCGCATCGCATTTTTTTTTAAAAAAATTCTGATCATTTTTTTTTCTATCGATTAAAAATTCTGATCACGGTCACATTCCAAATAAAATGACCACACTACTTCCGGAATTCCGGCAGCGACAGCCCCACTATCGGAATTCTGAATGAAAATAGCCCCATTTCCCGGAAATTCCGTAAAACTAGAGAGAGATTTAAGACTTACATATATTTGGAATGTACTTTGTTTTATAAGAATTTATTTTACTTGAAAAATTTTAAATTATGAAAAAAATAGATAAAATCAAATAAAGAATAATATAATATGAAATGATAATTGTCGAGAGTTATTTAAATTGTTTTTTAATTAAATTGAAATTTTCAATTGTTACGCCTGTACATGTAGTGACTGATGAGAATGAAAGTTTTGAGTGAGCCCTTGAAAGTGTGACGAATCATGTGTTTGCTTAACAACGGTAAAAAATAAAGAAATTGATTAGAGAGGTTTTGAATTGGCTGCGCTGCGTCAATGTTTCTTAGCTTAAGTTATGGTCCTCACAAAACAAAACAAGAAGCATAACTATTCTCTCTCCGAAGGGAGTGAAACTAATCTGCGGCAGCTGCTGAAGCTGTGAGGGGATGGATTCCCACAAAATATGGATCCCCTCCTTCCTATACGTAGCCTTGATCACTGTTTTTGTACACCTGCTTTATATTCATGTATTTTCCCCGAGTCTTCCACTCAATCCCAAAATGGCTAGAGTTAAGAAACAGACAGAGCTCCCTTTACGCTTCAGCTATGATGGCACCTTCAAAATCCTTCAGGTCACTCCAGATACTTGCTATTTACTGCTATATTATATTAAAATCTGAACAGATTGCCTATGTTTCTCATTTTCTTGGAAAATATATTCTGTGTCAACGTTGATAATTTCTGGTTACTCAAAAATTTTCAATTTTTTTTTTTAATTTGTTTTGGTTTTGGGCTTTTTAGGTGGCTGATATGCATTATGGAAATGGGTTGTTGACTCGGTGCAGGGACGTGTTGGATTCTGAGCTTGAGCATTGTTCCGATCTTAATACGACGCTGTTTCTCAGGAAACTGATTGAGGTTGAAAAGCCCGACTTTGTTGCTTTTACAGGTGTTCTGTTTATGCGATATTTGATTGTCAAATTTTGCTTTCTTGAAGCTCGCTATTTTCTGTTGTCAAATTTTTGTTTATATTGGAGGAGGGGGAATCTAGGGCTAGAATCCTAGACTTCCAGGACTACGAGTCGGGTAACTGCTTGAATATGAGAATTATCTTTTTCTTGGAAATACCACCACAAACAAGAATGTAGAGACTGGAAAATAGATTAACAGGTGGTAAAACTATTAAATATGCTTCCAAATTTAGATATGAAGTCATTTTAAGAATGTTTTTGCTCCAAACGGTTTTGTATTTTTGTTTGATTGGACTAGAATTTCAATTATGTTGTTGGCATCTGCTGTTAACAAAAACTACATTCTATTACCTGTCCTTCCAAAGCTAACAGTATCGTTAGGTCATGTTTTGAGGTACCGTTGTGGCAAACATTACTTGGTTTTTCCTTCACTTGCAGTAAATAAATCTTGTATGAAAGGATAATTGATTTAATTACTTCGTAGTTCACATACGTGCTGACTGGGGTACTTCCCATGTTGCTAAGTGAATTCTCCCCTGTTGACCTTTTATTTGTAATACTCGAGGGTAAATTGCATTGATCTGCTTAAGTTTCTGCATACTGAGATGAAAGGGGGCAAAGTTTGAACATGAAATGTTGTACTTCAAGTGGGAGAGCTTGTTTTGTTTGCATTTTTTTCATCAAGTCAGTACAGAAACAGGATATTTGTGAAGCTAAAATATCCTTAGAAGGCATTTTGGAAGTCCAGAACTGATGTTTAATTCATGCATTTACAAGGGACTGTTAAGCTCATGGGTTGTTAGTTTAGGCATGGTTTAGATGGGTGACATGTGGAAGTAAAAGGTGCCACCCGGGTGGAGGGGGGGGGGTGGTACATTTGAAAGTAAATGACCTATACATCATTTGGATGATTGGAAAATGAGAGGGGATAAATCAGGAGGCATCCCACTATCCCGCCACACAATCCCTCCTAAATTACAGGTTTGGGAGAGGGAAATGTTTTGCAGAGGTTAAAAGTCATTGATGGTAAGATTGACCTCATTTCTCTAGTTTTAAAATTAATTAAGAGAAGGAAGGGTAAAAAAAAGGTCAATGATGTAAATATTTCTCTCTGCTCTTCTCTTTCCCTTGCCCTCCTCTCCTCTTCTATGATACAAGAACAAGTTAAAGGAAAATACTTCATTGAGGTGAAGTATTCGTCCCCCTTCCACTCTCCTTTTGCAAATCAAATTATACCTTAATTATCTTGAAGACAAAACAATAAGTTTGACTTACATCAGAAAGTTAATGGGATAGTTGACCAAAATGTAATCATGCGTGTTGGACGTTCAATGTATTATGTTGTCCATTTTCTACATTTTTGCGCAACTGACAAGAATAGAAAAATAGCTTTCATAAAGTTATGTAAATGAGATGTTACATTATTTAACTTCCACTTCTTCTCATATAACTTCTTTTATAAAATGAAATAAATTAACATCAAGCAATAGAAAATTCTTTTTCACTTGTTAAGGTGTCATTTCACATTCACAGGCTTTTATTTCTGGATTGGTCATTTGAACTCTTCTCCTCATTATCCTCCATGTTCTTTTGTTTTACCTTTGATATAAGAGATTAAATCCCTGATATCCTCTCTTGGAAGATACTATTAGCTCCTTCAGATTAAAGCCCTGATATTCTCTCTTGGACGATACTATATTAGCTCCTTCAGTCCGTACAAATTATTGACCTCAATTTCAAGGTGCTTCTGCTTCTGCACTGCCCTTCTTCAATACATCTGGGGAATACAAAAGTCTGAAAACTATCAAAATGACTTATATTAATTCTAATTCTCTCTTCCTGAGGGTGGTCTCCATCTTCTCCTTTTCTGCCTCAACCTCTCCAGCTTTCTAGGAATGATATTGCTCTCCTTAGCCAGTAATGATTGAAAGTGCTTGTTCTTGATTGATTGATTTTCACATAGACTTTTATAAAAGAGGATGTGTATTCGCTTTGTCTTAATTATTAACTAACATATCCCAATCCCTTCAAGAACATCTTTGTTGGGTTTAGGCTGCTGTTGATTGTGGTGGCTGGAGTATATTTTATGTCGAATTGATTTACATGTGCTTTTTGGCCACTGGATGTGGCTGTCAGTGATTAGATTAAGCTATTAACATATTTTTTTGAGACTACAGCCAACAGGGGCCTTCATTTGTTCAGTTTTAAGGGGCTTAAGAGGTGGGACTTAAATGTGGAAACAACACTGATGCCAATTTAATAATCAAAATACTGATTATAGATGCTTTACGTCTTATATTTCAGGATTCATCTGCAGTTATATTTGATCCCTAGTTTTTAACTGTTTCTCCCTTTAGTACTGCTCTAACCCACATTCTTTGGGCTTTGAAATTGAAAAATATTCTTTCTTTAGCCTAAAGATATGAACAGTGGACTTACAGCCATTGTTTCACTTCTGTTCAAGGGTCTAATAGCTTAATGGTCTGATGCTTGACTCCTAGGTTAATAGTGCTCAAAACTTTGATTCTCCCTCCCTAAAGTACATAAGAAGAAATGGTTTCCATTCTGTCCTAAGGATCTCTTAGAAATCAAAAGTGCATTTGGCATCATACATAAAACATGGTGTTTCCCCATATACATGTGAAAAGCTTTTTTTTTGTCTTGGCATCTTATGCAAATCTGGAATTGTCTATTCATCTGCTGCGTCACTGTCCATGAACAGGACTGCATCAATTTCAATAGTCTTACAATTATTTTTGTCTCTGGAGTAAAATAGACTTAAGCAATTGGATTATTAATAGATTTGGAACTCTATGAACATAATTTGAAATGTTTTGATGTCTTATTATGGAGCAAAATTTTGTTTGACTGAAGAATTAAAGAGAGGACAATGGTGGCAAAACAACAGCGGCAAAAAATATCTATATTAATCTCTCCATCTGTTTCAAAACTTGTGTGCTTGTATGACCTGACATAAATTCTTAGGAGGAATATTACATTTTCCAATCTTGAGTGATAAGGCCAAGTGACAGGGTGTTGATTAACATAAATATATAAGTGGCAATTGTGAAGGCTTTAAGGAGAAATTCATGGTTCATTAACTCTATGCTGGAGAAATAATTAAGTGCAATATTAGAAGTTTAGTTAGTAAGAATGTTCTATTTAGGAAAGCAGACATTTACTTTGGACATCAGAAAAACAAACGAGTGGACACATTCTTGTGAAGAAGGGAGTATTTACTAGTTTTTTTTAGCTGAAATTAAGATAATTGCACGTTTTGCAATTAAAAATTTTCAAATAGCCTTTGTTAAGCACAAAATGGACATCAATTAATTTTCATCTCAGGCAAGGATCTTCAAATCTCCAATACAAGATGCTAGTTACTGATATTAATTGAACACAGATGTGGTCCTCAAAAGAGGTACACTTTTAGTTATATGTTCAAATCAAGATATTTCAGTTGCCTTATATTTTGATAGAAAAAAATGGGTTTTCTTTTGTTTATCATCTCTTTGGGCAATAGCATTTGGTGTTCGTGGGGACATAGAATTGATAGATTTATAAAGAGATTGGAGAGCTGTACTGATGTAGTTCTTGTTTTACTTTCTTGAGGATGCCTCGTTCTCTTTTCTTGTATTTCTTCTTTTCATTAATAAAATTTTCTTCTTTTGTCTACAAATAAGATAATAAAGAAGATGCCATAAATTTTGGTTAGGAATAAAAATATTGCTCTTTTTTGTTTCCTAAATTAATTATGGCATAATTTTTTCTTTTTCTCTCCCTTATTCATTCTTTGTGATATTGATATCCAGGAGATAACATTTTTGGGACAAGTTCAATTGATGCAGCAGAATCTCTCTTTGGAGCATTTGGCCCAGTTTTGGAATCTGGACTTCCTTGGGCTGCAGTGTTGGGGAATCATGACCAAGAATCCACTTTGACTCGTGAAGAGTTGATGGCTTTCATCTCCCTTATGGATTATTCCTTATCTCAAACCTTTCCATCAGTTGATACTACTGATTCAAATAATCAATATCTGATGATGGATATACATGGATTTGGAAATTACAACCTGAGAGTATGGGGTGCTCCAGGTTCGCCTTTCACTAATAGCAGTGTCCTTAACCTATACTTTCTTGATTCTGGAGACAGAGCTACCGTAAATGGTTTACGAACTTATGGATGGATAAAAGAATCTCAACTTAGTTGGCTTCGTGGTGTTTCTGAGAAGTACAAGGTATGCTAACTGTTCAATGCAAACATATTGACAGTGCCTTATCTTTTGTTGGTCAACCATCTTAGTTTTGGCATGATTGGTTTATGTTTCTGTCCTTTGTTACTTAGTAAAGAGCCCTAACATTCACAGAATGTGTTTGCCAATTTAGGTTTTTATTAACATTTTGCAGGCCATATACTAACAGGCACTAAAACAGGTTGATCCTCAATTAGGTAATATTTCTTTGACTTGGACAACTCCACCTGCTCTAGTGTTCTTCCATATTCCAATTCCAGAAATCCGTCAAGGGCCCATTGAGGAGATTGTTGGGACATATCAGGAACATGTTGCATGCTCATCAGTGAATTCTGGAGTCTTGCAGACTTTCACTTCTATGGAAGATATAAAAGCTGTATTTGTGGGTCATGATCACACCAATGATTTCTGTGGGAAATTAAATGGCCTGTGGTTTTGTTATGGTGGAGGCTTTGGATATCATGGTTATGGGATGGCTGGGTGGCCAAGGAGAGCAAGGGTCATATTGGCAGAACTGGGGAAAGGGCAGAAGACCTGGACAGGTGTAGAAAGGATCAAGACATGGAAGAGACTAAATGATGGGAAGCTGAGCAAGATTGATGAGCAAGTTTTATGGCATAGGCACTGATCAAAACGACTAGCTTTTTAGAGGACTTCTTTTGGGAGGATTGTCTGTTGTTGTTTCTTGACTTAGAGCATATCAAAGGTTCATTCAAAAGAAAATTTAAGTATTGTTGAAATTTTAGACTTAACAGAAGATGCAGCAACCCCAGGATAAGTGCTTTCTTGCTATCAACTGTATTTCTCGCCTAATTTACACTTTCAATTTCCAGCTGTAATTTAGTTATTTGCCAACTGTATTGTAATTGTATCTTTTCAGTTGAATGTTCTGGAGGATTCCGCGAGTCTATAAATGATTGGAACCTCAACTATAGGATTGTATTGAGTTTTCCTGAAATATCAAGCAATTATGCTTTCTCTCATACTCTTTCATATTTTCTGTCTCTTTTAAGTTTCATCATGGTATCAGAGCAAATTTATCAGGATTCTTTTGAAGGAGGAATCCTGTTTGTAGAATGTTTTTGATATCATCAGGACCATTTTGATCGGTTTCAACTTTGTGATTTCAAATACCTTTAACATTGCGATTTTGCTTGGTTGTTCTGCGCGATTCTGCAATTTTTCTCTGATAATTTGAATCTTTTTGTTTTTGTTCTATTGCCTTGACTCTTGTTGTGAAACTGGTGGTTGATGGTTGGTCCTTTGGGCTAATCTCCATTTAACTAACCAGCGGCGGTTGGTGATTAAGGTTGGGGTTAGTCAACCGGCCAATTGCAGGTTTAGGCAATTTTTTTTTTTTAAATTTGATTTTTTTGAATTTTTTAGAACTTGTTAGGATGTAAAAAGTATAAAATAATTAAAAATATAAGATATAAAAAATAAAGGGTTTGAACTTAGTTTTAGATTTTTTAAAATTAAGCTGATAGGAATCAAAACTCTTGTAATTTTATTATCTTTAACATTTTCTTATATTAACTTTAATGGTTATCATTCTCGGCTGTACTTATAATTCCTTCAATGTTCACATTAAAAAATTTAAAGAAGTCCGGTTGTACATTTTTTTATTTATGATATTCGCCTCTAATTCAATCATCTAGACATGATTGAACTTCAAGGGTTTCTAGTGTCATTGATGAGCGAGTGCTTGTTGTTCTACCACAGTGGCTGAAATGCGAACAACAAAAATCTCTTTAACCATTAGTGTTGTAATAGGGAATTTATTCCCATTTTCGGTCCACTACTCTAAGAAATCAAAATTTTCACATGTATACTTCCACTCCAATGAACAAGTTAGATATAATTTAAGTTCTATCTAGGAACTTGAATATCCTCTCAGTCGTTTTAACTTTTCTAAAATAAGAAGCCTAACTTTGTTAATTCTTGAAGATCTGAATATCAGAACTTCAATATTTTGAGTTGTTTGAATAGCTAAACTATGCTTTTTAGAATATTCATGATATAATTCATAGAGAAACTTTGGGGGTTGTAAAATCTTGAGTACTACTATCACTAGCATCGTCTGTTAGGATTGTACCCTAAAAGCAATCATTTGTACAATGTATTTTGCATATTAAATCAATAAAAAAACATTCTTTATCTTTCAATTTGCTTGTTTCATATGTTTATATGTATAAAACTGTTAGATAAAGTTTCAAGTATAATACTGTGTTAAGGATATCATGATAGAGATTGTGATGTGAGGTTCCCACTACATTGAACTGTGTTGCGTTTAAATGATCCATAGTCATAGTATTAATGAGATGAGATATCATTAATGCGTTAAGACTAACACGTGAGTTTGTGATACTTAAAGTTAACATGTGGATGTTGTTATTTGAACAAGTACATTGAATGACCTAACTATAAGATAATCATATGCATAACTATTTAGTCCCAATAATAGAATCTCATCATAGCAAATGTGCAAGTATCCTTAGACTTGAGAACTCCAAGGTACTTTGTTTGCTAAGCGTTGTACTTTGATTCCAATCTCTGGAGTCCTTATAAGACCGCCTATGAGATGGAATTAGGTACAACAGTGAAATAAATAAAAGTAGCTGAAATGGTCAATAAAGCATTCACCACTCTTAATAGTAGGAGCGAATATCTCAAGGCCACTTATAGGAATCATTACTCAAGAAGTCTTTGGCCAAGGCAACTATGTATTGGAAATAGTTCCAATTGATATATATGATGAACAATGAATTTCGGGAACAAGTACTAAAATATTTGGGTTAGAATTAATTAATATTCTGGAGGGAGTTGGCACTAATTTCATACTCTAAACCGAATGAGATATTGTATGGTAAAAGGAGTTTATTGCACTGACGTTTTGCTATTGAAAGGTTCATGTCAAGCCACTTGACTTTCTGGACTTTTGGGTGGTCATGATGCATTGCTAGATGTCGCTCATGATATGCAAAATATGGATTTATTAATTAGAGAAATAATAAATTTAATCTTAATTAGAATTAATAAATTAATTCTAATTATTAAAAAAGATTGTTAATTCTATTGTGATAATAAATTAATTCTAATTATTAAAAAAGATTGTTAATTTTATTGTGATAGAATTAATTCATATTTAACTACCAATCGATTAGAAAACCTAATAAGTCACACACAATAGAAGAATTGGTATTCAAAATATTATTTGATAATATCACAGGGTTCATTTGTGAGAAGAAATAACTTTATGGGGGTGAATTATAAGTAGTTATAACTCTTGGGGCTAAATTGTAATTAGCAAGACCTTGTGGGCCTAATAGCAATTTGGAAATTCCAACCCCATAATGAAAAGACAAGAAAAACTCAGTTATTCTTTTGATTCCTAAAAGGTTTAGGAAGCCAAAAAGGGGGGGGGATGGGGGTTGTTCTGGTTGACTACATATATATTTTGGGCGCCGAAGAGATTTTTTAATTTTAAACATAGGGTTTTCTATTCTTCTTTTCCAAAAAGAAGTCTTTTTCTTCTCCAATTAAATTAATTATATAACCACAAAACATTATTCTACGAGCACAGAATTTGTTGGTTCTTGAGTACGTTCTTCATGTGGATCAATTTTAGATATCCTTGAAATTTAGTAACTTGATTAGATTGACTTTTGAAGGGGATTCGCGCAGAAGAAAAATCTAAAAAAGCTACATTTTGAGGTAATTAATTTTTCTTTCATTCTCTTGAACCGTTTAATTACATACGAGTGATCTTTTGCGTGAATTTCGTTTAATTTTTCTGTTACGTGTAAATTGATTTGCATGATCAAAATCTAATAGTGGTAGCAGAGTCATTTCGCATGTGTTTTATAGATTTTACTATTATTATGAAATTGTTTCAAATAAATTAGGCATTATGAAATTATTTCATAAATATTTTAAAATTTGAAATAGTTTCAAATTTATATTTGGGTCCATGAAAATTGTTTCATGTAAAATTTTAATTTTGGAAAAATTTGTTTTCAGTGGGTTATTTTATTTTATTTTATTTTGTGTATTAATTATTGAAATTGGTTTCAGTAAAAAGATTTATAAAATCCTAAGTTTTTACAGGAAAAAAAAAAATTGCTTGGGTTGTGTTAAAAGTTGATTTAGAAATTATGAATTTCTAATTCAATAATCAAAATTGTTAAGGAAAAACACTTTATGGAAATTTGAAATTTGATTGGAAAATTGTTTCTGGAACGGAGAAAGAAATTTGGAAATTGTTTCTAGAAAGGAAAAGGACATTGCTGTTTTTTTCTTTCTCTTATTTCAGGAAAGCTGTTTCCAGAAAAAAAAAAAGAAAAGAAAAGAAAATTGAAAGCAATCTAAAAATTGTTTCTAGAAAGGAAAAGAAAAAAAAATTAAAAAAATATAGTATAGCAATTGCAACCCAAGCCTGCGCGGGACTTGTGCAAGCCGTGCGCAGCTTGCATTGTATTTAAAAAAAAAAAATTATTCTTTTCTTTTTCCCTTGAGGGCCCACAAGTTTTTCAAAATTAGTTTTGAACCCACTATATTTCCTAAAATTTGATTTTGGGACTAATAATATTATTTTTTTCAAAATAGTGATTTTGGAAATTTATATTTTTATATTTATTTTGCTTATTTTATTTTAAACATGATTTTGGCATATTGGCTTGGTTATGGATTTAGACCAATTAATTTTGATTAATTAATTTTATGTTATACATAATTACCACTTTGTTTTGAATAAATAGGGCATGTGGGTCCTGCCTTCTTTATAATTATTTTGTAATTTCTCTTATCATCTAAATCCCCTCAAATATAATTCGAGATTTCTTCATTAAAAATTTATGTACTTAGATTACATAGGTTAAATAAGGTTAGAAATTATTTTACGAATTTATGGAGATGGCGACCAAGGCGAAGCAAGAAGATGATAAGACTTTCTTCTCAAAACATGCATGAACACATAGGTTTTGAGTAAAATTAATTTCCTTTTTGGCTCAAGGAAATTAATCTAGAAAAGTCCATAACCAAGCCATGTAATTAAGTCTATTACAATTATGTCAAATTATTGATGTTTTGCATGCCAAACGATGAGACTGCTAATCAAATAATCAAATAATTAAATCCCTCAAACAATATTAAATCTAAAGCCTTTCGTTAATATAGCAAGAACAAGAGTTCTTTTTCGAGATTAGGTTGTTGGGCATACCCAAACTTACTCGACATCAAGCATGTTCAAGCCATAGAATATGTTCCTAATTAATGGGTTGGATTTAACTAATATCTTTATCCCGGTTGGGCATACCCAAGCATAAATAATATTAAAGGCTAAGTTGGGGTAGCACTAAGTACTTTAAGATTAAAATATTACCAGTTATATTTGATGTAATTGGTATTGGATACTTACCATTGAACTTAAGAATGGTTGGTTGGACATATCTAAGGTCATTCTTAAAGAATTTGGATACCAAACCACTAGGAAAGCTTCCAATGGGCTTTCCCAAGTCAATAGTGAGGGTTATTGATTTGAAGAAAATAGTGGGTTAAATATACATTTAATTAAAGATCTAATTAAATGCATTTCACGTGCATACACATAGTCTAATATCTTTTATCTTTCATTAAGGTCATTTGCATTATAACAATATATTTGAACTTACGTAGTATTTTGGAAACAAACAAGCTCACCGAATCAAACTTCTTGGACTGGTATAGAAATTTGAGAATCATTCTCAAATCGAAAAGATTGCAAAAACGTGTTAGATGCTCCAATTCCACCACCACCAGCTGATGATGCTTTTGCTGAAGAGCATGAAGTCCATAAGAAGCATAAAGAAGACAGTGACACAACATCTTGTATCATGCTGGTGTCAATGACCACTAAGCTTCAAAAATAGCATGAGCATATGGATGATCATACTATTATTTTTCATCTAAGAGAGCTTTTTGATAAGTAAGCAACAACGAAGAGATATGAGATCTCTAAGCATTTATTTCGTTCTAAGACAGTAGAAGGCAATTCAGTGGCCACTCATGGACTTAAGATGTTAAGGTAAATTGAGAAGCTTAGATCAGTTGGGTTCACTATGGATCACGAATTAAGTATAGACTCAATTCTTCAATCTTTGCCAGCTAGTTTTTCACAATTTGTGATGAACTACCAGATGAATAAGATTGAGACCACAATACCTGAGTTGATTAACCTTCTTAAGACTATAAAGTCTTCTATGAAGAAATAAAATAATGCAGTCTTATTGGTTGATTTTTCTTCTAAAAAGAAAAATATTTCAAAAAAGAAGATAAAGAATCTAACTAAACCTAAAGGTGGTGTAAAGAAAAATGAGACAGCTACCAAAGGCCCATGTCACCATTGTGGGAAAATGGGTCATTGGAGGCGCAACTGCAAAAGCTACTTGGAGACTGTTAAAGAAAAGAAGCAGAAGAAGAAGCTTGCAAGCATTTCTATTTCTACTCCTGGTGTAACACCCCTACTAAAATTAATAGCGGAAGCATATCAACACCGGGTGTCGCCCCGTCCAGTTACCCAGACAAGGGGTCTTTATAATGAAAAATCCAACAGAGTATTATCCAAAAGGGAACCTTATGGACCTATTCTACTATCACTGAGATATCGTCCTCTATCCGTAGGTCCTTTCAACTCTGAATCCTACAAAAAGTAAGATAAAAGACACGTGTGAGTAAAAAATCACCCAGTGAGTCCTGTGTGTGCTAATGTTTTATCAAGGAAGCAGAGTACATAAAACTTTTGCGAAGTAACATATCATTTGTTCATTAGAGATGAATTCAAAACTCTTTAATGAAGAGTGTTTTCAGAACTCAATCATTTTTGAAAAACTGTATTTCAATTTTCAAATCAGTGTCCCAGTTTTTGACACACAGGCACTTCTCCAACAGAAGGTCGGCCTGTATGCAAGTCCTGCAGTCCTTGCCTTCGGCTACACGATTTCTTGTACTAGGGACTGCGCCTTACACACGTCACCCGTGTCATGCCGGAACGATGAGCATAAAAATGTACCTCACCTTGCACTTAGGGATCTTTTACTTGCCACAATAAGTCAAGGGTCCCAATCTGACATCAATCGCCATCGATGTAGCAAGGGATTGAACACACTAAGTGTACCCACCCGGTATCATGTGAACAATCCACCATCACAATCAATAGGCAATTGCCAGGCTCAAAACGGCTAGCCAGGATGACTTATCTCAATGTCCTGTCGCCCTGTTTGGAGTAAGACAATCTCCAGAACTAATTAGGTTACTTGGGGTCGTTTATCTCTAACAAGGGTTAGTACAAAGATCAAAGTCCTTGCTGAGTACTCAACGTCACCAACCCCGTCTGACTGATCAGGCCAGAGGATTATCTAATCTCACAGAATTTTCATATCAAAACTGTTTTTGGGGCAAAATAACGTTTTTTCCAAAATCATGATGAAACCAGATAAATAGTTCAATTTACATAGAAAAACGTGTTTCTAAGAGTAACTGGGTCATTTTTCCCGTACTCGATCACAAAAGTCATTTCCAAGGGTATTTAGGTCATTTTACCAATACCCGATTTCCAAAAGGCTTTCCGAGGGTATTCGGGTTATTTTACCCTTACCCGATTTGAAAAAATATTTACAAGAGTTTCAATAAGGATATTTCGGTCATTTACTGAATACCCGAGTTCCAAAGGTTTCCATAAAATATTCCAATAAAGACATTTGGATCATTTTCCAAATACCCGATTCCAAAAGGAACTCATTTAAGGAAATCTAGAATTCTAATCCCAAAAGAGGATTAAATTCAATATTTCCAAACATATTTCTATAAAATGTTCCAAACGGTATATAATATAGTATTTCATGGAAAAACAATGCACACTAACTTTTAGAAAGAGTTTTAAAAATCTAAGGGACTCACCTCGTGTCCTAAGTCTCTCGTTCCGTTCACGGCCGTTTAACCTCCATTCCTATCATTTTTGACATTTCGTTGGCCGTTTGTCGCTAAACCTACACCAAAAATTGTTTTTGGGTTAATTCGTGTTTGGCCGAAAAATAGCAGACGGGTAGTCGATGTCCGGTCGACGTGCCCGATGGTTAGCCGACGTCCAACCGTCGTTTAGCCGACAGGGGCCGATGGTTAGCCGACGAGACCGATAGTTAGCCGTCGGTCAAGGAAAACGTTTAACTTTCGTTCGCATCATTTTTCCATCGTTTGATCAATTCTCTCGTTTTCCTTTTTCCACATCCTTCCTCCTTTTATAAACAAGAGATTCACTTAATGTTTCCCTAATTATTTTTATCCAAAATCACATAATTTATCACCCTTAAGTCCATCCATTTTCAGACAACTTTATGGAATTTCACTGGTTTTACACACCATTTTATTTTACACATAACATTCAATCCACAAATCCAAATGATGTCAAACCAATTGTAAAATGTCCTTAAGACATTCCTTTACAAGTTCCAATTCATGGAATTCCGATTCTATTGTTCATTTTGTTCAGTTTTGAACACAAAGATCTAGTAGTAAAATCCCGTCACTGATTTGGCACCTTTTACTATTTTTAGTATAACTTTTGATCCATAAATCCGTTTAACCTCAAACTTGCTTCAAAATGCCTCTATGGTCCTTAGCTACAAGGATATATGCCTGATTTGTTCAAATATGAAAACGTTACAGATTTACTGGACATAAAACCTTCCATAACTTTCTGGAATTAAACCCATCGTCCAGCAAAACACATTATATCTTCATTCCTTGTTTATTATATGAATTTATTCAATCCAATCTCCCTTTTATCACCCTTAAAGCTACTGATTTCCAGTCATACATAAAACAGAAAATTTCACCATAGTACAACAAGAAAACTGGCAGCCTCAATCATAACATATTTTCACACAATTTCACCTAGATAGTTTCCATACTTCATTCATAACCTTTCATAATATGTATACCAAAATGATCTCCATGCTTTATATAATAAATTTACTTTAAGCAAGGTAGATCCTTACCTTTTCTTTGCTGCATTTGGAAGCTAAATAGCCCAAGCATCTTCTTGTTTTTCCTTCTCTCTATTTCCCGAATTTCCTCTCTCTCTCTCTTCTCTATTTTCTTTTTCCTTTCTCTTCTCCTTTCCTTCCTTGTTTGCTGCGAAATTCTGGCTATCTAAAGCCATTTTAGTCGGCCTTCATGGCCTATACATAGAGAAATATGGTCTTCAAGTCAAAGGTTCATGAAATGGTCTCAAACATTTGGAAGCTCTTGATTGGTCCACCTAGCTACTTAGGTGTCATTTAGAATATTCAAGAATTCTATGGTGATTCGGCAACTCTAGGAGCCTTTAGATCTTTATAGAATCTAAGAGAAAATTATAGAATATCCTAGAAAGTCTTAGGATTATTTAGAACCTAGAAGAACATTGGTGAATCTTGTAGAAGTTCCTAGAATTTTTAAGAACTAATAGATATTTTCTAATCTTGCATGGCCATGCGTAGTCAACCATGGTTAACTTGCTCAAATCAAAACTAGTTTAATTAAGCTTGGTCAAATGAAGTAAAAAAGGTGGTCCAACTTGGTCAAGCTTTTCATGCTTGTGGGCCATTGTTATTTATTTCTTGTGGGCCCTCTGAATTATCTCAACTTATCACAACCAATCAAATAGAAACACTTGACCTTATTAACCGATCACTAAATGACATTTATTTTCATCCACCAATCATAAGAAGCCACACGTCCCATTTCCAACCGCAATTTTCTATTTTCTTAAAAAATGACCAAAATCGGGTCTATAATAGAAAAATATTTTATTTCACTATTCAACTCCAAAAATTCTACTGAATCCATTGGTAACACTTAAATTCTTCAATTGCCTCTCCACTTGGTCAAATTCGTGGTCAAAGTCATGAGCGCGGTCAAAATGATGAAAATGCCCCCGATACCCCAGGTGGCACAATTCGCACCAAAACGTGTGTCTCATTGCACTGATCAATTTCTCTTTTTAGAGTACCCTAAAGTTCTTATTTTTTTAATCTTAATATCCTTCCAAAAATTTAGAGTACGGGTAGAACAAATCCAGTAATTACATCCAGGTCTCGACAAAATTTTATTTCACCAAAATATTCGCCTCAATACACCGATTAACTTTTGTTCTGGCCATTGGTATAAATTCTCATCCCATTACAGATAGTAGCCAATCGAAAGTAAAAAGGTGGGGTGTTACACCTGGTATGTTTATGATTGAGATCAATACTGCCTTTAATAATAAGATATGGATATTGGATACCGGATGTGGATCTCATTTGTACAATAATTTGCAAGGATTAAAGAGCAGTAGGAAGTTGGAGAAAGGTGATGTGGACCTTCGTACATCAAATGGAGCAAAAGTTGATGCACTTGCCGTAGGGACTTATCATCTACACCTGCCATTCAGATTAATTCTAGAATTACAAAACTATTATTATGTACAAATTTTACTTAAAAACATTATCTTAGTTGCTCGTTTAGATTTGCTTGGATTTCATTTAAATTTTAAGAATAAAAGTTATTTTTTTCATTAAATGATATCCATTATGGTACTGCAATTTTGATGAATGGTTTATATGTTCTAGAAATGAAATATCAAGTTCTCAATATAAACAATAAAAGGCCAAGAAAAGATAACACAAACTATTTTACTTATGTCATTTAGGCCATGTAAATGAGAATTGCATTTCTAGGATACATAAGTGAGGTGACTTAGGCTCATATGATTTTGAATCATATGAGACTTGTGAATCTTGCTTAATAGGAAAAATGACTAAAACTTCATTTTCTAAGAAAGGGGAAAGGGTTAAGCAATTATTAAAACTAATACATGTTGATGTATGTGGACTAATGACGTTGAAAGCAAGAGGGGGTTATCAATACTTTCTTACCTTCATCAATGATTATTCTCGATTTGGGTATTTGTATTTAATGAAATACAAATTTGAAGCCTTTGACAAGTTCAAAGAATTCAGAAATAAAGTAGAAAACACAACTTGGTAAGAGTATTAAAACTCTAAGATCCGATCGATGAGGAGAATACTTAAGCCAAGAGTTTCTAAGTTATCTTAGAGATAATAAGATATTATGTCAATGGACTCCATCACATACACCTCAGCATGATGGTGTATCTGAAAGAAGAAATCGAAATTTATTAGATATGGTTTGATCTATGATAGCTTTTGCTGATCTACCAAAATCGTTTTGGAGATATGCACTAGAAGCTATTATTTATATTTTAAACAGAGTTCCACAAAAAACGGTTGACACTACACCATTTGAATTATTTTATCATAAAAGATCAAAGCTAACTCATATGAGAATTTGGTGATGTCCTATTTATGTAAAGAGGACAAAGTCAGACAAATTAAAGAATAAGTTTGACAAGTATTTGTTTGTTGGATGGATATCCAAGAGAATCTCATAGATATTGTTTTTATCTCTCTATTGAAAACAAAGTATTTATTTCAAGGCATCTTGTTTTCCTAGAAAAGGCATTCATGCTTAAGGGAGATAGTGTAAGCAAAATTGAACTTAGTGAAGGTCAAGAAGCTCAAACAAACAATGATCAACCAGTTGATCCCGAATCTATTGATAAAATAGATGAATCATCTAATACACAAGAGCCTCGTAGGTCAAGTAGGATACATGTAGCACCTGAGATATCTGAATTTCTCATCACTGACCACAATGACATATCACTCGTAGAAGAATATGAACCTACCAAGTTCTGAATAGTTCAGAATTTAACAAATAGCTTGAAGCCATGACGTTAGAAATGGATTCCATATATGAATAACAAAGTTTAGACTTTGGTTGATCCACATGAAGGGATAAAACCCATAGGGTGCAAATAGGTTTTCAAAAAGAAAACCGACATGAATGGTAAAGTGATTGCCTATAAGGCGCGATTGGTAGCAAAATGTTATAGTAAAAAATAAGGTACTAACTATGACGAAACTTTTTCACCTGTAGCAATGCTAAAATCCATTAGGAAACTCCTAGCACTTACCTCTCATTATGATTATGAGATTTTGACAAATAGATGAGAAAACAGCTTTCCTTAATGGAAATCTGACTGAGAAAATATACATGACACAACCTGAGGGTTTCACATCCAAGGATCACACTAAAGTGTGCAAGCTGCAAAGGTCAATTTATGGACTAAAGTAAACTTCTAGGAGTTGGAACATCTGTTTTGCTGAAACAATTAAAGAATTTGATTTCAAAAAAAAATATGGATGAACCTTGTGTATACAAGAAGGTTAGTAGGAGTGCACTTGTTTTCCTATTACTATATATATATGACATGTTGCTAATAGGAAATGATGTGTCTATTCTACAATCAGTCTAGATTTGGTTATCCAAGAAGTTCTCCATGAAAGACCTTGGAGATGTAATCTATATTCTGGGAATAAGGATTTATAAAGATAGATAAAAAGGTTGCTTGGTCTTTCATAGTCTACATACATAGACAAAGTGATAAGAAGGTTTAGTATGGATCAATCCAAGAAGGGATTACGCATGACCTGTGGGATAAGCCTTTCAAAATCTATGTGTTCTACAACATAAGATGAAAGGGATCATATGAGTAAGATACTAAATACTTCATCAATCGATTCTATCATGTATGCTATGATATGTATTAGACCCGATGTATTTTGTACACTTAGTTTGATGAGCAATACCAATAAGACCCTTAAGAAGGTCATTAGGTGGCTGTCAAGAATATCCTTAAGTACTTAAAAAGAACTCAGGATGTATTCTTGGTATTTGGAGTGGTGACTTGTAGGTCAAAGGGTATACAGATGCCAGTTTCCAATCTGATAAGGATGATTACAAATCCCAACCAGGATACGTATTCACTTTTGTAGATGGAACAGTTAGTTAGAAAAGTTCTAAACAAGATACAACTGCCGGCTCAACTACTGAAGCTGAGTACATAGCAGCTTCCAAAGCAACTAAGGAGGTAGTCTGGATCAAGAAGTTCATTACAGAACTAGGTGTGATACCTAGCATTGTTGATCTAATACCCATGTATTGTGATAACAATGGAGCCATTGCATAAGCAAAAGAACTATAGTCTCATCAATTATCCAAACATGTACTTAGGTGCTATCACTTGATTAGAGAAATCATTGATAGAAAAGACGTAAAGATAGAGAGATTTTCTATTGATCAGAAAATAGTTGATCCACCTACAAAAGTATTATCTCAAAAGAAACATGATGGTTATATTCAGTTATTTAGTATCAGATATATGAATGATTGGGTCTAGTGCAAGTAGGAGATTATTAGGATTATGCCCTAGAAGCAATCATTTGTACAATGTATTTTACATATTAAATCAATAAAAGACATTTTTTATCTTTCAGTTTCCTTATTTCATATGTTTATGTGTATAAAATTGTTAGACAAATTCCCAAGTACAACATTGTGCTAAGAAAATCATGATAGAGATCATGATACTATTACACTGAACTGTGTTGTGTTTAAATTATCCCTAGTCATAGTATTAATGAGATGGGACATCACTAATGCACTAAAACTAGTACGTGTTATAGTTCTTGATTTAATCAAGTGATGGTTCTCACATCCGTAAGTATTGTGATACTCAAAGTTAACACGTGGATGCTTCGGCCTTCTGGTAATGCTCCAGACCCCCAAGTCTTCTTCAATGTAATCTCCTTGGACCAGAAAATTGTTAATCGTATTTTTGTTTCTCTCTTTGTTGAGGGTGGACTCACATAAAAAACTGAGAGAAAAACTTCAGAGAACCACCACGATCATTCTCACGTATCTCTGAAATAGAGTTATATCATAATATGTATATTGGGTTCTATCTCATAATACGAATCCTGATAGAATAAGAAAAGTATAGTTGAATACAACTATTTCCACTTATCATATTCTATCTAAAATACGATTTTTAGTTTTCTGCAATTTTCATTAATAAATTATAAATAAATTATAATTTATTATTGTCCCATAATTAGGAGCCACTGAAGGGACCTGACCGGATACAATTAGACTAAGCTCCAATAAATTATTTTGTCGATAAAAATAATTTATTAATTACGTTCCACTCCACTAAAAGAACATAACTGCACTCTTAGTCTAATCGCAATTACTGGAGTCAATAATAAAATCCATTAATTAATCGATCCAACAAATTACCCCTGTCGATCAATATAATACTTTGAATGAGACAGTATGACCACAGTGCCCCTCATTCAAAACCTCAATTCTCATCTTCAATTTGACAGTACAATGTGACCACGTCACATTTACAAAATGAATTCAATAGACACTATTGAATTATTGAGCTCAAATTTAACTGTCCCTTAGAAGAACTCATGAGGAAATGATCTTGCCTATTAAAGGTGACGGATTCCATATTGTATAACAATTATTTCATATTTATTTCACTTTAATTCCCAAGATGTCGAGATATTGATTATTAAGTTAATCTCACTCTTTGGCAACTCAAGGAACTTCAAGTTAGTAAATATAAATAATTGTTTGCTCAGGATTAAGGTATTATGTACGACAATCTTTTAATATTTTATTTGTATGGTCTATTCCACAAATAAATATTGATGGTCCGTCCAATATATCAAAATATATCCTTAATTTTATTACCAAAGTCAAAGACAGACTTCAATAAAATTAAGACGATCTTCCAAAATAAATTGCCCAAATTTATCTTAGATCGCGGATAATTTATTTCGAATTAAATTATAAATCAAGTCTTTCTGTGTTTAACAAATAAACACTTGATTTATAATATCTAAATAATTCGTGGACAAACAGGCTCATACATAATTTATACATACAAATATATAAAAACATACTTTATTTAATTTCAAAAAATACAACCATTGTATTTACTCGATGGGCATATCTAACAAAAATTCTCCCACTTGTCCTAGAGTAAATGGGACATGTCAGAAATACCCATACTTTCTATATGACTTCCAAAAACATTTACAAGCAAACTTTTAGTAAAAGGATCAGCAAGATTTTCAGCAGAAGAAATCTTGCACACTTCTACATCTCCACGTTGAACAATCTCCCTAAGTAGGTGATATTTACGTTCAATGTGTTTACCACGCTGATGGCTGCGTGGTTCTTTTGCATTTGCCACTGCACCACTGTTGTCACAGTACAAACTAATGGCTTGAGATGCAGAAGGAACCACTTCAAGTTCTATCAAGAACTTCTTCAACCATACTGCCTCTTTAGCTGCTTCACAAGCTGCCACATATTCAGCTTCCATTGTAGAGTCGGCAATACAAGATTGTCCGATACTTCTCCACACAATCGCACCACCACCTAAGGTGAAAACAGAGCTCGAGGTGGACTTACGAAGATCTCTATCGGCTTGAAAATCGGAATCGGTGTAACCTATAGGTACCAATTCGGAGCTGAGTAAACTAGCATATATCCTCGAGTTCTACGAAGATACTTAAATATATGCTTGACTCGCTGTCCGATGTTCCGGTCCTGGGTTTGATCGATATCTACCGACCATCCCAACGAGCATGACAAATGTCCGGACGAGTACAAAGCATAGCATACATGAGACTTCCTACAGCTGATGCATAAGGAACTCGTTTCATGTACTCAACCTCGTTAAGAGTTTTAGGACTATGCTTCGAGATAACCGAATTCCATGTCCGAAAGGCAATTGACCTTTCTTGGAATTTTGCATAGAAAATCTCGTCAGTATTTTGTCAATATATGAAGCTTGAGATAAAGCTATCCGTCTGTTCTTTCAATCCCGAAGGATCCGAATGCCCGAACATATCTTGCTTCTCCCAAGTCCTTCATATCAAATCGTTTACCTAACCAACTTTTCACCAATGTTAATGTTCTTACATCATTTCCAATGAGAAGGATGTCATCAACATACGAGTATGAGAAAAATCACCTTACCATCTGTAATTCTCTTATAGACACAAGGTTCATCAGGATGCTGATCAAAACCATAAGTTTTAATGGCTTGATCAAATCTGATATTCCAAGATCTAGACTCTTGTTTAAGCCCATATAAGGACCTATTCAACTTACAAACTTTTTGTTCTTGACCTTCCTGGATAAAACCATCCGGTTGTACCATGTAGATACATTCGTCAAGATTTCCATTAAGGAAAGCTGTCTTGACGTCCATTTGCCATACTTCATAGTCGAAGTGAGCTGCAATGGATAAGAGGATTCTTATAGACTTTAGCATGGCCACAGGCAAGAAAGTTTCCTCATAGTCAATACCTTCTCGTTGGGTATAACCCTTAGCAACCAATCTAGCTTTGAAAGTTTCCACTTTCCCGTCTACTCCTCTCTTTCTTTTGTAGACCCATTTACACCCAATAGGTTTTACCCCATTAGGCAGGTCCACAAGATCCCAGACGGAGTTAGTGTACATAGATTTCATTTCTGAATCCATTGCACTCTTCCAATGGTCTACGTCTACGTCCTCTACAGCTTCTTTATACGTAGAGGGATCCTCTTCTTCCTCAAAAGAGACTGCTTGAAAAGCTTCTCCATAGAGTAAGTATCTAGAGGGACATCGAATGACTCTCCCACTACGTCTAAACTGTGGAGGTTCCTGGACGATTGGACTTTCCTCTTCCTCGTTGACTGGAATTAGATCTGCTGATTCCTCAACGACTGGATTTTGAACAGGGGCAGGAGATTCTTCCACTCTATGTCCCGAAGAGTCAGTGGGTATAGAAGGTGTAACATCTATCTCTCTCCCACTGGAATCTGGCATGTTAAGTGGCATAGAGACGAATCCTCCACGTGAATCTTGAGTATGGGTCTCAGTAACCATTTGCTTGGGATTATCTCCCTTGGTTTCTTCCAAAATAACCCTACTCTTAGATCCTCGTTCTTCTATGTACTTGTCCTCTAAGAAAATTGCATTTGTGCTTACAAATATTTTCTTATCTTGAGGACTATAGAAGTAGTATCCCCTTGTTCCTTTTGGATATCCAACAAACAGACATAAATTTGATCATGATTCCATTTTATCCATCTTTCCCTTTAGCACATATGCAGGACAACCCCAAATCCGAATGTGCGTCAAATTAGGCTTCCGCCCATTCCACAATTCCAATGGAGTCTTAAGGACAGACTTTGATGGAACCATATTCAATATGTATGTCGCAGTTTGTATAGCATACCCCCAAAAGGATGTACTGAGTGTAGAGAAGCCTAGCATTGTTCTGACCATGTCTAACAAGGTCCTGTTTCTCCTTTCTGCCACTCCATTTTGTTGAGGAGTGCCAGGTGCACTTAGTTGAGATAAAATCCCATTTTTTGATAAGTAAGATCTAAAGTCATGGGATAGATATTCTCCACCTCAATCTGATCGAAGTGTCTTAATGTTCTTTCCTAATCGCTTCTCGGTCTCGACCTTAAATTCTTTGAATTTTTCTAAGGCATCGAGACTTATGAGTCATTAGGTAAACATATCCATATCTTGAGTAATCATCCGTAAAAGTAATAAAATACTCATACCCACCTCTAGCTTGGACACTAATTGGTCCACATACATCGAGTGCACTAATTCTAAGACTTCCTTTACTCTATTTCCTTTGGAAGGAAATGATCTTTTGGTCATTTTACCTTCCAAACAAGATTCGCAAACTTGAAGAGGTTCTACCTTTAAGTCACTTAAAGGACCTTCTTTTACAAGTCTTTGAATCCTATTTAGATTGATGTGACCAAGTCTAAGATGCCATAGGAGAGTCTCATTAGGAGGAGATAACTTAATGCGTTTATTAGTTTCAGTATGATATAATGAACTGTTGGTAGGTTTCAAAACATACAGATCATTATTTAAATTTCCACGACATATCAAATAGTTATTCAACAATATCTCTACTGAAAATTTATAAAATTTAACAAAATATTTTTATTTGAATAACAAAGAAACCGAAATCAAATTTCGATAAATGTCGGGAACATAATAACAATCTTTCAAAACCAAATGTTTATTATCAAAATAAAGATAAACATCTCCAACAGCTCTTGCAGATATCACTGATCCTGTGCCAACCCTTAAAGTGTGCTCTCCTTCATTGAGATGTCTGGTTACTTGGAACCCCTGCAATGAATTGCAAACATGGTTAGTGGCTCCAGAATCTACTATCCAAGTATTTGTAGAATCAACCACTAAACAAGTTTCAATGTAGGAAAACTCACCAGTACCTTGCTTGCGTTTAGCTAAGTAATCTGGGCACTGTGACTTCCAATGTCCCTTTTGCTTGCAGTGGAAATATTTGCCTTTAGGCTTTTCATCCACTCTTGCTTTCTTAACCTGCTGCTTAGGCCCTTTATTATTATTCTGCTTCCTCTTATTTCCTCCTTTGCCCTTAGGCTTGGAAGAGGAAGATCCAGCATGAGATAAAACAAGAGCGTTGCCACTTCCCACTTTTAGGGTTGCCTCGGCGCTCTCAAGCTCCTTCATTAACTCTGTAAGAGACATCTCCATCTTGTTCATGTTATAATTAACTTTGAACTGTGAAAACATCTCTGGAAGAGTTTCTAGAGCCATGTCAACCTGAGTCTCAAGCTTAATTTCAGCCCCTAAGACCTCTGCCACGTTAAACCGAGCGATCAATTCTAACATATGATCTCTCACGGGCGTTCCGGGTTTCATGCGCATATTCATTATGCGCCTCATTGCTCGCTTGACGGGCTCGACGTCCTTTGTGCTCAAACATTTGCTGGAGGCTTCTCATGATGTCCGTAGCGGTTGTCATGTTCTCATGTTTCTGCTGCAACACATTTGAGATAGATCCCAAAATGTAGCAACGAGCCATCTCATCGAACTCAACCACTTATCATAAGCCTCCTTTTGTTCGCGCGTGGACTGTTCAGTAGGCTTAATAGGACACGGTTCAGTTAGCACATATTTGAGCTTCTCAGCAGTGAGTACAATTATGAGGTTCCTTTTCCAATCAATAAAGTTTTCTCCAACCAGTTGGTTCTTTGTTAAAATTTGGGATAAAGTGTTGGAAGTCATTTTTCTGAAATTAAATAAAATAAAACATATGAGCCATTTATCATATCATGATGCATGATCAATATAAAATGGTATGATGCATGATCAATATGATAATATTTTAAGTAGTAATAGAAACTACTATCAAAATATGACAACCTAAAACTCTACAGTAACATGTACCTCTATAGGAGATAACAATGTAATTTATAGTTAGGTCAAGATCCACAACCTAAAACTCCAAAGTAATATGCACCTCTATAGGAGATAACATAAAATAACAACATAAAAAAAAACTCAAAAGGAAACATGGAGACGTAATCCACCCCTTTTGTTACAAGACTCGATAATACTTATACATATTCACCGAATCAAAAACTATAGCCATAAAATTATTTTGAACAGAATTAATCAAATCATTCACCATGAATATATATGCATTATTCCTACACCGCTCAACTAAATATATGCATAACTATTTAGTGCCAATAATAAAATCTCATTATAGCAAATGTGTAAGTATCCTTAGATTTAAGAACTCCAAGGTATTTTATGTGCTAAGCGTTGTACTTTGATTCCAATCTTTGGAATCCCTACAAGGCCGCCTATGGGATAGAATTGGGTATAGCGCGAAGAAAATGAAAGTAGTTGAGAGGGTCAATAAAGGATTCACCACTCCTAATAGTAGGAGCGAATATCTCAAGGCCACTTGTAGGAATCATTACTCAAGAAGTTCTTGGCCAAAGCAACTATGTGTTGGAAATAGTTCCAATTGGTACACATAATGAGAAATGGATTTCGGGAACAAGTACCAAAATATTCGAGCCATAATTAATTAATATTCTAGAGGGAGTTGGTACTAATTTCATATTCTAAATCGAATGAGATATTGTGTAGTGAAAGGAGTTTATTACACTGTCATTTTGCTATTGAAAGGTTCATGCCAAACCACTTGACTTTCTGGACTTTTAGGTGGTCATGATGCATTGCTAGATGCCGCTCATGATCTGCTAAATATGGATTTATTAATTAAAAAATTAATAAATTTATTCCTAATTAGAATTAATAAATTAATTCTAATTATTAAAAGAATCATTAATTCTATTGTGATAGAATTAATTCATATTTAGCTACTAATCGACTAAAAAAGCTAATAGACACAATAGAGGAATTGGTACTCAAAATATTATTTATTAATATCATAGGGTTAATTTGTGAGAAGAAATAACTTTATGGGGTGAATTATAAGTAATTATAATTTTTGGGCCAAATTGTAATTAGCAAGACCTTGTGGGCTTAATAGCAATTTGGAAATTCCAAGCCCATATGAAAGGACAAGAAAAGCTCAGTTATTATTTTGATTCCTAAAAGGTTTAGGAAACAAACCAAAAAAAAAAAAAAAAAGAGAGAGGAGGGGGTTTTGTTCCAGTTGACCACACACACACACACACACACACACACACACATATGTTTTGGGCACCGAATAGATATTTTTATTTTATTTTTTTTTAGAAACACACAATAGCTTTTCTTTTTCTTTTTCACAGGAGAACATAGGGTTTTCTATTCTTCTTTTTCGAAAAGAAGTCTTTCTTTTCTCCAATTAAATTAATCATATAGCGACCAAATATTATTCTACTAGCATAGATTTTGGTGGTTCTTGAGTACGTTCTTCGTGTGGATCAATATTAGAGAAATTCTTATCCTTGGAATTTGGTGGCTCAACTGGATCGACTTTTGAAAGAGATTCATGCAGAAGAAAAATATAAAAAAGCTACATTTTGAGGTAATTAATTTTAATTCCTTTCTCTTGAACCTTTTAATTACATGCGAGTAATCCTTTGCGTGGATTTCGTTTTATTTTTCCGATGCATGTAAACTAGTTTGTATGATCAAAATCTAACATCATCATCATCATTATTATTTTTGGAAAATAAAGAATCATAATAAAAAGTAAGATAATCTTGTAACCCATCAATTCTTAAACGTGGATCAAGAACACTAACAACTAAATTTACATCAGGTATTTTTAATAATATTTTAACTATAAGATTTCATATAACATTAATATAGGGAGACATAAGAATATCACTAGGATATTCATTAAAAATATTACTAACATTAACATATTCTTGAACAACAAAATATGAAGTAAGATAATAAACGTCAGATAAATTATAAGTAATATCGTTAAATATTTTAAAAATATTTAAAATACCTTCACAAATATTCCACTGTTGAGGAAATAAATATATTCCAATAGCTTTATTTGCAAAAAAGAATACATAAGTTCTTTAAATGGTAAAGATTCATTTAACAATTTATATGTTGAATTCTATCTATTTAAAATATTTCTTGAAAATTATTTTGATTTTACATTATTATATCTGTAAAATTGGCTCCATTCTTTTTTAATTGATGGTCTAGACCACAAATAAAAAAGATATTTTTGGTTTAATATAAAGGTCAAGACTTTTTAAATCATTTTGTACACACCAATTTAAAATATAACATATACATCTAACATGAAAAATTTTCCTCCAAAAACTGGCTTAATTAAAATTTTAATAATAGAACTTAAATTAGCATTATCAAAAGAAATTGAAAAAAAAAATCTTATTTACTAAACTATATTATTCTAAAATAACAAATAACAAATGACAATTATTTTCAGCAGCATGTGAATCACAAAAGCAAGTAAGTAATCATTTTTTAATATTCCATTCATTATCTATCTAATAACATGTAACACCTAAATAAGAATAAGTTTGCCAATGATCACTACATAAAGAAACTTTACTAAAAAAATATAAAAAATTTTTGAATTAATTATTTCTAACCTTCACTATAACTTTTTAAGTGTATGTGTGAGGTTATGGTTCTTGAGCTTCAATTTTATTATCATAACTACCACTGATTAGTCACTTGTCGGAGAAGAAAATATCACCAAAAAAAAAAAAAAGATTAAAACTTGAGGCTGGTTGATAACCGGGTGGAATATTAAATGTCTTTGGTTGGAAATTTGGATCTCCACTAGCATTTATTTTTCCCTTACTCTTAGAGCTAGTTGGATGAGACATTTTTTTCAAAAAATTTCAAAATTAAATATAATAACAGTATATTATAAATTTTAGATTGAGAGTTGAGAGAAGTATGAAAAATGAGAGAGAAATGAGAGAAATATTTATAGAAAGAGGAAGAAGAAAAAAAAAAAAGAAAGGAACATTAATAATTGGGAAAAAAATGGTCGTTGCTGAAAAAGGCAATAGCCATATGTATGTGTTAGTGTTGTGCCCTAGAGGCAATCACTTGTACCATGTATATTGCATATTAAATTAATAAGAGGCATTGTTTATCTTTCAGTTTGATTGTTATATCTAAATATGTGTACAAACCGTTAGATAAAGTCCCTAGTACAACACAGTATTAAGGAAATCATGATAGAGATCATGATGTGAGATTCCTACTACACTATGCAGTGTTTGTACTTAAATAATCCCTAGTCATAGTATTAATAAGATGGGACATTATTAATACGCCAAGACTGGCACATGTTATATCTCTTGATTGGATCAAGCGGTGGTTCTCATATCCGTGGGTATTGGGATACTCAGGATTAACGTGTGGATGCTTGTTTTGAAACAAGTTCATTGGATGACCTAGCTACGAGATAATCACTTGGATAAATATTTAGTGCCAGTGATAGAATCTCATTATAGCAAGTGTGCAGGTATCCTTAGACTTGAGATCTCCAAGGTACTTTGTTTATCGAGCGTTGTACTTTGATTCTAATCTTTGGAGTCTTATCTAGGACCGCCTATGGGATGGATATTGGGTACAACGTAAAGTAAACGAAAGGAATTGAGAGGGTCAATAAAGGAGTCACCACTCCTAATAGTATGAGAGTATATCTCAAGGCCACTTGTAGAAATCATTACTCATGAAGTCCTTGGCCAAGGCGACTATGTGATGGAAATGGTTCCAATTGATACACATATCGAGTAATGGATTTCTTGAACAAGTACTAAAATATTCGGGTTAGAATTAATAATATTCTGGAGAGAGTTGGCACTAATTCCATGCTCTAGACCGAATGAGATATTGTATGTTGAAAAGGAGTTTATTGCACTGATAATTTGCTATCGAAAGGTTCATGTCAAGCCACTTGACTTTCTGGACTTTTGGGTGGTCAAGAGTCATTGCTAGATGTCGCTCTTGATATGCTAATATGAATTTATTAATTAGAGAATTAATAAATTTAATCCTTTATTTTATTAAGGATTATTAATTCTAATATTGTTAGAATTAATTCATATTATGCTACCAATAAGACCAGGAAACCTAATGGGTCACACACAATAAAGGTTTGAATGCTCAAATATATTATTTGATAATATTGTGGGGTTAATTAAGAGAAGGGAATATATTTATAGGTGAATTATAAGTTTGTTATAATTCATGGGACCTAATTATAATTAAGTAAACTTCAAGGACCAATTTGTTGACAATTGGACGTTGAAGGACTAAATTGCAATTTATGGTAATTATAAATCTATAAATATAAGGAAACGGTTTCCTTAGGGTTAGACACAGACCATTCACACAATAATAGAGAAACCGTTTCTCTGCCTCTCTCTTGATCAAACCCTAGCCGTCTCTCTTCTTGATCAAAACCCTAGCCTCCCGAATTCTACTAGCATAGAATTGTGAGATTGTGAGCATTCAACCTTGTGTGGATTATCATTAGAGGGAGTTCTTTCTTGGACTTCAGTTGAGCTGCAGTGAACGGTTTTTGGATCGCGCCTGCGTTCTTATTTCTGAAATTTTTGAATTCCGGCTTCACGAGGTAATAAACGCAATCTTCTCCTTTTTCCCGTTTCTATTGCAAACCCGTGATCCATGGCTTGGATTTCTTGTTGTTTTCCACTGCGCTTAATCTGATTACGCATGATAGAAATCCTACAGTATGTATGTATGTATGCATGCATGCATGCATGCATGCATGCATGCATGTATGTATGTATGTATGTATGTATGTATGTATGTATGTATGTATGTATGTATGTATGTATGTATGTATGTATGTATGTATGTATGTATGTATGTATGTATGTATGTATGTATGTATGTATTTTAGGTGCTGCCATATGGTGATATGTGGTAAGAAAAAATTTTAAAAAAAAATTGGCAATTTTGGAAGAAACCCTCAACCCTAATCAAACCATGAACCAGGTTTCGATTTGTAGTCGAATATGTGAAAAGTCGGATAGTGGTCATGGCTATTCTATTCTGATTTTGCATAGAAGATGTAATACCCCTCATTATCATGCATTCATACGTATATAAAATGGTATTTCATGGGCATATTATTATGTTGAGTCTTATTTGAATATAATATGAGTGAATATTTGAATATTTTAAGAGAGTTTATTTTATTTAAAATTTTGACTACTTTATATATACGTTGTTTCTAAGTAAACTATTTGTGTAGAAAATTTGTATATATTTATGTGAATATAATGTGATTCTTTGTTATGTTTAATTTTATATCTTGGCTGGGGAATTAATTGTTTATAGGTGTTTTATGCATCTATTTAGTGAAAACATTATTTTTGGAGCAAATGTGAGAAATTAGTTTTATAAATGACTCAATCTTAATTTTTATTCAATAAAAGGCCTATTTTATTATTTTAATTATTAACTTTATTTAACCTTGACTATTAATTGACCAAGACTTATTTTATTTTATTATTTTTTATATATGTAAGAATAATTTTAATATATTATTTATTTTTACACCAAATTAATTTTTTTGATTTATTTTATTCTAATAAATTCTAGAGTGCCCTAAATGTGTTAAAGACCATCATATCCTTCTTTATAGAAGCCCAATCCTAGCCATTCATGTATTTTAATCCTAACTATTGATTTTTAATAAAGCTTAAGCACTAAAACAACTTCTAAATGCAAGCAATTAATTAATCTAAATCCTTCTTTTATCAAATGAATTCTTATTTCATCAAACAAAATAAAACAAATCTTAGACCCTAGTTCATTATTTCCATCCACCATAGAGAGAACACTTAGAAAATTTTATCTTGCTCTCCTCTTGCTTCCTCTTCAACCGCCCCACCTTCTCTCTTCTTAGTTCTTTGATTTTTCTCACTTAAACTCTTTGATTTCTTGCTAAATTGCTGAAGTACAAAGTGTTTTAGAGTTGATTTTTGAAGTGTTTTCAAGTATTCTTCACTTGGGTAAGTAATTTAAACTTATCTCTTTGATTAATCTACATTTTATATAAGTAGCTATGAATGGGCAAATTTGATGTTCTTAAGAAAATTGGAGTTTGTGATGATTTTGATGTGAGGGAGATAGAGTAATTTTGGTGTTGTTGTACTGATTGATGTTGTGAATGTGGATTTGAGGTGATTGGGTTTGAATTGATAAAGGATTAATGGTGGATTTGTGGTTAGAAGTTGAATTTGCTTGTTGGATTACATGATCTGTGAACATTCACTTATAGTACCGAAAATTTTTATTAAGGAAGATATCTTACTTTGTTTCTATATGATTTTACTGTGTCTTAGGAGTATTTTTTTTGTTGGAATCATATTAATTGCTTATTGATAGGGGCTAAATGTGCATGTATTTTGGGGGCATTTGTGATATATTTATGCTTGATTTTTGAATTAATTGCTATTGATTTCCCTCACTTTGGTCTTTTTTTGTGTAGACTGAAGATTGAAGAACATTTGGAAAAACTTGCACAAAATTTTTTGAAAACAGAGCAAAAAATGGAGACATTGAAACAAGATGGAAAATAGAGGAAACAACGTACCAAAAGCTAAAGGAAAAGCTAAACCAAGCCATAGAAACCAAACTTAAGCTAAACCAAGCAAAGCTGAGTAGCAAAGAAACAACAAAACAACAAATGTTGGTTTTGGAGAAGAGTTAGCCAGCCATGGCTTGCTACCAAGCCATGGACTGGCTAGAGAATTGTGAGAGCAAGGAAGTGACCGCCTATCCCAAGCCATGGATCACCTTGAAGAATAGCAAAGCTAGTGAATGGTTAGCATAAGGTGGTGATTAGCTTCAAGACATAAAACATCAAGCCATGAATGTCTACACCTCAAGCCATGGCCGCTTGTGCAAAGAACCAACAACAAAACTGAATTCTAGAAATAAGTAGGTGCTGAGGTTCCAAGTCAAGCTGCGGCCAGTTCACTTTGTTTCTATGTTGGTTACAATGTGCATATTTTGGAATTTATTTAGGAAATTATTTCTTTTGTTTTGTGAAATTGTTAGGAAATCTATGTGCCTATAAATAAAGGCCATTAGCTTAGGAAAACAAGGTGAATTCAAGGATCAAAATCAAGAATCAACTCTAGAGGAAGAATTCATCAAATGAGTATCGTTTTGAGGAGAGTCTTCATAGGAAGAGGAAGAGGATTTGTCTATGAGTTCTATCTTAATCCTTTGTATTCTTTGTCTTCATCAATGTTGAGATTAATATTTTAATTATTTTTAGATGATGTTTTGGAATTTATGACTGTGTATTAATTTTCAATTATTTGATCAATTTAATTAAGGATTTATGGTATTTGGTTACTTAGCTTTGATTTGATAAATTAGTTGATTAATTCTATCTTCTAATTAACTTGAGAAAGAGGTTGGGATGTGGTTCTAATTTAATTAATTTTGGATCTATTTTTTAACTAACTCAAAATTGAGGTTAAGTAAAGAATTTGAGTAATCTTTTTTTTTTTTATTTCACCTAGAGATAGGGATATTTATTGAGGAATTGTGATTTATACATCTTTTGGATGCTTTGGTGAGATAGAGATATCTATTGATTTAACTAAGAGATAGTAAAAACATAACTTGAGAGAGTGTGGATTCAATATTATTCCTTCATGATACCATATCAGTAATTAGTTGTGATAATTGCTAGATTGATTATTATCATGATTTTCAGAATGTCCTTCTAATTATATGTCATTCTATCCTTGATTGTGTAGATGTTGTACTTAATTTCTATTTAATCACTTTATTGGTAGGAAAACAAAGGATGATGAGAGTAATTAATGGTAGTTGTTCCTTGAGGATCGATACTCGTTAATTTCTTATACTATGCTTTACGATGAGTGCACTTGCTCATATATGTGTGATGAGGCCTCATCATATATACATTTTCTATTATTTTTGTGCTTCAATTGAGATAAATTCTTACACATTTCACTACTCACCACATCCATTTATCTTGTTTTTTTCTAGGAAATAGAAAATATCAATTAAAGATAAAAAGTAAGAAAAAGAAAGAAAAAGGTAGAAAATAAGAAAATGGAGAATGAAGGAGCCAAGGAAGCTGTGTATGCAATTTGCCCAAGGAATAGGTGGCCAAGTTCCCTAGGCCACCAAGTATTCTTCAAGATAGCAATTTTTTTTTTTGAAAAACTGGCGGCCAAGTTCCCTAGGCCGTTTATCTAGTATTTAATCTTTGTGCAAATTTTCTAGAAAACAGGTAGCCAAGGGAACCCTAACTTCCCTAGGCTGTTTGCTTCAATGTAAATATACATGTATTGGTTTCAAGGTGGCGGCCAAAACTTTCCTAGGCCGCTTTGTCTGTACATATGTATATATTTATTCAGGGTGGCAGCCCAGGAAAGTCCAACTTCCCTCGAGCACCTAGTAGCATTCCTATTTTCCATTTTATTAGAACCTTGGCAGCCCAGGGAAGTTGGACTCCTTTAGGCTGCCTTGTTTTTGGAAAACTTGGCAGCCTAGGAGAGTTCAAGTTCCTTGGGCTTCCCACTTGCGAGAAAAGCGTATCTGTGTGCGTTTTTGTTAGATCTACATGGCCAAAACTCTATAAATTCATTATTTTCACACACAAACAAGGGAGGAGAGTTTGGAAAAGGCTAGGGTTGCTCTAAAAAATCCTAGTTCTTGTCAGTTTGAGCACAAAGAAGAGAGGAAGACCAAGAGATCCAAGGAAGAGAAAGGGAGATTGCTTGAAGATTTTAAGAAGAAGAAGATGGAGGCTTGTCTATGAGTTTGCTTTTCTCTGCTTTTTGTAATCCTACTTGTAATTCTTATGCTAAGATTTGACTTTTAATTGTAATAAAGGGTTGTACCATATTTTTGTGCTTAAGAATGATGTTTTTTTTTTTTTTCAGATCTATGATTCCTATTATTTGGTTTTTGGTTATTTGAGCTTATTTAGTTATCTTGGTTGGGTTAGGTTTTGATTGATTTGCTTCAATTAAATATTTTCCTTAATGATTTTGAGAGATAGGATTAAGATTAGGACACCCGCTTGACTAATTAAACATTTGTCATTTTCAATTAACCCGAGAGGCAAGTTGGGAATTAGGGATAATAACCAAAGGATTTATAAAATTGCCTAGAGGTAGGGATTTTGTGGCCTCTAGATGATTTGGGATAGTGAGTGGTAATTAATGCACCTTTAGGTTTGGTTGGTTAGGTAGAGATACTAATTAATCGAATTTGGGGGTAGAAATCTCATAAAACGAGAGAGAGTGAGATTGATATTTGACTTGTTCCGGTGCCTAGAATTAGGAATTATGATTCCAAGAGATGGTAATTTCTTAGGTCTTGAATGAGGGAATTCCTTTTGTCACATAGGTTATTCTTTTTCTTATTCCTTGAGGAAATTATGATTTTTTCTTTTGCAAGAACATGATGAAGGATTGCGGGAAAATTAAATACGGAGCGGAAGATAACAAACTAAAATTTTTCTCAAGCCAAAGTCTAGGAATACTAACTTCTAGGGTGATTAACTTTAATAATTGGAGTTAAATTCGGGTTTGACGGCACTTGTTGAACTGGAACGTCTAGTTGTTCCACAGGGACACCAGCTAACCGTTGGCTCCTTCGCATCAAACACTTACCATGTTTACTAGCTTCTGATCTTCCAGAGTATTCTCTAACCACTATGAACCTCTACCGATAAAAATAGAATTAGGGTGAAGTTAAGGAAAAACAAAGGAAACAAAACCCCAAGGAAATAAAAACGATGGCTATTTTTATTTCTGGAAAAAAACCGAAATGCACTTTTTCAATTTTGGAATTCAGTCAACCTTTATAAAGGCATACGAGATGCCTATTTATAATATTAGCTTACCTTTTTCTTTTTAGAAACAAAAACCAACCACCAATATATATATATATATATATATATATTTTTGTTTCCTTTTTCCTTTTTCCTTTTTTTCTTCTTACATGGTGGCTTCCATCAAAACCCTGATGGGCCATGCTCTCTTAATTAGTCTAATGACTAATTAAATAACTCTCTTTTTAAATAATTAATTCACTTGGGCTCAATAAAAAATTATCCAAGATAATTAATTAATAAACTAATTAATTAAATAAGTTTTTTATTAATTAATTAAACTACTTGGGCCTAATATAAAATTATTTAAGATAATTAATTAATAAACTAATTAATTAAATTAGCCCAATTAATTATTCTAGCCCAAATAAATAAATAACTGGACTACTAGAACAATTCTTCCAATAATAAATTCACGTAATAAGCCCATATAGTAAATAAATTTACTAAGGTTATTTGAGCTACTCTGGGGGACCAAAAGACATATGATTCTTGGCTACTAAAATGATCAAAATATACCTGCTAACAAATAACTATATTTTAATTATTTTAAATATTCTATTTATCACCATATGAAAATATTGACTTGGAGAATAATATTGCAAGTGCAGTGTCTCCGACATGCAGGTGAAATGACGAAAAATACCCCTCTACGTAACACCCGTCATTGAGATAGGAAAATAGTACTAGCACATTTCTCAATGATATCTACCATCTTTTGATAACTAGTCTGATAATCCATGTCTTTTAGTATGTATCCACTTATCACAGGGAGCTAACCAAAAGTATACATACTTAGTCATGTTTCCTAAGACCCTAAATTATTAGATTATCTCAGACAATCACAAGGGGGTATTTCTTCACGTAATGAAGCATAGAAACTCTATTGTATAAGTCCATCTTAATTAACTAGAGTCATTCACCTAACGTATAAGGTTATTAGCTTTGCGATAAGATCTCACCCAACATACATAAAAGTATACAAGTCCAACTTCACCAGACTACGAACTTATACTCAAGTCCTAGGATACTCATCCACGCAGTAGCTGTGATAAACCAACATTTATTTATTTTAGTATTTCATTAAAGATTATTATCGTGTGTTCCAGTTCTACGTATTCCAAATATGCTTACACTATTGGTATGAGTAGACTACTCACTGGTTAAATGTAGACCATTCCCCATTTAGAAATCATAGTGTAATGATCTAAGTCTTGTAAAGTGCCCAGCTTCATCAATCGATCAAGAACAATTTTTCACTTATGCGTTATTGGCCTATAATCTACACTTTACTGTGGAAGAACGAACTAGTCATATAGATTATTTACTAACACACTTAGACCTTTAATGTGCAAATTTATGTAAACAAATAACCATTAATGAATGAAACTTTTATTAATTTTCAAAATACAGAAATACATAGTATATTTTGGGCATATATTTTAACAATCTCCCACTTGTACTAAATGGACTATAATGGTTCGTATGCACCTACCCCTATGATGTTCAAGTGTCTTTTAAACTCTCCATTAAAGGCTTGGTAAATGAGTCCACCAGATTGTATGTTGAGGAAATTTGATCAACCACTATCTCTTGTTTCTGAATGAACTCCCGAATCAAGTGATACTTTATTTCAATGTGCTTGCCCTTCCTATGGTTTCTTGGCTCCTTACATTGTAACACAGCTCCAGAATTGTTACAATATATTGTTATGGGCCTATCCATGTGTGGCACAACTCTAAGTTTTGTGAGGAACTTCTGGAGCCAAGCTGCTTCTTTAGAAGCTTCTGAAATAGCCACATACTCAGCTTCTATGATCGAATCAGCAATGCAAGATTGTGTGACACTTTTCCATGAAATAGCCTCTCCAGACAAAGTGAAGACATATCCACTAGTGGATCTTCTTTCATCTCTATCCGCCTAGAAATCTGAGTAAGTGTAATTGGTAGGAACTAAGTTATTGGCTCTGTAAACTAACATATAATCTCTCATTCCCTTTAGATACTTAAGTATATGCTTCACAGCTTGCCAATGTTCTTCCCCAAGGTTTGAGTGATACCTGCTAACCATGCCTACTGCAAAGTAGATATTCGGCCTAGTACAAAACATGGCATACATGAGACTTCCCAATGTCGAAGCATAGGGAATCCTACTTATCTTCTCATTTTTTCTTGTGTCCTAGGACACTGCTTGGAAGATAACGTTAATCCGTGCCTAAAAGGTATGATTGCCCTTTGCACTGATCCATGCTAAACCTAACCAGTATCTTGTCAATATAAGCTGATTGGGATAAGCCTAATATTCCTTACTTCCTATCTCTAAGAAGCTTAATACCAGAATGTAGCTAGCTTCTCCCATATCCTTCATGCTAAATTAACTTGATAGCCAAACCTTTATAGATGACAATTTTCCTATATCATTTTCAATGAGTAGAATATCATTTACATAAAGTACCATAAAGGACACGTTATTCCCATCTAACTTTCTATATTCACATAGTTCATCTACGTTTTATATGAAATCATAATATTTTACAATCTTATTAAAACGCTTGTTCCATGCTCGTGATACATGTTTAAGTCTTTAAATGGATTTCTTAAGCTTACAGATCATATATTCTTGGCCTTTCACAATAAAGCGTTTAGGCTGAGACATATAAATGTCTTCGCTAAGATAGCCATTAAGAAAAGCTGTCTTGACATCCATTTGCCATATTTCGTAGTCATAGTGATATACGATGGCCAAGAGAATGTGTATGGACTTAAGCATGGTAACAGGTGAAAAAGTATCTTCATAATCAATCTATTCTTTCTGAATATAACTTTTTGCGACCAACCTTGCTTTAAAGGTTTCCACCTTTCCATCCACACCTCTCTTTCTCTTGTACACCCACTTACACCCTATCGGTATAATCCCTCCAAGTGCAGTGACAAGATCTTTGACTTGATTGAGGTACATAGACTCAATCTCAGCATCCATTGCAGTTTGTCATTTATCTGCATCAACATCAACAATGGCCTCATTGCATCTAGTGAGATTTTATTCCTGATGGTCGGAGACAACTTCAAAAGCCTCACCACTCTATCTCTCAGGAACCCTAGATATCCTCTCCCTACGACGCGGCTCAGTCTATATGGGAACATCTAGTTGTGTCTCTTTTGGTTCCTCGATCAGCATGCAAGAATTTGAAGCGTTAATCAACTTCTCTTCCAATTCCACATTACTCAAAACCTTAGTGGATACACTTTGTTCATCGTCCTAGTACTTAGCATGAGTACTAATAAATACATTTTGCTCTTGGGGATAATAAAAGTATCCATCCCTTGTTCCTTTTGGATACCCTACAAAGTAGCACAATTCTGATCTTAGGTTTAGCTTACTTCCTTTAGTCAGTACATAAGCTGAATAACTCCATACTTTTGGATGATTCATACTGGGTGTGAAACCCTAACTAAAACCAACCCTAGAGTAAGGGGGTCGGGATGCATATCATATTTTCTTGCATGCATAAATATATTTTTGAATGATTTTATGTGCTTTAGAATTATAATTTATAGTCTAGAAATCTTAGTTATACTTATTGAGTAGGAAGGGTAAAATGGTAATTTTGCTTGAAGTGAAAATAGGGAGATAGCTTGAGGATTAAATAGGAAAAATATTTAAGAGAGAAAATAAGAACAAGAGTTGTTGTGGTTTAGTGGTTAGAGCTTTGGAATTAATCACTAAGGTCTTGAGTTCAAATCCCATCATTTAAGATTTACCATGAATAATTTTATTTTGTTTAAGGATTGGACTTTTTGGCCTTTGTATCCCATAAGTAGAACTAGGAGTGTTGTCCTAGGGGAGACATGAAGGGAATGTTCTAGTTCTATTCTTGTGCCTTAAAAGAATTCTTAAAGGATTCATGTCCTTCTACTCTCTAGTTTACCTTAATTTTTTTATCAATTAAGTAGTTCAATTTATCCAAAGCCATTTTTATTTCTAGAAAATTCAGCAAGATTTATTAACCTTAGAATCTCGAAAATGACTCTTAGAGGATAGAGTATTGGCTGAAAATGGGGAAGGAGTTAAAGAAGGTTCTTAAGAGAATTAATCTCCATGGTTGAACCTTCAAACTTCATCCATAAGTATTTATCTTCTTCATGGTAGCAATTTGGAAAATTTTCAGCTTTTTGGTCAGATCAGCTTTCAAAAACTTCAGCCATTTTTCTCACTCAAATACTGCGAGAAAAATAGCCAACTTGTTCAGTTTGAAGACTGAAATCCTTGGCCAAAAATCGGACTACACAAAGCTGTGCAAACCAAGAAAAAAATCTTGGACAATTTCGCAGCTTAGCAGGCAAAAAACCAAGCTGTTTCTTCTAGCCTTTAAACTAGTAATTCACCTCTGTCTTTCCTCCATAAAGAAGGCTGGAAACCAGTCTTAAAGAACCCTCCAATACCTCTTCAAACTCACTACAAGTCAGCTGGAGCATTGCAGAAAAAACTACACAAAAATTCCAGCAAACCATTCGAATGAATAACCAGAAATTCCAGCCTTGCTCCCTCTTCAAACCTTGTCTGAAACTCACTTCAATTTTCTGTGAAACCAACCTTAGTCAGCCATGAACTGAACTTCATCACCTCCTCCATTGATCTGCACGAAATGAACACCATAGCCACTCCTTAAATTCCTCCATCAATTACTCCAATCAAGTTCCCAATTAGAATTCAAAATTTTAGCAAATTGCTCTATGAAAACTTCCATGAATTAAGCTTCAAATAACCAGAAATTCTCCCACCCTTACACTCAGAATTTCAGCCACCTTATAGCTTCTTCAAACCTCATTCATCTTAGCAAAACCCCAGCAAAATCCAGTCGGCCATAGCAGCTCTAAAGAACCTCCATCAATCAAACCACTCTACCATATCTTCTACCTTAATTCACTCCATGAATTACTCCTTTTGAAATTCAAATGATAAGATTTCCCTCTTCTTCCTAATCTAAAAATTCAATCACAAGAATCCCCTAACCATTCGGCCAACATCTTTCAGCAAAATTCATCTAGCTTTCTCTCCATTCTCTCCATTTCTTCAAGAACACCAAGAACACACACCACCATCCTCTAAGCCTAACACCACTCCAAACCTCTCCAATCCCTTCCAAAAACTCCAGATCACGTCTACTCACCCTCTAGAGTTCATTTCTGTATTTTATAACATCAAACATTGAAAACAAAATTCTACTATCGGATAAAAAACCAGAATTTTTCTTGAAGATTCAAGAACTCTCTCAAGGTAACCGAGAACGATTTTGATCATCTTCTTTCCGTTAATCTTTAAACATAATATACATGTTCTCTCTCTCGGCCAAAATGGTTATTTCAACCATAACCGTTTCTCTTCTTTTTCCTTGGACGATTCAAGCCTCCTACGCGTGTGGACCTCCTTGGATCTTCAACATGATTGTCATCAACTAAGTATTTCTCTTTAACCCTCTTTTCAATTCTAAAAATCATATCTTTTAGATGTTATTAGAAAAGGATAGGATATGATTGGAGATTGAGTATGTGTTTGTATGAAGGAGTTGAGATTAGAGCATGAGGATGTTTTGTCATGGTTAAGTGTTATGATATTTTGTAGTTTGTTGCATGCTCTTCATGTCGTGAGTAAGTATGGATGATTAAGCACGATAGATATTATGTCACCTTTAGTAAATAGGGTTTTATGTTATTGTATTCTTGTTAAAGCCATGTACATGATTATGCTTAGTAGAGATTTAGCCATATGCTAGTAGGTATGGATTTAAGCCTTTATTCATGAATAGAATGGTTTGATGATTGATGTTGGATTTTATGTTCATGATTATTGTTACCAATAGGAGAATTATGATCATGACCTTGTTGATCCTAAGATATTTTAACAAGCCAATTTTATTACGTTAATCAAAATTAAGACTATATTTTCCCTCAATAATTTCGAAAACCTTAAGAAGCCTTGGAGTTGGAATATTAAATAAAATAGTGAAATTTTAGCCAAATAAATGATATCTTCTGTTAAAAAAAATATATAAATATTTATATATAATAATATTAAATAAGGCCTTTTATATAAATAATAATAATAAGTAAAATATTGATCTAGTAGGGCATATACTCATAAATACTACTGAAATCTATTTATTATCTTTTGATCAAGATTTATTAAAATTTACTTATTATTTAATTTCATTTATTAGTTATTTTCTAACTATTAATTATTAATTAAGAGATTAGTAATAATTTATTATTTATTTTAATAATATAATCTAGGACTTAGGATCCTTCATCAAATAAACCCTAATTTATTAATAACAAAGATTTATATTTGAACCTATAACCTCTTAGTAATTATTTTACAACCCCTACTTATTTTATTATCAAGCTAAACTTATTTTTTTAATAAAACCTTTATCATCTAGCCTTTAAGCTTAGGACATTAGGGTCATGATCGTAATAAATTGAACTTGGATTATTTATAGAAGCGAATTTGGCTTGAGTTTAATTATGGCTTGTGTTTATCCTAGGCTGGGTTAGATCAGCTTTGAAAGATCTTTGATTTAGCTCGAGTAAAGGATCAAGTAAGCTCCTGCATAAAATTTATTTGATGACAAAAGATTATTATGGCAAGCCAAACGCGAAGTGTATGAACACTCATTTTGGGAAAGGCAATTAAAGACTATTTCCTTTCTTGTTTCAGTCAAACAAATCATTTGAAATCAACAAGCAGTTTTACTCAAACACCAAACTTCTTCTAAAACCAACTTTGACACGAGTTTTAGAAACCCTTAATTGCCATATCCAAATAAAGCAATGTTTTATCAGTTTTCTCTCAAATGGGACAATCAACATTGAGTACTCAATAAGGGTAGGCTAGTTGTACTAGTTTTGAAGAGCAAGATCGAGTCTTCTGGCAGGAGGCCACCTCCAGAAGATGAACTCAACTTGGAGAAGCGACAGTACTACTTAGTCATGCCGGTCCGAGCTAATAAGTTTCAGTCATGTGGACTGTGTGTTTCCAGAGTGGACAACTGATATGTTTGGGTATAGAGAAGGAGGAGTATCTTACTTGGTAAGTTGTACACCTACCTTTTGTCAGTCTGTACAAAGTGTGACATTCTGACCGTTGTATAGTTATGGGCCTAACGTGTGGTAACCACTGGTCGCCCTTTTGAGTGGTTGATTTTATTGTGCATACGTATGGTTGGAAAAGCAAAACGCCACTCATTATTTTTAACATTGTCTAATGCTTGCCAGTACTTTTTCTTATGAAGTTTTTACAACTTGCATACATGAATTGTTTTACTTGAACACTCAAAGCACAGACGGACTTACTGAGATTTTTATCTCATCACCTTTTATGCCATGTTTCAGGTTGATCCTGCTGTGGGGATGAGTAGTTAGAATGTTGCCTGCTTGAAAACTCTTGTTGTTTATTTTATATGTTGCTTTGAGAGCTGATAGTGAACAATGTATTTTGGATTTGTTCTTGAATTTTTAGGTTGTAATAAGTTTTAATTTTAAAGTATTGTTTTATTTTCGTTTGTGTATCCTAGTTATAAAGACTTCATGTCTTTTGGACGAGGCGACATCTCCAGCCCTGTTGGGCCTAGCTAGTGGGGTGTTACACTGGGCTTTTGTCGAATCCCCATCTCATAAGGTGTTCTAGGCACTGACTTAGAAGACACCAAGTTCAGAATATATGCTGCTGTTTCCAGAGCATATCCCCAAAAAGAAATAGGAAGAGTCACATGGCTCATCATGCTTCTGACTATTTCCATCAACTTTCTATTTCTTCTCTCAACTACTCCATTCTATTGGGGAGTCCCAGGTGCAGTTAACTGAGATACTATATTATAATATGTCAAGTAGTTCTTGAATTCACTAAGGAGATACTCTCTACCAAGATCCGATCTTAGCTTATTGATTAGTTGACCTGGTTAGTGCTCCACCTTAGCCTTAAACTCCTTGAATATATCAAAGGAGTCAGACTTGTGCCTTGTCAAGTAAATATAACTAGAACGCGAGTGATCATCTGTGAACGTGATAAAGTAATTATAACCTCCTCTAGCCAGTGAAGGCATAAGACCACAAATATCAATACGAACTAACTCTAATATTTTCTTGGCCCTTTCTGCCTTTTGAGTAATGGACATTTTGATCATTTTACCCTTAAGACAAGATTCAGCATTCCCCCAATTCTAATGAGTCTAAAGACCCATTTTGGATTAACCTCTGAATTCGATTAGGATTTATATGTCTTAATCTCAAGTGCCATAAATAAGAGTTGTTTGATGTGGCCTTTCTCTTCTTATTATTAGGTTCTATCTGAGTATTATTTATTTGACAATTAATAGGATTAATATAGAAAAGATTCCCATACATGTTTCCAGAACAAATAATATTTTTCATTTCTATTAATTGAAATACCAGAATGAAAAGAAACAAAATATATTTTATTATTCAATTAAGAAACTAAAACCAAATTTTGTTTAAAACTAGAAACATATAAAATATCTTTCAAAAATAAAACCCTATTACAATCAAATAATAGCTCTAAGTCTCCCACTGCTTTAGCCCATACTTGTACTTTATTGGCTACTCTAAGTCCATGCTTTTTTCTACTGAGTCGCCTTATCTTGCTGAACCCCTGCAAGGACTTACATATATGGTTAGTAGCTCTGGAATCAACAATCCAAGTGGTTGATGACCCAACCATCAAAATAGACTCTAAGTAAAGAGCAATACCTTAACAGAATTTGGCTATGAAGTCCGGACAATCCTTTTTGAAGTGCCCCTTCTTACCATATTTGAAACACTTGCCCTTGGGCTTATTGTTGGGCTTAAATGGACTGGGCTTAGATGGCTTGGGCTGGGCCCCTGCATTGTTCTAGGCTTTCTTCGTTTTGAACTTCTTGGGTTTAGGCTCAGTTCTAGAAGATGACCCAAAGTGAGTAACTAAAATCTTTGAGTTAGGCTTCATAATTTTTTCTGTAGCTTGAAACTCCTTCATCAACTTTAGCAAAGACATACTCAACTTGTTGATATTATAATTTAACTTGAACTTAGAGTATGATTTTGTCAAAGTCTCAAGAACCATATCAATTTGGTTTTTGGAATTGATTGCTGCCCTTAGGACCTCGACCTCTTCAAAGTGGGCAATCATCTTGAGTATATGTTCACTAACCGATGCCTCCTCAGCCATCCTAGTGTTGATGATTCTCTAAGAGCTTCCTGCCTTGCAGGCTGGCTCTTGTCAGCAAACATGTTGCGCAACGAAACCTCGATGTCATATCTAGGTGACTTCAGTTTCTAAAAATTCAAGGGATAGAGCAGAAAAAATCAATATTTTATCCATATTATTTCTTTTTAGTTTATTCAAGTGTTGTAGTTGTATGTTATTAACCAATGGATGAATGCTACAATTCTATTTTTTCTGTGGAACTAGGAAAATGCTCTTCAGAGTTTGGTTTTGTGATGGCTCATATATTATTGCTAAATGTAAAAGTTTTCTTTTGGTGATAAGATGATAGATGTTGAGGAAACTTTTAGGCTATATTTAGTTAGATATGGAGTGTATTTCATAAAAAATGTTTGCGTTCGAGTTACTTATTTTCTTCAAGTTGAAGGATAATATCAAACAAAAGTTCTCATTATTATACGCTTGTCAAATAAAACCTTAACCTACCATGAGCTATCTATAGCTGTGCATTGAGTATTTTCCAACTTTCTTAAAGTGGAAATTATTGGTTGTACGCTATTACTAACTTCTGTTTTTCCAAGACCATGGTATCTAAATATGTTGATATAGTTTAAGAAAAGGTCTTTTCTATGTTTGATTGTTAATGCTATATTTTTCCTTTGCTTTTTCATTCTTTTATCATAGGTTTGAGTACCACTTTCTAATGTTTTTTTTGGCTCAGGTATGGGACATTAGGCAACACTGTTGCATCAATTCTTTCATCTTTTCCTATTTGAGTCTATAGTTCTATCAAAACTTTATTAACTTCAAGTAGAAATTGGAGTTAATGAGAATGGGGTATTTGTTTGGTGTTGGATTTAAAGGTGTTCAATATGCTTGTGTTGGAATTTCTAAAAGCACTTTTAGGTTAGTTTTTGCTATGGCAGTCATGCAAAGCAATCTTTTACATGCTTAAATGTTTTTTTTTCCCAATGTACTTCTGGATATAGAATGAAGACTTCATATTAATTCTTTAATTCTAAAGCTGAGAAGTTTGTGATGAAGATTGTGCTATAAAACTTTGTTTCTCCCTCCCTCTCTACTGTGTATCATCTCATGTTTTTTTTTTCTCAAAAAGCACATCAGGAGCGAAGGTTTTAGGCATATTCTGCATGATACTCAAACTACTGATGCTAAATGATAAATGAAACTCACTATAACATAGTGAATCAATATGACACTCAATATGACATAGTGAATCATCTGTGAAGAAGACCATAGAAAAGATACTGGTTTGTCTTGGGCATGAGTGAGATTGTCTTGTGGGAGATATGAACATGATTTAGGAGTAGCATATAGTGGTAACAAAATACGGTATCTCTAACATTGATATTTCATGTTTGTGTTTGATGTAAGCCAAGAATATGGTCATGCACTTGTAGAAGACCACATCCTCATTGGATCATGTAATATCTGAAGATTGACTAGCACAATGTTTAGAGTCAATTCAGTGACATTTGTTTTCTAGAATTTAACAATTAGTCTCTAGTTATTGTTCTATGTTGGAATAACATGCATAGATTACATATTCTGCTTGTTGACTTAGTTTTTGCCATACTGAATTCCAGGTATTTTGTAAGGTTGTCTCTCCACTGATTTATTCTATTCTAGCTGGTATGGTGCTTGTAAAACCTCACCTAAACCTACCCTAGATTTTGTGGGATAGGATGCATATCATATCATATTACATAAAAATATATTTCTTAGATGAATTCGTGTGCCTTAGAATTGTGATATATGGGTTATATGGTTTATATATGCTCGTTGTGTATTGAGGGTAATTATAGAATTTTACTTGATGATGAATTAGGAAGAGGCTTGAAATTTAGAAAGGAAGAGAATTAGGTTGGAAAAATAAGGACAAAAATTAATGTGGTTAAGTGGTTAGAGCTTTGTAGTTAATCTCTAAGGTCTTGAGTTCCCATCAACTAAGTATTATTTTGAATTATCCTAACTAATATTTGAATTTTCTTCTTACATTCCATGAAGCTAGGGATGTTGTCTTGGGGAAGACACAATGGCAATGTCTTAACCATGTGATCTTGTCCTAAAAGAAAATCCAGAAGAATTCTAACCTCCACCATTTTAGCAATCCATGTCCTAACCTATTTAAATTTAAAATACTCCTATTTCTTTAATCCTTTTCATTCTCTAATAAATGTCTTGGATAAATCGTGGACTTGAATTTTGAAGGAAAATTCTAGCTCTTGAGATAGGAGATGACCGAAATATAGGAGGAAAAATAGCTAGGTGGTTTCCAAAAAACTCAGCATAGTTTCTTCTTCAAAGAACTATGCCTTGGTTGTTCTTGTTTTGGTATAAATTTGGATTTTTTTCCAGCATTCCTTCTTTGCTGGATTTCTGAAAATTGCAGCACATTTGCCTATTCATTTCTTGCTAGCAAGCAACCATTTTCGTGTGAGTAAGAGGCTGAAATTCCTTGGAAATTCGCTGCTCATATGATCACACCAAACAAGAAAATTTTCCAGCAAACTACCAAGTGTTTAGTCATGGAGATTGAGTAATCAACCCATGCATAAGATCACCTAAAATTCTCCCTTTTCTTCTCCAAGATGGTGGCTGAAAAACCACCATTAATGGACCTTCAAACACTCCTATTTTCCAGCTGCAATTTCATTTAAAATAATTCAAAATTTCTGCTATTAAATCATTCCATATTCTAAGAGTTCTTATAGCTAAATTCTAGAATTTTTTTCCAGCTTGCATAGCAAAGGTAAAAACTAATTTCTTCTTCACTCACCTTCATCATTTCGGCCACCTTGAAGCTATAGCTGAACATCTTGTCTTCTTCATCAACCTTGGCCACTAGAGCACCATTAAACCACCTCAAACCTCTCATAACTTCACTCTATTTAAAATTTTTCAAACTTGAAAATTAAATCCCACCTTTTACTCCCTGAAACTATCATCTAGCTAGACTAGTAAACCAAAAATTGTTCCCCTCTTGTACAACCATTTTCGGCCAGCACTAAGGCTGGGATAATCCTCTATTTCACAACCAAAACATAGCTAGACTAGCAACCCACCATTGAAGGACTAGAGACCTTCAAGAAGAAATCACCATTAACAAATCTTCTACCTCAAAAACCTCCACTTTTCCCTCATTTTGAAATTCAAACTAGCTTAAGTCTCTCTCTCCCTTGGATAACCGAAACTCCTTCCTCCTAGCAAGGCCATTCGGCCATCACTCACCAAAGCTCACTTGTCTTTTTCTCTCAAATTTCTCCTGTGTTCTCAAGAATACCAATAATACACACTACATTTCTTCAACCTTTAGTCACTCCTAATCATCCCAAATCACCCCAAAATCTCTCAAATCAACTAGGATTCAACCTATACTCATCCTTGGTATACTCTATAACACTAAAACAACCAAAATTGGTCTCTCTTTCGGATCAAACGTGCCATTTTGTCCAAGACAAGAAGAACACCAAAAAGGTAAGATAGGACCAATCATTTTATTCTTCTTCTCTTCTTCACCTTCCTTTCTTCGCCACCTTAACCCCCCTCCCCTCCTCTCTCTCTCTCTCTCTCTCTCGGCCGATCCATTGGTGGCCATCGTTGAACAACCTCAATCAATAGAAGACTCATCAAGGCTTAAGGGTCTTCATTTGACAAGACAAAATCTTCGACTCCAACGATCATCAAACAAGTATTTCTACTATAACCGTGTTCTTATTTTCAAACTTAAGACTTCTAGACGATGAAATTAATATGTTGATTTAATATTGTTGGGATGGAGATATGTATGTGGGTGAAGGGAATAATTTTAAGATATGAAGATTGAAATGGATATTGAGGCTTATGAATTATTGTTGGATTATGCTTTAAAATCATTATATGCTCATTAGTACATGGTGATTGGAGGCTTTATATCACTAGTATAGATGTTTTGATGAATGATGGAAATGTTACCACCATTGTTTTGATTATGCTCCCATGATGTTGTTTTTGTCACCAAATGCCTTGTTAATAATATTATTAGTATAATATTACCCTTGTTGTGATAAATATTATTACAAGTCTATTTTTGCACAAATCAACATTTTATTTATTGAATATACGTGTGTATAAATATATACATATATATATATATATATATATATATGTATGTATGTATGTATGTACACACAAACACATGCACGCACGCACGCACGCACATTACCTTTCTAAATTTTTAACACTAGTAATATCACTATGGCCATTAAAAATTATTATCAGAGCTAATTTTTACTTCTACTACTACTACTACTACTACTACTACTACTACTACTACTATTATTATTATTATCATTAATACTGTTAGTATCGTTATTTAATTTAATTTATTAATTTTGATCAACATTAACATTTTCAGAATTAATAATTACTTAAAACATTATTATTTCATTAGATAAACAAATAGCAATATTTTTTTATTAAGCATTATTAAATATAAATAATAATATATTAGAATTAATTAATATCAATATCTTTTATATTCATATTATCATTGACTATTCTTAGTAAAGCTTTTAGCTATATTTATGTATCATTTGTAATGATAAATAATAATAATAATAATAATAATAATAATAATAATAATTTATTAATATTATTTATTTATTATTTATTACTAATATTTTTTATTATCTATAATTAATATTATTATTGTTTAATAAATAATTATTGTTATAATTTATTATTTATTATTAATAACACCTATTTATATTGGCATACCAAATTATTCTTATTCTATAAATTAATAACAAACCCCCAAATACCTTATCAATTAATTTTAGAACTCCTAAGACATTATTGTAGTAACTGGATGATGTTGTAGCTAGTTGAGCTTAAGCATGTTAGGTTGGGAGTTATTTATTTGGTCAATTGTTGCTTGGTTATGAACCATTGATGACTTATACCCTCTATTTACCCCAGGTGAGGGTAGATTGCCTTGAGCCAACTTGGAAGACTATTGTGTCAAGGGAAAACAAGAGATCAGGTAAATCCTTGCATAAAGCTGTTTGAAGATCAAAATCACTTCGATAAGTCAAAACGTGATGTATACATGGAAATATACTCGGGATGCAATTGTGGACAATTTTCTTTTCTTTTTCCATTCCATCAAAATTTTTCAAGTTGAGCAAGCAACTTTAAACAAAATGCTAGACTTTTCCTAAAAACTAACTTTGACAAGAATTTTGTAATCCATAATTGCTCTTTCAAAGAAAACAGATTGGATAATTCTTCTTTTTCCAAAATGGATAAATACAACGTTGAGTACTCAATAAGGGTAGACTACTAGGATTAGTCTTTGAAGGGTTGGGATAAGTCTCTCAGTAGGTGGCCACCTCTGAGGGGTAGGTCCTTCCCGGATAGGATGTTAGTTATGTAGATCATACCAGTTCGAGTTAGCAAGTACAGTTCAAGTGAGCTGTATATTTTTGGAATGGATAATCGATAAGTTTAGGTGTAGATACGGAGGAATATCTCACCTGATGGGCCGTATACCTATCTTGTGTTAGAATGCACAAAGTGTGGCATCTTAAACATTTTTTTGTCATGGTGCACAAAGTGTGGTGCCATGTCCATTTCTTTTGAGTTGTTGCTTTTATTTTATACAACATATGACATTCGAATGGAAAACACCACTCCTCACTTTTTGAAATTCATCTGTGACTTGCCAGCATTTTACTTTTATAAATGTTTCTCAACTTGCTTACATAAACTGTTTCGCCCTGAAACACCCTAAGCACACGTGGGCTTACTGAGATTTATTTCTCACCACCTTATTATACCATGTTTTAGGTCAATCCTACTGCAAAGGTTGAATGATTAGTGTTGCCTTTCAATAAAGACTTATTTTAATTGTATTTCATTTTGAGAGACTCTAGTTGACATTTGTTTGTTTTGAGACTTATTCATGTATTGTTTTGATTTGTAAAAACTTTAAATTTGGATCGTTTCTTTTGAGAGTCCTAGTTATACCCCTTGTCCTTAGGACGGGGCAACATCCCCAGTCCTATTAGGGTACATAGGTAGTAGGGTGTTACAGTGCTAATGAATGAGAAAAAGAATTTTAAGTTTACAACCGAAGTACAACCTTTACGGCTTGCCAAATGGGATAATGATGATAGGATCAGCTTCTTCCTCAGAGAAAGGTAGTATCTCTTTATCTGAAATGAGGTAGAAAAACTAGAGGCTGGCTTTGGGATAGGAAAATAGGAATTTAGCAATGCATTATGGCTTATGAGGTATTATTTGTTTGAGTATTTTTGACAGAATACAAAGGATATGATTTCCACCATGATGATGAGTGTTTTGGCTATATTGCAGGAACTACACTTTATGTGGTTTTGAGAGCATGGCAAACAAGATAGCATCTCGTAAATATTCTGTTTTTGGGTGCCTGCCTTTGTCATATTCGGAAAATGAATTCTAGAATGAAATGACACGCGGAAAGAAGGGAATAGTTGAGTATGGAATTAATGTAGATGGTAGTGCTTTCTCTATTAGCCTACAGGACAAGGATTTTACTAGAAATGACACTATCTATTTTGTGTATTAGTCCATGTAGCACTGTCATTGTTCAACATCAAGAATGTCTTTTATTCCTTGACAAATGTAATATTACTGAATTATATAAATGTAACATTACTTACTCTTGTATATGTAATATTATCCATATTCAGTGATTGACGAGATTATATTATCCATATTATTTTATCCATATTTAGTGATTGAGGAGATTATATTTATAATTGGTGTTAGTTTTGTTGAGGAGATTTAGATGATTTAATTGTTGAAATTTGATTTGGTTGGTTTGAAATTGTAGGTGTATAGGCTTAAATATGTAGGATATTAATTTTTTTTAAAAAAAATTAACCATATACGACGGCTAAAAATCGTCACATTTGTTATGCAATAATCTAAATACGACAGTCTAAACCATCACAATTGCTAATATTACATATGACAGTCTAACCGTTGCAATTACCGAATCAAATACGACAGATGGACCGTCGCAAATACTAAAAAATACGACGGTTTGAACTATCTATTAAACCATCAAATATGATGGTTTGGACCGTTGTATTTGTCTAGTAATTGAGATGGTTTGCCTATATATACGACGGTTTCCACATTTAATTCCTGGATTGATTTAATACGGCCTTTTGCATGGTTATCGTATTAAGTAAATACGACGGTTTTTTGTCCATCTTAAGCTAAAAACGATGACATTATTTACGACGGTAAAAAAAATCCTTGTTTGACCGTCACATTAAGTAAAAATGATGGTTTGAGCTCAAATACGACGGTTTTTTGGCCATCATATTTGGCCTAGTTTTTAGTAGTGGGAATAGCATTTTAAGTCCATTTCTTTACATTTTGAGTTATATAAAACCTTGTTATGCTTTGAGTAATGTGTTGTTTCAGTGTAGGTGATTAGGACTAGTGGAGGCTATCCTTGTGCAATCTACTTCTATATACGAGGTGAGTCTTAGTTACTTTAAAACACAGTTTTGCACATAGTTTTTACTACAACTTTACATAGAAATTTTAAAGTGTGCATTTCTTATTCTCTTTTTGAAACCCAACCTAATGATTCAGATTTTGAAGATTGGTATGTCATTTTATTCCCCTTTATGAACCCCCTCAATTATCCAATGACTTTCTTAAAGATTCAGTAGCACATATACATGAACTATCCCTTCTTTACACCTTTTGGACAAATTTGACTATTTTACCCCTGTTTTCTCTTCTCAACAACATCACATACTTCCAAAACACTTCATACACCCTATAAAATACGCTTTAGCCTTTTTCAACCCTTGATCTTTAAAATCATAAAAAAGGATTCGAAAGTTGCATGCAAGCCCGGAAAATGAGATTTTCTTCAAATTACACTCGGGATGAGTAGATGTAACAGTGAAGACGTTGAGTACTTGGCGGGGGCTTTTTCTTTCTGTACTAACTCTTGTTGGAAATAGATCGATCCAAGTAATTTGCTCAGTTCTGGAATTCATCTTACTCTAAACGGGGTGACAGGGCATTAAAATTAGCCATCGCTGGCTAGCCTTTCCCCCCCCCCCCTCCCCCCCAGCATTTGCCTATTGTGAAATTTGGGTTGTTCATGGTTTACTGAGCAGGGACACTTAGTGTGTTCAATCCCTTACTGCCTCAATGGCAATTAACATCAAGATTGGGAACTTTGGGGTTATGGTAGCAAGTAAAAGATTTGGGATATTCAGGTAAGGTGCATAATAGTTCTTACTACTCCGGTAGAATACGGTTGAGTGCAAGAATCACACAATAAACCATACTGTTGAAGGCAAAGCCTTTATGGGACTTTATACGCAGGTCATCCTTGTATTAAGAGAAGAGCCTATTTTCTAAAACTACGGGGCAAGGTTTTGACACAACAACACCAACATCTGAACATACATTGATTTTGAGAATTTCTAAAAGTTTTGTTTCTTATCAGTGTTAGCAATATAATTTGAGCATGCATGTTTATAATAAAAACCACGAGCACACACTAGACTTATTGAGTAATTCACTCACACATTTTATTTTGATTTCTTTTTTTAGGAACTAGTTGTGTGGATTTTTGCTCGTCCGAACTACGCACCTGGTGTGGCATTATTGGGATTATAGTTATGTATATAGTCTTTTGGTCAGCTTATATTTCACTGACTTGGATGTTATGTATATTTTTATTTTTTTTAATTAGTTGGTTTGTAACAAATAACCCTCAATGTAAATTATTTTGATGTAAATATATCTCTAGTTCTCTTTCTTTTAAGTTAAATTTTGTTATAAAGACCCCTTCTTTGGGAGATTAGATGAGGAGACACCCATATTTTACAGGTTAAATTAAGTAATAGAATTAGAGGTGTTACAATTGGTGTTAGAGCTATAAGTTAGTGCTTTTAGCTGACTCATTTATACGTTCTTTTGCTATTTTTAGGTGTACGAATGGCAGAAGTGAAGGGTGGATCGTGGCCATAGAAGTAAACAGAAACAACAGTAATCAATCAGAAAAATAACAACGGAAGCCTTTTTTGTTTTAAAAATAATACCTTTGCATTTCTGCTTAGGTGGAATAGGTGATTTTGGTTGACCAACTAGAGGTTACGTAGATGTATACTTCAGCGAATGGCCTGCCAATCTGCGGCTTCTCCTAGGCATAAACGCAACCCTCTCAATATTCCAAAATATGACCCAGCCAAATCTCAGTCGGTGAAAACTCTACAGGACAAGAAAAACTATCTAATCTCTTGACCAACTACAAAAAAATAGTACCAAGACAATGTGTTTTTCTACTTGTGTGTCTTTTTGAAGAAACAAGTTGACACACCCAAGAAAACCCTAAGAGAGAATAGACATGAGAAAAACTAGATGAGCTCTGGTTGTTATTATTGATTTTTGAAATTGAGAGAGCCAGACTATACCACAAGTTCGGTTTTATCCCTAATTCAAAAACCTCTTAACCAGCTCAATCTTTTTTCGTGTGAACAACCGTAGGCATGCATGTTTAGCCCTAAGCTAAACAGGCTTGAGCCTAGCCTATTGGACCTTGTTCTAAGCTATTAGGCCAAATTAATTATTTAAACTAGGATAAATATAAGCCTAATAAATAGTTAATTATACAACCCAAATAAACCAGTCCAATACCATAATCTATCATAGTTTAGACCCAGGTTAATTCTAATTATTCAATTCGGGCTCCAGCCCTAACTATTAATTAACCCACTAAACTAATTAATTAATTCTCTCTTTGGACTTTTTATTTTATTCTAACCTAATAAATAAATCAAGCTAGTTGAATAAAATAAAATCCATTTTATTTAAGATAAATTTCTTGACCCAAAATTAATTAGGACTTATGGGCTATTTCGGGGACTAAAAGACACATCACATTGGCTACTAAAATGACCAAAATACCCCAGCTACGTAAATATCTTTATTTTGCTATTTTAAATATTTTCTAATATCATCATAAGAAAATATTGACCCCAAGGACAATGTTGCGCTAGCAAAGTCTCCGACCTACATGTGTTATTATAAATATACCCCTCTACGTAATGCCATATATTCAAAGAGGAAAAGTGTACTAACACCTTTCTAAATGACATTTACCATCCTTAGACCTCTAATCCAATGATCTATAACTTCCTAGAATGTTTCTGCTTTCCAAGGAAATTACCCTAAAGTAAACATCCAAGTTATGTTCCCCAGAGACTTGGATTCTTAGATTATTCGAACAGTCATAAGGGGCGATATAGTATGGAAGCTATCTTGTACTAGTTTGTCTTAACTAACTAGTCACATATACCTAACATATAAGTATATTGGTCCTACAACAGAACCTCAAGTATAGTATATCAAAGTATATACTTCCAATTTCGCCAGACCAACAACCTATATTATTAAGCGTAGGGTATAAGTCCATGCTATAGCAGTTGTAGTCTAGGTTTCTACCATATAGTTCTTTTAGAAACTACTATTACAGGTCCAATTCTAATTATTCAAAATACGTTCATGTTATGAAGTGAGGGGACTATTCACTGGGTAAAGGTAAGCCATTCCCTACCTGGAATTCATAACATAGTATCTTTATCATGATGAGATTCTTATTCTCATAATCTGGTTAAGAACAATAGTTTTTGTGTTAAACAACTTGCGATCTATACCTCATTGTGGAAGGGCACCATTCACATGGATCGTTTACTTAAACATAATGGGTTTTTCCCAGCGAAATCATGCACAAATTAAATTTAGAAAACAAAAACAAATTGTGAGAATAAAACTTTTATTATTTTAATCAAAATTACATCAGAAATACAATCTTAATGGGCATACATTCCAACAATCTCTCGTTTGCACTCAAGACTATGTAAGTCCATAGGTATCCACCCCTATTACATCTAAGTGTTTTCTAAAGACTCTCATAGCCAAAGGCTTGGTGAATGAATCTGCTAGATTATTCTCTGAGGCAATTTGTTCCATTACAATTTTTCGGCTCTGAATAAATTCTCAGCTCAGATGGTACTTCGTTTCTATATACTTTTCTTTTTGTGGTTTCTTGGTTCTTTGGATTGCAATACTGTGCCTGTGTTGTTGTAATACAACGCAATTAGCTTGTCTATTCGTGACATGACTCCAAGTCTTGTGAGGAAATTCTAGAGCCAGACTGCTTCCATGGATGTATCCAAATCCGCAACATACTTAGCTTCTGTGGTTGAGTCAGCAATGCAAGATTATATAATATTCCTCCATGAAATAGCTCCTCCAAAGAAGGTGAAGACAAATCTACTAGTGGATTTTATCTCATCTTTATCTGCCTGGAAGTCTAAGTCTGTGTATCTTGTAGGAACTAAGTTATTAACCCTATAAACCAGCATATAATCTCTTATTCTCTTGAGGTATTTGAGAATATGCTTTATGGCTTGCCAATTAAACTCCCCGGGGTTTGATTGATATTTGCTGACTAAGCCTACAGCAAAGATGGTGTACATAAGACTTCTCACAACCAAAGCATAGCGAATCCTACTCATCTGGTCTTTCTCTTCTTGAGACTTAGGATAGTATTTTAAAGAAAGAGACAACCTATGTTTGTAAGGGACTAGTGCTCCTTTGCATGGGTCCATGTTGAAATTGGCCAACGTCTTCTCAATATATGTGGCTTGGGATAAACCTAACATTCTCAACTTCCTATTTCTAAGAAGCTTAATATCGAGGATATAACTGGCTTCTCCCAAGTCCTTCATATTAAATTGACTAGACAACCAAAACTTAGTAGATGCCAATATCCCTACATCATTCCCAATGAGTAGAATGTCATCTACATATAATATAAGAAAAACCACATTAATTCCTTCTAGTATCCTGTACACGCATAGTTCATTCTCGTTTTGAGTGAAACTTTAAGACTTTACAGTCTTATCAAAATGAATGTTCCATACCCTCGATGCCTGCTTAAGTCCATAAATAGACTTTTTAAGCTTACAAACTATATGTTCTAGGCTTTTAGCAATAAAGCTCTCCGGTTGGAATATATAAATGTCTTCGCTTAGATGGCTATTAAGAAAATTCATCTTGATATCTATTTACCATATCTCGTAGTTATAATGACATGCAATGTGGCAAGGAGGATACAGGAAGACTTAAGCATGGCTACTGGGAAAAAGGTTTCTCATAATCATTTCCTTTTTTTGAGTATACCCTTTCACTACAAGCCTAGCTTTGAAGGTTTTTACCTTTCTATTTGCACATTTCTTCCTCTTGTATATCCATTTACATGTACCTTATGGGTTTTATCCCTTCAAGGTAAGCTATAAGATCCCAAATCTGATTAAAGTATATAGACTTAATCTCAGCTTTTATTACTTTATGCAAGAGGTCTACATCGGCATTAGTAATAACCTCACCATATCTAGTTGGATCTTGTTTCAGATGGTCAAAGACTAGGTAAAAAACCTCTCATGTCTATCTTTCTAGAACCCTAGACATCTTCTCATTATGACGAGGCTCCTTTTGTATAGGTTCCTGAGGTTGTGATACTTCTTGTTCCATAATAGGGTTAGAAGAAGTTAATTTAGAAGAAAACTTATCCTCGAGTTCCATCCTATATGAACCTTTTGTAGATGGACTTTGATCGTCTTCTTAGCACCTAGCATTAGTACTTACCAGTTCTTTATGCTTCTTGGGATGATAAAAGTAATTACTTTTTGTTCCTTTTGGATACCCAACAAAGTAGCATAATTCTGATATTGGTTCTAGCTTGTCTCCCATGATCAGTATATAAGTTGGACAACCTGATATTCTGAGATGGTTCAGATTTAGCTTACACCCAATCCACATCTCATTGGGCGTCTTAGGTACCGACTTGGAAGGTACCAAGTTCAGAATATTTGCTGTTGTTTCCAGGACATATCTAGAAAAAGAAACTAGAAGAAAAGCATGAGACATCATGCTTTTGACTATTTCCAACAACGTCTTGTTCCTTCTCTCAACTACTCTATTCTGCTAGGACGTTCCCAGTACAGAGAGCTGAGATACTATCTCATGATGTACTATATAATCATTGAATTTACTGAGAAGGTACTCTTCACCATGATCCGATCATAAGGTTTTGATCAGTTTACCTGTTTAATGTTCCACTTCAACCTTAAACTCTTTGAACTTGTTAAATGAGTCAGACTTGCACCTCATCAGGTAACGTAACCGTAAGGGTACAACCATCCGTGAAAGTGATGAATTGCTCAAACCCTCCTCTCGCTGATATAGATAATGGACCACACACATTAGTGTGTACAAGACTCAATAGCTCCTTTGCTCTATCTGCCTTTTGGGTAAAATACCTTTCAGTCATCTTCCCCATTAGGCAAGATTCACACTGAGGCTAACTTTTCAATCTCAATGAGCCTAAAGGCCTATCATGGATTAAGCTCTAAATCCTGGTTGAGTTAATGTAACCCAATCTTAGATGCTATAGATAAGAGTTATTAATATTGGTCTTTCTCTTCCTATTTGAAGGTTCATTTTGAGTGTTATTTAATGGATTGTTAATAGAATTTATGAAGAACAAGTTTCCATACATGTGCCCAGTATATAAACTTCTCCATTTCTACTATAGTAATACCAGAATGGAAAGATACAGAATAACCATGATTTATTAGTCTTGCAATTGAAATCAAATTCTATCTAATATAAGGTACATATAATATATCTGCTAGGAATTCTTCATGAAATGTCATAGTTGCGCAGTGGAAAAAAAATAAGAATTCCAACCTAAGGATCACATTTATGCGTCAAAAGGGATTAAAACGGCAGAGATCATACCTTGCATGAAGCCTCTGAGAAACAAAATTTATCTGATCAACTAGTGTGCTATGAGGTGCGATCTAGCAAACTCTCATTCATTCCATCAAAACACTAAATCTCAAGAATAGAGATTTCTCTAACATAAAATCCACATGAGAATGGTGCTCAAGAAACACCAAATTTTCTATGCTAGCAAAAACAATTGGTGGCGAGGGTTTCAATGTTTTTGAAGAAGAAGAACACAAACGGAGTTCTCAGTTTTCCAAAATAAAACCTCCGTGTGTATGTAATTACAAAAACTATAAAAACACAAAGCGAATATATATATATATATATATATATATATATATATATCATATATATATTTTTCCTTCATTATTTTGGTAATCAGAATCCATATCAATCATGAATTCTTAATTACCAATTGTTATTATAATTTTTGTTAATTATAATATGCCCATAAATTATAACTAATTATAATTTGATCACAATAACTTTTTCTTCTCACAATCAACCCTGTAATGTTATCAAATAACATCTTGAGCACTCAATTCTCTATTATGTGTGACCTATTAGGTTTCCCGGTCTATTGGTAGTAAAATATGAATTAATCTAAACGTCTTTAAGATTAATAATCCTTAATAATTTTATACAACAGAACATAAGTGGTATCTACCAACATATTATGACCGTCCAAAAGTCCAGAAAGTCAAGTGACTGGACAAGAACTTTTCAATAACAAACAATAGTGCAACAAACTCCTTTCACCATACAATATCTCATTCGGTTTGGAGTACGGAATTAGTTCCAACTCCTTCTGAATAATAAATTAACTCTAGCTTGAATATTTCAATACTTGTTCCTGGAATCAACTACTCAACGTATGTATCAATTGGAACCATTTCTAATATACAATCGCCTTGGCCAAGGACTTCTTAGGTAGTGATTCCTACATGTGGCCGTGAGATATTTGCTCATACTATTAGGAGTGATGAATCCTTTATTGATCCTCTCAACTACTTTCATTTTCTTCATATTGTACCAAATATCCATCCCGTAAGCAGTCTTGTCAGGACTCTAGAGATTGGAATCAAAGTCTAACACTTAGCAAATATAGTGCTTTGGAGATCTCAAGTCTAAGGATATTTGTACATTTGCTATAATGAGATTCTATCACTGGTACTAAATAATTATCCGTATGATTATCTCATAGTTAGGTCATCCAATGTACTTGTTCAAGTAACAAGCATTCGCGTGTTAACTTTGAGTATCACAATACTCACGGATGTGAGAACTACCACCTGATCAAATCTAAAAGTATAACACGTGCTAGTCTTAACGTATTAATGATGTCCTATCTCATTAATACTCTGACTAGGGAAAATTTAAGAATGAACACTATCTAGTGTTGTAGGAACCTAACATCATGATCTCTATCATGATTTTCTTAACACAGTGTTGCACTTGGTACTTTATCTAGCAGTTATTTTAACACAGTGTATGGGCACTACTTGGGCCCATACTTTGCTCTATTTTCTATGCGTAGTACCTGTTCGTCCTTTTGGAGTCTTTTTATCTTTTTAAACCCCTGCAAGGAGTTAGAGATATTGATGTATAAATTTTAGGTGTATAAAAATCATTGAATTTAAATCCATCCCTTAGTCAAGTTTTAATTAAAATATTAATCTCAAAATACACATACGAGCAAGTATACTCATCGCAAATATAGTATAGGGAATTAATGAGTATCGATCCTCAAAGGAACAAGTACACACTAATCACTTTTCATGCATTGTTTAAGAGACCAAATAAAGTGATAAGATAATAAAAATAAAAATAAAGAAAAATATGTACAACTCAAGAATGTAGAAATATACAATTTAGACAACTATCCTAGAATACATGATAATGAACCACTTAGCAATATCTCAATTAATCATCATCTTGGCATCGTGAAGGAATATAAAGTAAAATTCAAACATTTCTCAAGTCATGAATCCACTTATATAGACTCTACTTCTTTCCCAATCCATGGAATCACTATCTCTTGATTAAATTAGCAGATTTCCTAATTAAACCAAAACAACCAAAAGATGCAATAAACTCGATTCCTCATAAATTATCCGTATACTTTAGGTGATAATAAACATGAAATTAGTTAATAACCCTATACTTTAGGTGAAATAAATTAATCTTTGATCACTTTAGTTCTTCAATCTTAATTTCGTTTCCCAAGTCTATTAAGAATTTAACAAATATGAAATCAATATAATGTACTTCTAACATCGTTTCCCAAGTCAATTAGAAGAAAACGCATCAATAACCAACGACAACAAGTAATTAAATACCAAGAATGATAGAAAATTGGTCAAATAACTAAATTAACACAAAACCTTATTAAGTATCCCTTAACTCTTATAAAATATCTAAATCCATAAATCTCCATGTCAAGTTCAAATCTTTTAAGAGATTTTTTATGGATTAATTTTACCTTATTAAGAACTCAATAATTTCAAAAATTTCCTTTTAAAACTTTTAAAGAGACTTTGGTCTCAAGTTGTATTTGGCAAAAACATTTTCTTGTAAAAATAAATTAAAATAGTTTATCCTTTTAGCTTTACAAAAATATTTAAATCTAAAATATTCTTTATGTCAAGGATAAAATCCTTTACGAGAATAACCAAGGATTAATTTCTGATTTAAGCTAAAAATAATCACTTAATTAAACGAAATGTTTTTCTTTAAAAAAAAAAATCCCAATTGGTCTTGAGAAAATGTGCACATAGGTTTACCAAAGAAAATAGCATGCCAGAAAAATTGTAAACATTTTCATGCTTCTCTATTCTTTTAACCTAGGTGTCTAAATTGTAAAATTAAACACATTAATTAATTAATAGTCCTGTTTAATCCTAAATCACTTACTATTATTTTTTATGCAAAACATTCAAAGAATATGGACTAAGCAAAAAATAATAACTTCTCTTGGTATAGGAACCAAAACAGAAAAGAAAACTGCATGAAAATTACAAGGAAAAATAAAAAATTCCTCCATGGTCTTTATGCACTCGCTACACCGGATCACAATCCTTGCCTGAACCGCTGCCAGACCAGACCGGACCGAACTGCAGCTCGGTTAAAAGACCTAGCTGCGCCCTACTTCAAGGGTGGATCGCTGCCAGAGAAGCAAACAGAAACAACAGTAATCAATCAGAAAAAAAACAGTGGAAGCCTTTTCTATTTTAAAATAATATGTTTGCATTTTTGCTTAGATGGAACAAGTGATTCTAGTTGAACCACTGGAAGCTGCATAGATGTATGCTTCAGTGAATGGCTGCCAACCTCTGGCTTCTCTTGGGCATGAGCGCAACACTTCCAATCTTCCGAAATATGACCCAGCCAAATCTCACTTGAGGAAAACTCTATGGGATAAGAAAAACTATCTAGACTCTTGACCAACTGCTAAAAATAAGTACTAGAAGAATGTGTTTTTTTGCTTGTATGTCTTCTTGAAGAAAAAGTTGACATGCATAGGAAAACCCTAAGAGAGAACATACGTGAAAAAAACTAGGTGAGCTCTGATTGTTTTTATTGATTTTTGAAATCAAGAGAGCTAGACTATATCACAAGTCTAGTTTTTTCCTAATTTAAAAAATCCTTAACCAATTCAATCTCTTTTCATGTGAACTATGGTAGGCATGCACGTTTAGCCCTAAGCTAAATAGGCTTGAGCCTAGCCTATTGGAACTTGGTCTAGGCTATTGGGCCGAATTAATTATTTAAACTAGGACTAAATATAAGCCTAATAAATTATTATTATACAACCCAAATAAACCACTCTAACAACACTTAATCTATTATAATTTAGGCCCAGGTTAATTTTTATTATTCAATCAGGGCTCAAGCCTTGAAAATTAATTAACCCACTAAACTAATTAATTTTCAAGGCTTGAGCCCGGATTGAATAATAAAAATTAACCTGGGCCTAAACCCACTAAACTAATTAATTAATTCTCTCTTTTGGCTTTTTCATTTTATTCTAATCCAATAAATAAATCAGGCCACTTGAATAAAATAAAATCTATTTTCTTTAAGTTAATTTTCTTAACCCAAAATTAATTAGGACTTACGAGTTATTTTGAAGACTAAAAGACGCATCGCCTTGGCTATTAAATGACCAAAATACCCTTGCTAGATTAATAGTTATATTTTGTATTTTTAAATATTTTCTAATATCACCGTAAGAAAGTATTGACCCCGAAGACAATGTTGTGTTAGCAAAGTCTCTGACTTTCAGGTATTATGTCAAATATACCCCTCTACATAACGCCATACATTCAGAGAGGAGGAGTGTACTAATACCTATCTAAATAACATCTACCATCCTTGACCTCTAGTCCAACAATCTACGACTTCCTATAATGTTTTCACTTTCTAAGGGAGCTACCCTAAAGTAAACAACCAAGTCATGTTCCCCAGGGCCTTGGGTTATTAGATTATTCAAACAGTCACAAGGGGCGATATAGCGTAGAAGCTACCTTGTACGAGTTCGTCTTAACTAACTAGTCAGACGTACCTAACATACAAGTATATTGGTTCTATAATAGAATGTCAACTATAGTATATTAAAGTATAAACTTCTAGCTTCGCCAAACCACCAACCCATTCTTCAGCCATGGGGTATAAGTCCATGCTGTAGCAGCAATAGTCTATGTTTCTACCATATATTGCTTTTAGAAACTATTACTATAAGTCCAGTTCTACGTATTTAAAATACGCTCATGTTATGAAGTGAGAGGATTACTCATTGGCTAAAGGTAAGCCATTCCCTATGTTGGTATCTCATGCTCGTATCCTATATGGCGTAGCAGAAGAATAAAACGAGATACCATCCCAGGACCCACATATGTGTGGAAAACAAGATATAAAGATAACAAAGGTAATAGCTTTTACCTTTCTTTGATCGTCCGAAGAATAAAAATTTCTTCTTCAAGTCGAGGCGCAATCCAGCAATCTTCTTGATCAAACTCCACGAGAGTTGAAAGTCTAACCACTATAATCACAGTGTGTGATTATCTCTAACAGTAATCCACACAGAGGAATACTCAAGCACAAAAATTTCCTATGCTAGCAGAAAAAGATGGCGGCTAGGGTTTTTCAAGAACAATCGCGAGAGAGAGAGAAGAGAGAATTCGTGTGCCTTAGGGTTTAGAGTTATTTTCGTGTCTTACACTTAGCTAGGGTTTCGTGTGTTATTCCTATATCACACAAAAAATCCTACTCAAAATAGACTCCAATCTTAGAATTCTAAAACAGTTAGAATTCCTTAATTGTAATTGGAAATATCAAGTTCTCACAATTACAATTTAGACCATTAATTATAGCTAATTATAATTTGGCCACAACAACTTCTCTTTCTCGCAATTAACCCCACTATGTTATTGTTGACGTCAGCTTTGCCCAGCCGACATAACGGCTACTTGAACCAATGCCGATTGGACAAATTGGGACGAGCCGATGAAGTCAACATTTCAAGCAGCCGATGGTCATAGTCAACATCGGCACCACGGAACCGATAAGAAGGAAAATAGATTCTTGATCTTTCGGCGCAAGGAATTCTGCATGATCGGTGGAAGCATTCTTTGGCCGAAAGAAACTCCACGATCTGTTAGTGGCTCATTTACAACAAGTATAAAATGTGGAGCGTCACCTAGAATGAAGGACAACAAATCAAACCATCAACCAGCAGAATTTAATTTTCTTTTACCTCATCATCATTTCCAGCTTTCTAGTATAGAATCTTAGTTCTTTATAGCTTTCTCACTACTCTGTTATAGCTTCTCTTTACCAGCCTTGTTTACAGTTTTTCTTACAGCTTTTCTTACAACTTTCTGTTCATATTTTCAATATCGGACCTTTTTCTGTTCCATTAAGTCAATTAATACAAATATCATTCTATTCTCCAAGAAAAGTCCTTCCTTTTAGCATTCTCAGCCGACCTTCTTGAGCCCTTTCTATAGTAAGCTCAAGGAACCCAATCCCTGATTCAAAAAAGATCTGATACCATTTTCTGTTGCACCACATTGGATCATTTGTGTTTGTCGGATACGAAGTTGATTTCCGTTTGCATCGATTCCCTATTTTGACAGCAACACAGATTAGCACGCCCAGTGGGACCAGGGGTTAGTAGTCGCATGCTATTGTGGTCAGGGCGAACAATGGCAAATAATTCACAGCAGCCACAGGCATCGGAGACATCCGAGCGACCCCCAGTCCGTGCTCTCCGGGGAGTCTTTGACCCCTCAGTTACTACTACCAGTGGTACTCATGGTACTTCTGTGGAGCAAGGGGGTCAGTCATCGCCCCCACCATCGGCATCTCAGTCGTTGTCCACCTCGTTAACTGCCATTCGACATACTATGGAATAGTATACTGGCGAACTCTTGCAGGGGCTTATTCCATAATTTGCTACTATCTTTCGACCTCTGCTTTAGAATGAGCTTCAACAATTTGCGCAAAAACAAAATATGCAAACCTTTGTTCAGCTATCGGGGTATCATGCACCAGGAACAAACATAGCATCTGCATACCCTGTGCCATCGACTGATGGTGCACCCTCTCATGGCTCAGTACACCTCCTGTGAAGAGAAATGGGTTTCCCTGCTACCGGGGGGCATCAAGTTCCAGGAGTGATGGCTCAAAATACATTACCAGCAGAAGTGTTTCCAGGCAGAACTCCAGTCCCATTAACAGGGTTACCATCGATGCATGAAACAGTTCCGAGCCTGGTTAGGGGAAGCATGCAGCCCGTTGGGGGGCAGCCGAACTACTTTGTCCCTTATCCTCCTTCATACCCGGCACTCACAACGGTTAACCCAGGGCAAGGGATTGGAAGTACTGAACTGCCTATAGGACAGGGTCTCAGACCCGTCATGCAAAGTCTGTCACCTCAATTTCAACAGCCGTACTAACCGGTGGATGTGGGAGTGGAAACATTTCGACGACAGTCACGGGATCGGCTCGTATACCAAAAACCCTACCTTGAGTGGGTGGATGCCATGGCGGTACTTCCTCGAGGTTACAAATTTCCAGAATTTTCAACATTTTCTGGTGAAGACAATAAGTCTACCATAGAACACATTGGAAGATTCACGGCACAATGCAACGAGTTGGGAAACAATGAATGACATAAGTTACAATTGTTTTCATTATCTCTGACAGGAGCGGCATTCACTTGGTATGCCAATCTAGTTCCTAAGTCTGTATACTCATGGGCTGACATGGAGAGAATGTTCCACCAACGCTTCTTTAAGCCGGTGCCGGAAGTTTCTATCGCAGACCTGTTGGCCATCAGACAAAAGGGATCAGAAGATGTGGCGGATTTTATTGAACGTTTCCGGCAAACTAAGTCCAAATGTACAACCCAATTGCCTGAAACAGAATGCGCAAGAATTGCTATTAGCAGGATGCATCCGCAGCTCAAAGAACGACTCATTCTCCAAGATTTCTCAGATTTGTCCCGGCTATTGTCTCACGCTGTCAGAATAGAGGAGATGATCAAGGAGAAAGAGAAGAGGCGCTCCGTAAAATTCTCTCATGGTCAGATAATGATATCCGTCATAGATGATACTAATGAGGAAGACGATGACCAGGTTATAGAGGTGATGGCAGCGGAATTGGTAAAGGGTGCATCCTATACGTGTCCTCACTTGAAACTCGGCAAAGGAAAGGAGGAAATTGCCACAGCAGGACCTTCCTATTCGTTCGACGTCTCAAAAGCTGAACAAATCTTTGACCAACTGGTGGCGGATAAGCAGATTCGTCTGGCTTATGGATACAAGATCCCCAGCCCGGAAGAATTGAAAGGAAAAAGGTATTGTAAATGGCACAACTCTTTCTCGCATAGCACTAACAGTTGTATTATTTTCAGGAACATCATTCAGAAGGCTATCTAGGACGGGAGATTGAAGTTTGCAGACAAAAAAGAGACTTTGGTAGACACAGATCCATTTTCGTTAGCTGATGCACACATGCTGTAAACAATATGTAGAAAACAGCATGAACATATAGGAAACAAGAAGCCTGGGGAGATAAAACAAGCGTTCCAGATATTGGATGGTAAACCGTCAATTTTTACCCGCTTATCTCCTCCCTCTTTTGCGGCACAATTTCATGGCAAAGAAGGAAAACTAACAGTACAGGTTCCCCAAAAGGAGACATTTCTGCCTGGCTGCTGTTCCCGACTATCAATGTCCCAAAAAAGACGGGAGCAGCGGAAGCGGGCACAACAGAGGCAGCTGATTGATGCTTGGGTTGAAGAACAACTAGCCCCTGATAATGGCCAAAACATGTTCAGCATCCTGCCATCAAGTTTTTGAGCTGCCTCTCGTAAAGAGTCCATTGAAGAAGATTTTCATACTGAGGAAAGAGCCACAGTGGAGCTGGTAGATGTCCAAATTCCCCCAGAGGGGATGCTTTTTTCCATTCCAATAGCCCGAAACGCTAACCATCTCAGGCCCCTGTACATCAAAGCGCATGTCAATGGCAAGCTACTTACTCGGGTTTTTGTTGATGGTGGAGCTGTTTTAAACGTAATACCTTTCTCTACCTTGAGACGACTGGGAAAAGATAAGTTGGATTTGTCCCCTACTGATGTACAAATGGTTAATTTCACTGGAGAAGCAGCTGTGGCAGAAGGCGTGATCACTTGTGAAGTCACAGTCGGGTCCAAAACCAGTAAAACGGTCTTTTTTATAATTGATGCAAAGCTAACTTATTCCATTTTATTGGGCAGGGCTTGGATTCATGCAAACCGCTGCGTACCGTCCACTTTACACCAGATGATACTGATCTGGGATGGAGAGCAAGTGGAACAAATCCCAACTGATCCTAATCCATTTTCAGCCGAAATCCACATGAACGGGGCTCTGTTTTATCATCCGACATTTAATCCAAGCCAATACACCAAGCTGACGATGGCTCATAACTTGATCACTACTGAGGAACCAAGCGGCCTACGACCAGAAGATCCAAAGGTCCGACGAGCTCCTGGCTTCGTTGCTCAAGATCCGTTAATAGAAGTAGACATAGGGGAAGCGGGGGAAAATAGAACAGCCAAGGTGAGTTTATATTTAACGATCGAGCAAAAGGATAAGATAACCTGTCTAATTTGCAGGTACAAAGACTGCTTTGCGTGGGACTATCATGAGATGCCAAGATTGGACAGGAGCATTGTGGAACATCGCCTACCCATGAAAGAAGGCTTTAAACCCCATAAACAACCAGCAAGACGCTTTACTCCTGCATTGTTACCCAGGATCAAGGAGGAGGTGGAAAGGTTACTTCGGTGCGGATTCATCCGTACGTGCCGATATGCAGAATGGATATCTAACATCGTGCCGGTCATTAAGAAGAATGGACAACTACGTGTTTGCATAGACTTCAGAAACGTGAACTTGGCCATTCCTAAGGACGAGTATACTATGCCAATGGCAGATATGTTAGTAGATTCCACTGCGGGCAACCAGTTTTTGAGCTTCATGGACGGTTATTCAGGGTATAACCAGATATTCATAGCAGAAAAGGATACACACAAAACGGCGTTCTGTTGCCTAGGGTCTATCGGCTTATTCGAATGGGTGGTTATGCTATTTGGCCTGAAGAACGCTGGGGCCATCTTTCAACGGGCCATGAATCTCATTTTCCACGACCTTATCGGCAGTACCATGGAAGTCTACATAGACAATTTGGTCGTAAAGTCTCCCATGTTCCTACAGCACTTAGGTGATTTGGAATAAGCATTCCTCCGGATGCGTCAGCGCCATTTGAAAATCAATCCAACTAAATGCGCTTTTGGAGTTACAATTGGAAATTTCCTTGGGTTCTTAGTGCACCAGAGGGGATCGAAATAGATCAGAATATAGCCCGAGACATTCTACAGGCAAGACCGCCTCAGACGAAGAAAGAGTTGCAAAGTTTCTTGGGGAAGATAAATTTTTTACGGCTTTTTTTGGCAAACGTTGCAGGTAAACAAAAGGTATTTTCTTTCTTGTTACGTTTAAAGTCATCTCAAGAGTTTATCTGGCAGCCTGAGCATCAAAGAGTGTTTGAGCAAAATAAAGGTAGCTTTATCACATCCACCGGTGTTAGCTCCTCCATATGACCAGTCCTCTATGAAGTTGTATATCTCAACGGCAGTAGGATCTATCGATAGTTTATTGGCTCAGGATGACCAGCAGGGGATAGAAAGAGCAATATACTATCTTAGTCGAAATCTATCGGATACAGAGACTAGGTACACCCATATTGAAAAGCTATGCTTATCTCTTCACTATGCATGCATAAAGCTAGAGCATTACTTGTTATTTAGGGAGGTACATATCCTATGCAAGGTAGATTTAATCAAACTTTTGTTGAATCACCCTTTACTGAATGGGCGACTTATGAAATGGGCGGTCAAATTACATGCTTTTTCTCTAACTTACATGCCATTGAGGACTGTGAAAGGACAAGCAATTGCAGATTTTTTAGCTGAGCATCCTTCTCTGGAGATACCACAAACAGAGGGAGACAAGCTGCAGAGGTACATTTCTTTGAAACCATGGGTTTTACAATTTGATGGCTCAAGTACCCAGCAGAAGGCTGGTATTGGTCTGGTCTTTGAGTCTCTGAGCGGACAGCAGGGCAAGGTCCACTTTCAGTTAAAAAAGGGGACAACTAATAATCAGGCGGAATATGATGCCCTCTTGTTAGGATTGCGGATCCTGAAAGCACTCGAAGCTCAAGTAGTCAGAGTTGTAGGTGATTCTCAAGTAGTTATCCGACAAGTAGTAGGAGATTATAAATGTGCTAATCCGTTGCTCTCAGATAAGTTACAGGAGGTAAAAGGGCTACCTTAGCATTTCCTGGAGGTCACCCTAGTTCATGTTCCTAGGGCAGAAAACCAAACTGCTAACTGTCTAGCTCATCTAGCGTCAGGTTTTAGGAAAGTAGTAATGTGCCAACAGATAGCGGAGACAGAGTATCAGGAAGATTGGCGACAGGAGATTGTTGACTATTTGAGAAATCCGACTGGACAAATGTCGCGAGAAGTGAAACGAAAAGCCCTCAGCTTTACATTGGTAGGCAATGATTTGTTTCGGAGAAGTCACACAAGAATCCTCTTAAAGTGTCTCTCCAAGGAGGAAGCCTTACAGGCTGTGGCAGAGGTACACGAAGGTTTATGTGGAGCATATCAGGCGGGCCCAAAGCTGAAGCAGACGCTTCAATGCCATGGTTTCTTTTAGCCGTCAATGACTACAGATTGTAATGCTTATGCGATTGGCTGTAAAGCTTGCCAAAAGCATGGCCCTTTATTGCACACGCCTTCCACGGAACTGCATCCGATCATTAAACCATGGCCTTTCCGTGGATGGGTCCTGGATATCATCGGAAAATTCTATCCACCTTCAGCAAAAAGGCATTCATTCATATTGGTGGCAATAGATTACTTCACCAAATGGGTGGAGGTGCAACCATTGACCAACGTGACACAAACAGCAGTCATCAACTTCCTCCGACAAAGCATTCTATTCCGTTTCGGAATCCCAGAGACAATAACAACGGATCAAGGAACGGTGTTTACGGGGGACCAGGTATGTAATTTCCTAACACAGTTTAAAGTCAAGTTGCTTCACTCTTCTCCTTATTATGCACAAGCCAACGGACAAGCAAAGGCAATGAACAAAACCTTAATCAGCATGATCCGTAAGGTAGTAGAAGACAATCCAAGAAAATGGCATGAGACGTTGCAGGAGGTATTGTGGGCCCATCTGAATGCTACTAAAACTGCAACTGGGTTCACCCCGTTTAGGCTAACTTATGGGCAGGATGCGGTGTTACCTGTTGAGATATCATTGTAGTCAACCCGGATAGCCTACCAGCATGGTCTAACGACTGAAGATTATCAGATGGCCTTGGCCCTAAGCTTAGACCAAGTTGAGATGGACCGTTGGGTTGCCTTGGAGAATATCAAACAACATAAGGAGAAGGTGGTAAGGGCGTACAATCGGAAAGTTCGAGAAAGGAGTTTTCAAGAAGGAGACATGGTATGGAAGACTATTCTCCCCGCTACTCCAAAAGATCTGAAGTATGGTAAGTGGTCCGCATCCTGGGAAGGCCCATTCTTAGTAACACAAGTTTTCGATGGAGGAGCTTACCGCCTAATGACACCCGATGGAAAGGAAGCAGCTAAAGCAATTAACGGTAAGTTTTTGAAGCGGTACTATCCGACGTTCTGGGAAGGGGCTAGAGAGTAAAGAAAAAAAAAAGAGAAAAAAAAAACGTCTTGAGTAAAACTTGTTGGCCTGATATATAGGACTGATCACAAGAGGCCGATTAGATAGCCGTAAGTGCCATTACAAGAGAAATTAGCTATCATCGGAAGGGGGTGGGGGCAATAGTGTTGGCCGATAAGGAACAATCGCCAACCGATTTGGATCTTCTGACTCGACGGACACAAGGCTAGGCATCATGGTAGCTTCTGTTGGCTGCGGATCGGGAACTGGGAATTCTTCTTCAGCCATCTCAGCCTCCATTTCTGCTCCTCTTTTAGAAGGCCGAGCCACCTCTTCAACAAACATCTCTTGAACCCCTGTTTCGGCCATCGAAGGGGTAGTGTCTTCAGTTTGAGTTCCGGAAGGGCCTGCTTCGTCAGAAGGCGAAAGGTGTAAAGCCTTGTTCAGCGCAGCCACAAAGCGGTCCCATCCGGACCTCATCTCGTTCAGCAGGGCAGTTGAGTTTGATAATTCAGCCTTGAGCAGTTCTTCTTCCGCCTCCAGCATTAGCCGTTCGTCATCATGCTGACAAAGGGAGTCATCAATGGCCTTGACTGTTGCCTGAAGCCCTGTCTCTGATACAAGCTGCTACTCCAAAGCCTTTTTCTCAGAGGCAAGCTCTTCTTGGAGTTCAGATATTTGGCGTTCGAGCCGTTCAATCTTCCTTTTACCTTCTGCAATGTCGGCTCACAAAAGTGTAAGTTGACCTGTGAATTCTCGGCGATCTTTTTTCTGCAAATGCTGCTTTTTCTCGATGCAGCTTCAGGAGCTCTAACTGGTCATGTGCTTCGTCCCGACGGCATTGTGTATCAAACAAGAAGCGGCCAGTGAAACGCATTTGCCCCAGACACCCAATTGCCGGGTCCCGAAGTACAGGAGGCATGTCGGGGTCGGTTGACTGAACAATCCGCAGAAGGGCACGACTCACATTATCTAGAGTGACCTTCTCAGTAGGCAGGGAAGCCCCGATGAGGCCTTCAAGGAAGTCCAGCACCGAAGCCAATGTTAGCATCGGTGGGGAAGCAGTAGTTGCTCCAGTCCCTTGGCTGGGGGAGGCACCGTTGTCTCGACATTTGCGGCCACTGGTTGTTTTTCAGGCCTTGGCGGGACAGAGAACGGACTTTCAGGAGTTGGAAGCTCAGCCGACGGAAGGGTTGCCGCCGGTAAGGAGGCCGGTACGTCGGTCACGGAAGGAGGAGCCGAAGCCTTCGCCAATGGGGTATTTGCCGTCAGATGAGCAGTCTTTTCAGTCGCCCTTTCGACTAAAGATTGGAGTGGAATATCCTCCTCCGAGTCAGAAGAAGTGTCGATAACAACGGGACGACTTATCACTTGTTTGCGTCTCTATAGAAAGGATGATGCCATTTAAAAAAAAAAAAATTAACATTGGAGGAACCAAGCAAAATAAGAATTGCCAGAAGCAAACCTTGGAAGCAGGAGGAGTCAGTGTTTCATGTCTCCTTTTGGATCGACGGAGCAAGGGCGGAACTTCGACCTCTTCTTCTTCTTCCTCCGGGACAACAGGAGCAGCAGCAGTGGTTTTCTGCACCAAGGGAGTGTGTAAGGCCGACATTATTACAGGACTTACAGGGTATTTTACCTGTTTTTCTTTCTTAGAAGATGAAGGTGGTTCAGGCAGAGAAGTGGCCGGCCCAGGAATTCACAGAAGCCAGACACCTATGGGGGCAAAAAATAGGACCCCACTCAGTAGCCTCCACCATAAATCAAAATTTGGAGAAGTCTCCAGCACCACTTGGAAGGGTTTGAACTCAAAGGACCTTAGAATGGCCTGAGTGCGTTCGGTTAAAGTGTATACATCTTCAGCCGATAATACCGGCTTCACAGAGAAAGAGGAAACATGCCCTGGATCTGTGGGAACGTCCTGTATCAGCCCGAATTGGGGGAGAAGCAATGAGGGTTATACCACTCACAGGAGGTCTTAGTACTCCGAGCTCCAAGTTTGGCCCCCAGAAGAATTTCCCGAGGGCACAGAATTCAGGCCCATAAAATTTCTTGTGTGGCCTCGGGGCTTTCCGATAGGCTTTTGAACCAAAGGGGGCCCTCTTGACGAGCAGCATACGGGAAGAAAATGGCGCCATGGAAGTCTCGACATCGGTAGAGGTACAAGACGATGGTTTCGGCAGAGGCAGAATTTATGGGGACCCGAAGGAGCCGATAGCCGGTCGCTTGTTCAGAAGAGTCTGCTTAGGTACCTTTAAGTCGGCTAGTGCCAAAATTGGGCAAATATTGATACAGCTAGAGCTGGACAATCTAGAGTAGACCCCCTAGGTTGGTCGGGTCTTCCCCGGCGACAAGGGCAGCCATCAGCTGATTGATGGTGCGGTGACCAAGGCGAGAACCAGAGAGGCAAGGTCATAGTGCCTGTTGCTCTGTAGGAGAGCCGATACATAGTATCGGTACTCATTGCTGATGCTAGCAGAATGGGAATAAATGATATACTTACACAGCCAAAGCCATAGGAAGGCCGCTTGCTCTTGGTTTGAAGGAGTGTCCTCCACCCCTCGTTGAGCGCTGATGAAGTTGCCGTATAAAGAGGAGGCCTTGTCTAGATGAGCCTCAACGGCTGGTAAATTTTCCTCGTCATGAAGCCTCGAAATCTCATTGCCTTCACATCGGAAGTCGAGGATGGTATAGATGTCAAGAATGGTGGGAGAAAACATCCCGTGTGGGAAGATGAAGCCGTTGATCGCCGAAGACCAAAAGGGAAGGACGGCGGCAAACAGATTGCGGTCAAATGCCATCTCAAAGTCGGTCATCATGATGGCGTCCAAAATTCCCCATTGCACCCAGATAGCCCCAAATTGGGTGTAGAAGCGATCTCGCCATTCTTGATAATTTTTGAGTTTGCGGGGCCAATGGCGGAAAGAAGAGGGAAGATTGGCAGTTCTGAAAGTATCCTGTTGCAAAGGGAATGTGAAATCAGCCGGCAAGACAAACCGCAGGTGTTTAGCGGTAACCTTAGCAGGCAGGAGGCGCGGACCCAAGGCAAACAACCTAGGATCGACTTGGACCAGGGACAGAATATTCTTATCGATTGGGGTTGCCATTGTGACGTTACTTTTACCAAAAGGAAATTCACAGTTTGTAGGGAATTAAGGCAAGAAGATAAAATACCGATGAATTGCTCAAGCAGTAGAATTTTAAAGGAAATAGAAGTTGTAAGGAGTAAGGAGTTCCGATTGGGGACCACTGAAATTTATAAGGAAGTTTGAAATTAAGCCGTTCACGGGTTCTAAGGCCGAGGCGTCACAACGATTCCACAACGTTCGGGACATTTCGATTTCGTCAGAAAAAGAACAGCTGCCATTAATAGTTGTACGATTCCCATCGTTTCGCTGACTCGCGTTTGTCGAAACAACGGGACTCGGGGGCATGTGTTGATGTCAGCTTGGCCCAGCCGACATAACGGCTACTTTGAACCGATGCCGATTGGACAAATTGGGACGAGCCGATGAAGTCAATATTTTAAGCAGCCAATGGTCATGGTCAACATCGGCACCACGGAACTGATAAGAAGGAAAATAGATTCTTGATTTTTCAGCGCAAGGAATTTCTTCACGATCGGTGAAAGCATTCTTTGGCCGGAAGAAACTCCACAATCTGTTAGTGGCTCATTTACAGCAAGTATAAAATGTGGAGCGTCGCCCAGAATGAAGGACAACAAATCAAACCATCAACCAGCAGAATTTAATTTTTTTTTACCTCATCATCATTTCCAGCTTTCTAGTCTAGAATCTTAGTTCTTTACAGCTTTCTTACTGCTCTGTTACAGCTTCTCTTTACCAGCCTTGTTTATAGTTTTTCTTACAGGTTTTCTTACAGCTTTCTGTTCATATTTTCAATATCGAACCTTTTTCTGTATCTTCCATTAAGTCAATTAATACAAATATCATTCTATTCTCCGAGAAAAGTCCTTCCTTTTAGCATTCTCAGCCGACCTTCTTGAGCCCTTTCTATAGTAAGCTCAAGGAACCCAGTCCCTGATTCAAAAAAGATCTGATACCATTTTCTGTTGCACCACATCGGATCGTTTGTGTTTATCGGATACGAAGCTAATTTCCACTTGCATAGGTTCCCTATTTTGACAGCAACAGTTATCAAACAAAATCTTGACTATATAATCCTCTATTGTGTGTGACCTATTAGGTTTCTAGTCAATTGGTAGAGAACATGAATTAATCCAAACGTCTTTGAGATTAATAATCCATAATTAATTAGAAATATCCTATTAATTCTAATCAAGATTGGTTTATTAATTCATCAATTAATAAAATCATATTCTCAGATCATGAGCAGTATCTAGCAACACATCATGACCACCCAAGAGTCCAGGAAGTCAAGTGGCTTGACATGAATCCTTCAATAACAAACTACAGTGTAATTAACTCATTTCACTGTACAATATCTCATTCGGTTTGGAGTATGGAATTAGTGCCAACTCCCTACAGAATTAATTCTGGCCCAAATACAATAGTACTTGTACCAGGAACCCGCTACTCTAGATGTGTATCAATTGGAACTATTTCCAATACACAATCGCCTTGGCCAAGGACTTCTCGAGTAGTAATTTCTACAAGTGGTCGTAAGATATTCGCCCCTAATATTAGGAGTGGTGAATCCTTTATTGACCCTCTCAACTCTTTCGTTTACCTCACAATGTACCTAATATACATCCTATAGGGGGCCCTCGATTGAGCTCCGGAGATTGGAATCAAAGTACAATGCTCAGCAAACAAAGTACCTTGGAGATCTCAAATCTAAGGATACTTGCACATTTGCTATATTGAGATTATATCACTGGCACTAAATAGTTATCCATGTGATTATCTCATAGCTAGGTCATCCAATGAACTTGTTCCATTAACAAGCATCTATGTGTTAATTTTGAGTACCTTAATACTCACGGATATGAAAACCACCGCCTAATCAAATCAGGAAGTCTAACATATGCTAGTCTTCGCGCATTAATGATGTCCTGTCTCATTAATACTATGACTAGGGACTATTTAAATACTAACACTATACAGTGTAGTAGGAATCTCATATCATGATCTCTATCATGATTTCCTTAACACAGTGTTATACTAGGGACTTTATCAAACAGTATATTACTTAAAAGTAAACAAAAGAAACTATAAGATAAATAATGCCTTTTATTAAAATGAAATATGTCATATACAATGTACAAGTGATTGCCTCTAGGGCACAACACTAACAAACTCCCACTTGCACTAGAGCCAATCATTCATGTATCTAATACCGAATGACTCAACATGATAATTATGTTTCTTTTGGAATAGTGCTTTTGTAAATAGGTCTGCTATGTTCTCATCCATGGGAACTCTCTCTATCTTTATTTCCTTAGCTGCTTCAGAAGCGGCTATGTACTCAGCTTCTGTCATAGAGTTGGCAAGAGTCTCTTGTTTGGAACTTTTCAAACTTATTGCCCCTCTACACAACGTAAACACGTAGCCGGATTGTGATTTGAAATATCTTTATCAGATTGAAAATTGGCATCTGTATATCCGTTTATTTTCAAATCACCTTCTCCATATACTAAGAACATATCCTTAGTCCTTCGTATGTACTTAAGGATGTTCTTTACAGCCGCCTAATGACCCTCACCAGGGTCAGATTGGTATCTGTTCGTCAAACTGAGAGCACAAGATACATCGGACCTAGTACATATCATAGCATATATGATAGATCCAACTGCCGAAACATATGGAATCTTACTCATGTGATCCCTTTCAACTTGTGTCTTGGGAGACATCAACTTTGAAAGGCTTACAACTTGTGACATGGGTAAGAACCCCTTTTTGGAGGGTCCATGCTAAACCTCTTTAGCATTTTATCTATGTATGTAGACTGTGAAAGACCTAGCAACCTTTTGGATCTATCTCTATAGATCCTTATTCTAAGAATATAGGTTGCTTCTTCAAGGTCTTTCATGGAGAATTGTTTGAACAATCAAACTTTAACCGTTTGCAAGACAAGTATATCATTTCCCATTAGCAATATGTCATCTACATAAAGCAGTAAGAAAACAATTGCGCTCCCACTAACCTTCTTGTATACATAAGGCTCATCCATGTTTTGAATGAAATCAAACTCTTTGATTGTTTCATCAAAATGGATGTTCCAACTCCTAGAATCTTGCTTAAGTCTATAAATGGACCTTTGCAGCTTACACGCCTTTGTGCCATCACTGGAAGTGAAACTCTCTGGTTGTGTCATATACACTTCCTCAGTCAGATTTCTGTTCAGGAAAGCTGTTTTCACATCCATTTGCCAAATCTCATAATCATAATGAGCAGCAATGGCTAGGAGTATCCTGATGGATTTTAACATGACTACTGGTGAGAAAGTTTCGTCATAGTCAATACCATGTTGTTGACGATAACCCTTCGCCACTAAACGTGCTTTATAGGTAACTAAGTTACCATCCATGTCCGTTTTCTTCTTGAAAATCCAATTGCACCCAATAGGTTTAATTCATTTGGGTGGATCAACCAAAGTCCATACTTGGTTGTTGCACATGGAATCCATCTTGACTTCATGGCCTCAAGCCATTTGCCAAATTCTGAACTGTTCAGAACATCCTTGTAGGTAGTAGGCTCATCTTCATCTATGAGCAATACATTATTGTGGTCACTAATGAGAAATCCATATCTCTCAGGTGCCATATGTATCCTAGTAGATCTACGAGGTTCTTGTGTATTAGAAGGTTCATCTATTCTCTCAATAGATGTGGGGTTAGACGGTTGATCCTCGTTTGTTTAATCTTCATGAACTTCACTAAGTTTAATCTTACTCCCACTGTCCCCTTTGAGCATGTGCTCCTTCTCTAATAAGAAGGCATGCTTCGAAATAAATAATTTGTTTTCAGAGGGTAGGTAGAAGTAATATCCAAAAAATTCTTTCGAATATCCCACAAACAAACACTTGTCAGACTTACTATCAAGTTTATATGATTGTGGCCTTTTGACAAAGGCAGGACAACCCCATACTCACAAGTGAGATAACTTTGGTTTCTTACCAAAGAACATCTCAAATGGGGCAGAATCAACCGTTTTTGTCAGAACTTTGTTTAGTATATAAACAGAAATTTCTAGTGCATGCCCCCTAAAACGATTTTGGTAGGTCTGCAGAAGCCATCATGGTTCGTACCATGTCTAGAGGGTTCGATTCCTTTTCTCAGATACACCGTGTATGTTGAGGTGTATGTGATGGAATCCATTGAGATAATATCCCATTATCTCTAAGATAATTCAGGAACTCTTGGCTCAAGTATTCTCCTCCTTGATTAGATCTTAGAGTCTTAATACTTTTGCCAAGTTGTTTCTCTATTTTATTCTTGAAGTCTTTGAACCTTTCAAAGGCCTCAGATTTGTATTTCATTAAATACAAATACCCGTATCGTGAGAAATCATTGATAAAGGTTATGAAATAGTTATAACCTCCTCTTGCTTGTATTGACATTGAGTCACATACATTAGAATGTATGAGTTCTAATAACTCCTTGGCCCGTTCTCCTTTTCCTGGAAAAGGAGTTTTAGTCATTTTGCCTAGTAAACAAGATTCGCATGTGCCATATGATTCATAATCAAATGACCCTAAGTCACCAAGCTTGTGTAACTTAGAAATACGATTTTCGTTTACATGGCCCAAACGACAATGCCATAAATAAGAGGTGTTAGAGCTGTCCATTTTAGGTTTCTTATTGTTTATATTGAGAATTGGATTATCCAAGTCTAGAACATATAAACCATTAACCAGAATTGCTGAACCATAATGAATATCATTCAATGAAAAAGAACAACATTTATTCTTAAATATCAAATTAAATCCATATAAGTCTAAACACGCAATTAAGATAATGTTTTCATTAAAACTGGTACAAAGTAACAATTTTGCAGTTCTAGAATTAATCTCGAAGGCAGGTTCAGCTCGTATGTCCCCACAGCAAGTGCAGCAACCTTTGCCCCATTTGCAGTACGTAGGTCCACATTGCCTTTCTCTAGCCTTCTACTGCTCTTTAGTCCCTGCAAGTTATTGCACAAATGAGATCCACAACCGGTATCTAATACCCATATCTCATTTCTAAAGGCAGTATTTATCTTAATCATAAACATACCCAGAATAGAAGTAGAAGTGCTTGTAAGCTTCTTCTTCTACTTCTTGTCCTTAATGATCTCCAAGTACGCTTTGCAGTTGTGCCTCCAGTGGCCCATTTTCCCACAATGATGGCATGGGCCCTTGGTAGCTGCGTTCTTCTTATTCACACCACCTTTGGGCTTCATGGGAGCCTTCTTCTTCTTCTTTTGAACTTTCTTCTTAGAAGAGAAAGATTCTACCATTAAAATTGCATTGGAATCCTTCCTCATGGAGGATTCTGCAGTTTTGAGAAGATTGATCAACTCAGGAATGGTAGACTCAATCTTGTTCATTTGATAGTTAATCATAAATTATGAGAAACTATTAAGCAAAGATTGTAAAATTAAGTCAACATTAAAGTCATGATCCATTGCAAACCCAAGAGATCCAAGCTTCTCTATTAAGCCCAGCATCTTCAGCCCATGAGTGGCCACAGAAGAACCCTCTGCCATTTTGCAATGGAATAGTTACTATGAGATCTCATATCTCTCAGTTCTGGCTTGGGCATTAAACAGCTCTCGAAGATGTAGTATAATCAATTGAGCATCCATATGCTCGTGCTGTTTTTGCAACTCGGGAGTCATGGATGCCAACATAATACATGATGCTGTATCACTATCCTCCTTGTGCCTCTTGTGGACAGCATGCTTATCAACATGAGCATCTTGAGCTGGTGGTGGCGGAATAGGAGCATCTAGCACGTAGAGCAACTTTTCCGATTTGAGAACGATTCTCAAATTTCTATATCAGTCGAGATAGTTTGATTCTATTAACTTGTTGGTTTCCAATATGCTACGTAGGTTTAAGTTTGTTGACATGATGCAAGTGTCCTAGATCATGTAAAGATAGAGAGCATTAGCTACTTGTATATGCACATGATATGCAAATAATTAGGACTTTAATTAAGCGCATTTTTATTCCATTATTTTACTCAAACCAATAGCCCCCACTACTGATTCGGAAAAGCCCATTGGAAGCTTTCCTAGTGGACCGGTATCCAAATTCCTTAAGAATAACATTGGGTTTGCCCAACAAGCCACCCTTAAGTTCATTAGTAAGTATCTAATACTAATTACATTGTATGAAACTACCGGATCATTGGGTGATTAACAGCATTTAATCTTAAAGCCTTTTGGGCTACCCCAACTTTTCCTCTAAATTTCTTTATGCTTGAGTTTGCCCAATTGGGATAAAGAATTTATTTAAACCCGACCCATTAATTAGGAATTTAATTCCAAAGGAATTTAACTCCATAGCTTGAACATGCCCGATGTCAAGTAGGCTGGGTTTGCCCAACAACTTGGTCTAGAAAAAGGACTCTCGTTCTTACTATATTAACGGAAAGAATTAGGTTTAATATTAATTGAGGGATTTGTTCCTTTTAGTGATTTCATTGAATGACATGCATAAAAATTAATAAATCACATAATTGATGATCATGGTAATACAGCGATTACGTGGTATGGTTATAGACTTTTCCCTAAATTAATTTCTTTGAGCCATAAAAGAAATTAATATAGTTAACCCTATGTGTTCATGCATGATTTAAGTAGAAGGTCTTACCTTCTCGCCTTGTTTTGGTTGCCATCTCCAAAATTAAAATAATTCTACTCCTATCTAACCTATGTAAACTAATTACATAATTTTCTAAAGAGAGAAAACCTCGAGTTACATTCGAGGGGAGTTAAATGAGAAGAGAATTATACAAGAATTCTAAAGAAGGTAGGACACGCAGGCCCTATTTCATAAAAAACCAAAACTGTAAAATATATAAACAGATATAATTGGTTTTAGTCCATAACCATCCACCATGCCATTGACTATGCTTAAACAAAATAAACATATAATTTTTATTATTCCAAAATCACTATTTTGGAAAATTAAAACAAATTCTAAAATCAATATTTTAGAAAAATACATTAATTTTAAAATTTTAAAATCACAATTTTGAAAAATAAAATTGTTTGTCTCAAAACAAATTTTAAGAAAATGCTTTTGGGTCCCGTCTTTGGTAGCGAAAACAGCAGTCCCATTGGCCGGTCAGCAGGCGGGGGGCAGCGCCTCTGTGGAAAAATTTTTATTTTACCGCCTCTCATCAAATGAGATTTTTCTTTTTCAAAATTCTATTCCAGGAAATATATTTTTTTTAAATAGCTAGAATGTGTAAAACTGAGCAGAACAAGCGCCGGTTTGGAAGCTAGGGCCGGCGCCGGCTGCGTTCTGATTTTAAACAAAAAACTTTCCAGAAATGATTTCCGGATGTTCACGAAACAGCACGGAATCGGCTCCGGCTGTAGTCGGGAACAATGGTGGTGATTTTGAAAATTTTCCAGAAACAATTTTTGGTGACTTTTTCTGTAAATTTTCAGTGAGAACAATTCTTAGTAGTATTTTCTGTTTTGAAGCTCAAAACAACAACCAATTTGTTAGTTTAAACAAAACAAAACAGAAAATCAAATTCACAAGATGAAACAGAAGGTAATCAACATGTTTTCAAGAAAACGTTTTTCTGCAGAAAATTTTCAGCACATAAAGAAAGCATCTTTCAAAATACGCTGTAACTTTTACACAATCATATTGTGCTACGGACCCAACCCATAATGCTCAAAACAATTTTGACTCGAGTGAAAACGATTTTCACAGCAAACAAAGACAAACACAAATACAGGAAAACAGTTTTTCATGCAAAAAACAATGTCCGTAAACCACACATAGCATGTCTCTGATACCACTGTTGAGTATCACAGGCTTGTATCCTATATAGTGCAGCAGAAGAATAAAATGAGATACCATCCCAGGACCCACAAATGTATGGAAAACAAGACATAAAGATAACAAAAGTAACAACTTTTACCTTTCTTTGATCTTCCGAAGAACAAAAATTTCTTCTTCAAGTCGAGGTGCGATCTAGCAATCCTCTTGATCAAACTCCACGAGAGTTGAACGTCTAACCATTATAATCACAGTGTGTGATTATCTCTAACAGTAATCCACACAGAGGAATACTCAAGCACCAAAATTTCCTGTGCTAGCAGAAAAAGACGGCGGCTAGGGTTTCTCAAGAACAATCGTGAGAGAGAGAGAGAAGAGAGAATTCGTGTGCCTTAGGGTTTGGAGTTATTTTCGTGTCTTACACTTAGCTAGGGTTTCGTGGGTTATCCCTATATCACACGAAAAATCCTGCTCAAAATAGACTCCAATCTCAGAATTCTAAAACAGTTAGAATTTCCTAATTGTAATTGGAAACATCAAGTTCTCACAATTACAATTTGGACCATTAATTATAACTAATTATAATTTGGCCACAACAACTTCTCTTTCTCGCAATTAACCCCACTCTGTTATCAAATAACATCTTGAGTATATAATTCTCTATTGTGTGTGACCTATTAGGTTTCTCAATCAATTGGTAGAGAACATGAATTAATCCAAACGTCTTTGAGATTAATAATCCATAATTAATTAGAATTAACCTATTAATTCTAATTAGGATTGGTTTATTAATTCATCAATTAATAAACCCATATTCCCAGATCATGGGCGGTATCTAGCAACACATCATGACCACCCAAGAGTCCAGGAAGTCAAGTGGCTTGACATGAACCCTTCAATAACAAACTACAGTGTAATTTACTCCTTTCACCATACAATATCTCATTTGGTTTGGAGTACAGAATTAGTGCCAACTCCCTGCAGAATTAATTCTGGCCCGAATACAATAGTACTTGTACTAGGAACCCACTACTCTAGATGTGTATCAATTGGAACTATTTCCAATACACAATCGCCTTGGCAAATGACTTTTTGAGTAGTAATTCTTACAAGTGGCCGTGAGATATTCAGCCCTACTATTAGGAGTGGTGAATCCTTTATTGACCCTCTTAACTACTTTCGTTTACCTCACAATGTACCCAATATCTATCCCATAGGCGGCCCTCAAACGAACTCCAGAGATTGGAATCAAAGTACATTGCTCAGCAAACAAAGTACCTTGGAGATCTCAAGTCTAAGGATACTTGCATGTTTGCTATATTGAAATTATATCACTGGTACTAAATAGTTATCCATGTGATTATCTCATAGCTAGGTCATCCAATGAACTTATTCCATTAACAAGCATCCATGTGTTAACTTTGAGTACCTTAATACTCACGGATATGAAAACCACCAATTGATCAAATCAGGAAGACTAACACATGCTAGTCTTCACGCATTAATGATGTCCTATCTCATTAATCCTATGACTAGGAACTATTGAAGTACTAACACTATACAGTGTAGTAGGAATCTCATATCATGATCTCTATCATGATTTCCTTAACACAATGTTGTACTAGAGACTTTATCGAACAGTTATATTATTTAAAAGTAAACAAAAGAAACTGTAAGGTAAATAATGCATTTTTATTAAAATGAAATGTGTCATATACAATGTACAAGTGATTGATTGCCTTTAGGGCACAACACTAACACCCCACCTGAAATTTATAACACAATAACCTTATCATAATGAGATTCCCATTCTTATTATCCGATTAAGGATAATAGTTTATGTGTTAAGCAACCCGTGATTCATATGTTACTGTGAAAGTACACCATTCACATAGATCACTTACTTAGACACAATGGGTCTTTTCCAGTGAAATCGTGCAAAATTAAAATGAGAAAACACAAAAAATTTGTGAGAATAAAAATTTTATTAATTTAATCAAAATTACATTAGAAATATAGTCTTAGTGTGCATACATTCCAACAAGAAGATGATAAAAAAGGCAAGAAACCCCTAGAAGAAAAAAAAAAAGATATGAAGAGTTTGTGGGAATAGGGTGAAGACTCACAACCTAAATATAGAAAGATTAGAAAGATATGGATAGGACCTAGTTCTAATTATTTCCATACCTTTACTGGGCTAGGACTGGGACATTGAGTCAAGTGTAGAAGTACCATGCTACCTAAGCAACAAGTTGAAGAACCTAGGACCCTTACAAAACTTTAGGAGCTAGAAGTAAAGCCAGAAGAATCTGATGGAAGAGAAAATTGAGTTAGTAGAGTCAGAAGAGAATTCATCCTCGTAATATGAACCTGAGACTACTCATCATTAGTACCTGATTCCAGATCCATACTGGGAACTTAATCTAGAAAATCTTGTAGATTATTGATCTAATGATCCTGAGTATTATACTGTATCTTCAGATTCTGGACCCCAAACTTTAGAATATGAGGGTGACGTTAAGTAACTTGGTTAAATGGGAGTAGGATATTGTAAGTAATCCTTAGTGTACATATTCTTGTCTCGTGTTGTATGACTTTGTAAAGTATGTGTGATCTATGTATATAAGTGTGTTCTGTGCAACTTGTTTTGTGTTTTTCTTTCTTTCTTCCTTTTCTCTTTAGTTCTATGCTTATTTCCTTTAGATATAGAATCTAAAATTCAAGTCCACCGATATCGCCAAGATAAAATACCCGGAGTCGCCGAGAAGAGCGCGTTGAAGAGAGTTATGTATATAGAAGGGAAAATATGCTAGATAAAACAATTTTGCATACACTGTAATGAATGACGGATGTGTTGCATTGATAGTAGCCACATCAACTCAGAGTAGACAACCCAATGAAACTAAGGTAGACCATCCTTGGAAAGATTTCTAAAATTTTACCCTCTGCAGTTTTATGGGAAACCAGACTAGAAGCAAGAAGTTAAATCCTGGATGGAACAAATAATAGACATATTTATAGCTTTAAACTACGCTGACCAAATAAAGGTATAGTTTGCTACATTTAGATCGCAGGAAGCCGCGAGAGATTGGTGGTTTCAAAAGAAAGAAGAATAAGAATGGGCTTGTGTGACTTTTTTGGAAGCTTTTAAACAAGAATTTATTCCACGCTGGTGGTAGAAAGAAAGGAGGATAAATTTCAAAATTTTAAGCAAGGAGGACGTACAGTGGGGATATATGCTGCAGAGTTCACTAGACTGTCCAAATATTGCCCACTTTTCGTTTAAGCTGAAACTGACCGAATACGGCGTTTTATCAAAGGTTTGCATCCAGAACTGAAGTGATCATTAATTGGTATGGCGCTGCCTACATATAGTATAGCAGTAGAAATTACCTCTCGTATCGAATGGGAGGACTTGGAACAAATCAGGCTAAGGAACAAAGGGGGATATCATCCAGAACTTGAAAGACCTAGAAAGCCCAATTTGTAGTCAAGGGGTAAAACACAAAAAAAAAAAAGGAGGAAGATTAGAAATAAACAGGCCAATCTTGCGATATTAAAATTGCGGTAAAGAAGGCCAGAAAGTTGCTAATTGTACCTACCCTAGAAGGACACCTGGATGGGTGAACACATGGAAAAATAATACGGGAATAAAAATAAGACCAGTCAGGGAGGACCAAGTTAACTATTCACATCTAAACCTGGAGATTCTAAGCCACTGGTGAAAGCTTGTGTAGTGGCTCTGGATAAATCTAACGTCGAAGCCTCAATAGTGGAAGGTAAAATTTTTGTTTTTAGACAAGAAGCTACTACATGTATAGACCCAGGCTCTACACACTCTTTTATTGCACACTCTTTCATGCACCATTTAGGAATACCAATTGAAGAAGTTCCCTATAAGATGATTTTCAGTACACTTTTAGAAAAAAAATTCGATAGTGACATGGTATATACAGAATGTAAGATAGAGAATGGGGGAGTGACTTTTAAAAGGGATCTCATTTGTTTGCCTATAGAGGATTATAATGCTATCTTGGGAATGGATTGGTTATCCCAACACTATGCTAGAGTTGATTGCTGAAATAAGTGTGTACAATTCTAGAAGTTGGGAAAAGACTTGTTAGAATTTTGGGGGCAAAAGGTTAAGAACAGTAATTTCATGATATCAAGGATGAAAGCTCGAAAGTTGCTTTAAAAAGGTGGTACTAGATATTTGGCTTATCTTTTAAATAAATCAACAGAGGCGGTGAAACTTGAGGAGATTCCAATTGTTCATGGCTATCTAGATGTCTTTCTGGTGGAGTTAAAGGAATTACCACTGGAAAGCGAACTTACATTCAAGATTGACTTAGTGCCAACTACTGAGCCAATTTCCCGCACCCCATATCGAATGGCACCAACCGAATTGAAGGAAGTAAAAGAGTAGTTACAAGAATTGTTAGGACAAGGATTTATTCAGCCGAGTATATCACCTTGGGGAGCGCCAATACTCTTTGTGAAAAAGAAAGATGGGACCTTAAGAATGTGCATTAATTATCTGCGTTGAATGACATGACAGTAAAGAATAAATATCCTTTTCCCAAGGTAGATGAGTTGTTTGATCAGTTGCAAGGAGCGGGTTGTTATTCTAAACTGGACTTGAGACCAGGATATTATCAAGTCAGAACACACAAGGAAGACATCCCTAAGATAGTATTTAATAACTACTATGGATATTATGAGCTAATTGTTATTGCCTATGGAGTCACCAACACTCTAGCAACTTTTATGGATCGATGCATCGAGTGTTTCTACAATATTTTGATAATTTTGTAGTTGTTTTTATTGATGATATGCTGGTTGTTAGCCCTAAGGGCGGTCTCCTATGTTTTGACTTATGACAAACAATGATGAGGACTAACTCATGTGATCTACCTGTTATAGGATATTTTTTACCTCAAGTCTTCCAAGATGTTCAAATAGGATCTCTAAGCAACTCTTGAAGCAATAGAATCCGAAAATAGAAAATCATGAAGAAGATCAAGCTTGAAAGATTGTAAATCAAAAGAATTCGTTATGGAAGAACCTTAGACTAGGAATCCTTGTTAAGGTATCTCTCTGTATAAATTCCTATGTCCTCTTTACCTTTTAATTCAGTTTAATTCCATCGAGAAGTACTAAAACCAACGATTTCAAAGTTTTAAAATCCTCAGAATTTTGGATTGAGCGTTTTGGGTGACCCTGCATCCAGAAGCTACGTCCAAAACTCTATGAACAGTATCAAATCAATTTTGCCCGAAAAAGTATCAATTTGGACTTACCTTTTGGATGCACCATCGTCTGAAACATGAGTCCAAAATGCTAGTAAATCTGTCAGCAAGAAATAGTTATTTTATAGCCATTGGTACTTTACTTTATATCTCTATATAAGGCTTCTAAACTCAATTTGAAAGCAGATTTTTGTCCTATCCTTCTAAAAAACACTCTTATTTTATAGAAAACAAAAATCTCCTTTATCAAAGTACTTCAAAGTGAAACCAAATTGTGTCTTAAGGGTAAAAGTGTTTGTGCTTGTTCTTGTGCACATCTGCTCAAAGAAGTAAGCGGTTTTAGTTCCATTTATCTTCAATCATCTTTATGTACCAAGGTTGTGGTGTAAAATCCATTTGGGGTGAACCTTGATTTGTTAGTTGATTGAGAGGTTTTGGAAAACCAAGTATGGTGATACTCTCTTGTATATGGTACAAATTAATTCCATTGAGTTGGGTAAATGAAATCTGGTCGAAAATCCTTAAGTGTGAGCTTAAGGTAGTGGATGTAGATCTTGGTAGATCGAGCCACTATACATTCCGTGTCATATTTCTCTACATTTACTCTCAGCATTTATTTTTTAATAATCTTGCAAACTGTCCCTGCTCGAAATCTCTTAGTTTCTTAAAGAAATATTTAAATGTGTTCACCAACCCATTTTTAATATAGCATTAATTGCATCGTGCTTCTTATCTTAGTCTAAGTCTAGATATTTCTCAAAGTTTCTTTGAATAGCTTTCTCTGTTGCAAGTGTAGTTGGCTAAAAACTTGAAGAACATTTCAATTCTGCAAAACAGATTTCTTAAAAATTTTAGTTTGCTAAAAACCTTATTCACCCCTCTCTAAGGCTTTTCATTTGGTATCAGAGCTTGGTCTACTCTATTCTCGGTCTAACAACCATTGTAGGAAATATCCTCATGGCAAACTCATCCCCTCTTCCATATGTTGAAGGTTCATCAACAAATCGACCTCCACTATTCAATAGAAACAAGTACACATTCTAGAAAAACAGAATGAAAATCTATGTGTGCTCAATCAACTTTGAGTTTAGGAATTTGATTGAAAAGGATTTTTTTTTTTTTTGTTTCGATAAAAGTTGTTGATGGTGAAAAAGTGCCTAAACAAAATGATGAATTTGATGTTAAAGACAATGCTAAGATGACATTGAATTTTCAAGCTATGAATTTCTTATGTTGTGCACTAGATGCCACTGAATACAATTGAGTCAGTGGCTGTGATTCAGCCCATGACATATGGAAATTACTTAAGGTCACCCATGAGGGGACACACTAAGTTAAGGAATCCAAATTGGGGCTTTTAATTCATGACTATGAATTATTCACATTGAAGCTAAATGAAAGCATAACTGATATGTTTACCAGATTCACAAATATCACAAATGGTCTCAAAACCTATGGGAAGGTTTATTCCCTTGGGGAACAAAATCGAAAAATTCTGGATGCATTACCTAAGAGTTGGCAGCCGAAAGCTCTTGCTGTGGAAGAATCCAAGGATTTAAAATCCTTACCAACCGAAGAGCTGATTGGCTCTCTCCTAACATATGAAATGAAACTTAAAAGGTTTTAAGAATTTGATGATCATGATAAAGATAAAAAAGGAATAGCACTGAAAGCTGAAAAAGAGGAAGCAGAAACTAATCAATCAGACAGTAGCAATGAGACTGAAGTAGACAATAAAGAACTGGCAATGATAGAAAAAAAATTCAGAAGGATGTTCAATAAAGGGAACTTCAAAAGAGGAAAGAAGTTCATAAAGAGGAAAGGACAAACCTCAACGTTCAAGCCTCAATGTTATGAATGCAAAAGCACTGAACATTTCATTGATGATTGCCCAATTGCTAAAGAAAATGAAGGCAGAATGTTTAAAAATAAGAAAAAGGAGCTGAGGGCAAAGAAAGGCAAAGGATTGATGGGGACTTGGTACCACAATGAGTCCGAGTCTGAAGAAGAAGATTCTGAAAATGAAACTGCCAACATATGTTTCATGGCTATGGAAAACGAGGTAAACTCTACCACTACTGATTTCATGTCTAATTTGCATATGTCTAAACATGAAAAGCATGATGATCCAAATGAATTGCTAATTGATATGTTCCATGAACTAAAAAAAATGTCAAGAAAAAATAAAGAAATGAAAGTGAAGATTGATTGTTTATTAAATGAGAATGAAAAGTTGTTGAGTGAGAACAAAATGTCTCTTGAGGCACACATGTGTGCTATTATGGAAAAGGATGTGATCATCACTACTTTACAATATGTATCTATAGAAAATGGAAGTTTGTATGATAAAATTCATTCTCTTAAAAGTATGGTTAGCACGTTTGATGATATGAAAAATAGAGTTAATGATCGTACCACAGGTATTGAAAAATTTACAAATGGTAAAAATAACCTGGAAAAATTACTTGGGGCTCAATACCTAGCTAGAAACTGAAATGGCCTAGGTTATAGACATAAGAACAAGGATAAAGTTCATAAAACTCGATTTGTAAAAGCTGCCTCATCTTACACGACACACCAAGTATGCACATATTGTGGAAAATTTGGACGCAAACATCTAGGTGTCATATTAAGAAGAAAGTGGAATCCAATGGAATAACATTTTGGAAAATTAAAGGAAGCACTACTAACCCCCATGGACCCAAGAAAATATGGGTACCAAAAATCACTCTTCTTTCTCATGTATAGGCACATTCTTTGGAGAAAATGAGCTTCACAAAGTGGTTCTTGGATAGCGGTTGTTCAAGACATATGACTAGAAATGCAGCTTTGTTAGAAGATGTGCAAACCACAAATGAATGATTCTTTACCTTTGGAGATTAGCATAGGTAACATTGGTAAAGGTTCCTCAACCATTATAAAATAAGTATTATTAATTGATGAGCTGAAATATAATTTGCTTTGTATTAGCCAACTATGTGACAACGGTTGCAAAGTCATTTTTGAAAAGGATTCTTGCTCTCTCATGGATAGCTCAAATAAAAAAACAATCTTTATTGCCAACTTGTTGGAAATGTGTATGTATTCTATCTAAATGACCTTATAACTCATGGTAATAGATGTCTTTCCGTGCATGACAATGATGGTTACCTTTGGCATAGAAGATTAGATCATGTATCCTTTGATTTGCTAAATAAATTATCCTCAAAAGAGCATGTTAGGGGATTGTCCAAAATGAAGTTTGATAAAAGCAAAATTTGTGATGCATGCCAATTTGGAAAACAAATTAAAACTTCTTTTAAACCCAAGAAAATGATTTCAACCTCAAAACCTCTTAAATTAATTCATATGGATATGTTTAGACCAATGAGGACTGTTAGCCTTGGTGGTAAAGTATGCATATGTGTTAGTTGATGACTTCTCTAGATTTACTTGGACTTTATTTCTTGGACAAAAAAGATGAAGCCTTTTCTGAATTTTCAAAATTGATCTAACGCGTCCAAAACTCTATTGGATACAAACTGATTTCTATTAGAAGTGATAATGGTAGAGAATTTTGCAACAATGAATTTACACACTTTTGTGATGAAAATAGAGTATTTCACATTTTTTTAGCAGCTAAAACATCTCAACAAAATGGTGTTGTTGAGAGAAAAAAATCGAACTTTGCAAGAAATGGCTAAATCCATGATTTGTGAAAATGCCCTTCCAAAATACTTTTGGGCTGAAGCTGTTAATACAGCATGCGATATTGTAAACCAAGTAATGTTGAAACCGTTTTTTAGAAAAACACCCTTTGAACTTATGTTCAACAAAACTCCATCAATCTCCTATTTTAAGTGTTCGGCTGCAAATGTTTTGTCCTTAATACCCAAGACAATCTTGAAAAATTTGATAGCAAATTTGATGAGGCTATATTTCTTGGATACTCTTCTAATAAAAAAGGTATATAGAGTGTACAATAAAAGAACTCTATGTGTGGAAGAATCCATACATGTTTTTTATGAATCTAACATTTATGCTCCAATGAAAGATAATGATGATGTAGGAGGATAAAAGTAAGGAAAGACCAACACATGGCACCACCACTAGATACTCACGTAAAAGAAGAAGAAATTGCAAAACAACAAGCTGAACAAGGAAGGCAACAGACTGAAGAATCTATAGATCAACAATTACCAAAGAATTAGAAATACAAAATCAGTCATCCGAAAGAACAAATCATTGGTGATCCAAGTTACGGAGTTAAAACTAGACAGTATTTCATAGATAATTTTGCCATTCTCTCAAGTATAGAACCTAATTGTATTGATGTAGCACTGCATGATGAATTTTGGATAATTGCTATACAAGAAGAACTAAACCAATTTGAAAGAAATCAAGTTTGGAAACTTGTCCCTAGACCACTTCATCATCCGATTATTAGTACTAAGTGGGTATTTAGAAACAAACTTGATGAAAATGGAGCTGTCATTAGAAATAAAGCTAGATTGGTCACCCAAGGATTCAATCAAGAAGAGGGCATTGATTATGATGAAACATTTGCTCTCGTTGCTAGATTAGAATCTATAAGAATGCTTCTTGCTTTTGCTTCCTTCAAAAATTTTATGCTCTATTAAATAGATGTTAAGAGTGCATTTTTAAATGGTTTTATTGAGGAGGAGGTGTATGTAGAACAACATCCGGGCTTTATTCATGAGCACTTTCCAAATCATGTTTTTAAACTTTCAAAGGCTCTTTATGGGTTAAAACAAGCCCCACGAGCTTAGTATGAAAGCCTTAGTGGATTCTTGCTTTCAAAAGGTTTTTCAAGAGGCTTGATCGATACCACTTTGTTTATCAAATATGACAAATCCGGTGATCTACTTATTGCTCAAATTTATGTTGATGATATCATTTTTTGTGCCACTAATGATTCTTTGTGCAAGATATTCACTAAGACAATGCAGTAAGAATTCGAAATGAGCATGATGGGAGAACTAAACTTCTTCCTCAACTGCAAATTAAGAAAACCAAGGATGAAATCTTCATAAATTAAGCTAAGTATGCCAAGGAACTGCTCAAAAGGTTTGGTATGAACGAAGCCAAAGAAATCTGCACACCTATAGTATTTCTATAAAACTTGACAAAGATTGGAAACTTACTCTATGTTATATATAACTAGCCGCCCAGATATTATGTTTTCAATTTGTTTTTGTGCTCGGTTTCAATTATGTCCAAAGGAATCGCATCTATGTGTAGTAAAATGAATCCTTTGATATCTAATTGGCACATATAATTATGGTCTATGGTATCCTCACACTAGCACATTTGATCTTATAGGATACATGATGTAGATTATGTGGGTTGTAAAGTGGAAAGAAAAAGCACAAGTGGCCATTGTCAATTTCTTGGACACTCTCTAGTGTTATGGCATAGCAAGAAGCAAGCATGTGTATCCTTATCCACAACTAAGGCCGAATATATTGCAATCGGCAGTTGCTGCACACAAATTTTGTGGATGAAAAATACATTGCTTAATTTTGGTCTTAATTTTAATTGCGTAAATATTATGTGACAATACAAGTGAGATCAATCTAACTAAGAATCCTGTTCAACATTCTAGAACTAAGCAATAGAAGTTAAATATCATTTTATCCGTGATCATGTGCTTAAAGACGACATGTATGTTGAATATATTTCAATTGATGAACAACTTAGTGACATCTTTACAAAACCATTGGCTAAAGAAAGATTCAACAATATGAGAAAAGGTTTGGGAATTACAAAAATTACATGATTAACTTACTTGTACAAGATTTTTTTTATCTTGCAGAATCACTGAAGATAAAGCTTTTGGATGCAGCGTTTTGAGTCCAAAATCCACCTCCAAAACTCACCCCTGAAGAAATTTCATTTGGATGTATATTTCGGATCGTGCCTGAATCCAAAACGGAATCATCTTTGATACTTTGTATTTCCTTTTAAAATAACTGCTTCCATATTTTCATTTTTGAATTTCAAAATGCTTACACTTTTCTCAAGATGGCTTTTTGAAATCTCTTATTAAAGCGGCCTTATCAATTTACTTGAGTGTACTTTTATCGGAGCTTTCTAGGTACTCACAAAGGACTTTCTCTTCCTTCTTTTTTCCAAACTCAGGAACCGACAATTCCTCACTCTTTCTTCCTCAAAATCCTCTGAGTTCTTACTCTTTGAACAACCAAGTGACAAAGTCCTCATCTTCTTAATAAAATGGCAAAAACAAAATCAACCACACTGAAACCAAAGAAGGTCCGAAGAATATCTCCAATGATGAAGAAGAAGCCTTCAGCAATGAACAAAGGAAAGAAAAACTACTTTAGATTTCTTGGCTTCCCATTATAACTCTTCAAAATCATCATCGGAACAAGAGAGTTCTAAGACTCAGGTACTTCGATTTTCAGATTAAAAAAGTGAGTCAAATTATAATGATTGGGTCTCAAGAAAAAGAACTGTGATTATTAGGTATCGAGTAAATTTATCATCTTTCTTGAATTTCTCCAATATGTTGAATATGTTTGAATCTGTTGTTGGGGTAGTTTACTGTCCGTCGATGAAAAATTGTTTACCTCACTTATTTTGGAATTCTGTGCTAACCTGAGGAAAGGATGACTTGAGGAAACCAGAGGAGGGTTTATGATCAAATGGAATACTTCTAGAGTTAGGGGGAAGGATATTAAGTTCGACCACCGTTTGCTTAACAGAGTGTGTAAAGTTAGAGATGGAGGAATTTAGTATTTTGAACTGAATAAATTTCTAGAGGGAACTAACATGTTTAATTTAAAGAAGTTTGAAGAAATATTTGCTGGTGGAAGGGGTTTCAAGAACTCCAGTGACAGAAACACCAAGTGGCTAAATGGAGAAGGTAGGATTTTACACCATTATGGTCTTAACCATGGTGGTCCCAAGTTTTGGTCACAAAAACTCCATTAACATAATGTAAATGGTGATTATGTTAGCTTTGGCTGATGGAAGGAAAATAAGTTTTAAGTTCTTAGCTGCCAAGTTGATGTTGTAGACAAGCAAGGCCCTACCATATGGAAATCTGTTAACAAAAGTTTTCAGATACTTTGATGTTGATTTAAATTCAGTCCCTTGTGTGCCATCAAAAATAAATATATACAGCTTTGAGTCATTTGAGCGCATGTGATATGTGAGAATGGGAAATGAATGGAAGCTGCTTCGTGATACAGATGGTGAGGAAAGGGAAAGATTGTTGAAAGTAAAAGCTGAAGGAAAGAATGCCCCTTCTGTTGGAGCCAAAAGAAAGTTTGAGGTAGAACCTCAAGAAGCATCCTCTGCTAAAGGGAAAGAGTGGGCTCAGGACAAAGAATTATCTGAAAACATTTTGGATGCCATCAATTCTCTGACTGTTAAATTGGATGGCCTTAGCTCAGAAATTCAAACTCTAAAAAATAGACTGACTACGGTGGAGAAGAAGGCAAGAACGGATGAACCGGTGTCTGCCCGTCAATACCTGCTCCAACAAAGGAAATAGCAAAAACAATAGTCCCTGAGGAAGAAACTGCACGAGAACAAACTGGTGAGGAAGTGACAGTTACTGCACACAACAAAGAAAAATCCCCACATCAGAAAGTTGTAGCACCCCCTGCCTCCTCTAAACCTCGTGTCTCACCTGGGAAGAGATAGAAATATGTGGTCGTTAAGAGGAAATCAAGTAGGATTCTTGGCCAACACACCCGAAAAGGTGCCAAGTCGAAGATTGAAACAGTTCACATCTCCTGAGTGACCAGATTAGTAGACTGCACTCCAACTGACCTCTACCTAGACTAAAATCAATTATCACTGATATATTAAACAATCTTAATTTCTATTTTTAGCATTTGAACAATTTATTTTTTGTCTCTTAATGAGTATCTCTGCTTACCTTATGAATGCTTCATATCCATATACATCTTTTTCCCTGCTTCATTTATATTACTCCTCATTTTGATTGATGACAAAGGGGGAGAAAAATGATATTCGTTGGATTGTGATTGTTATGCTTGCCTATTTTACTTATGCCTAGTGATTATTATGCTTACCTGTTTGGATTGTGATTGTTATGATTGTCTGTTTTACTTATGCCTGGTGATTGTTATGCTTGCCTATTTTACTTATGCCTACCTGTTGTGATTGGGTAATGTCGAATAAATTATTGCTTATGATTGGGTAAGTGCTGACTTCCCTGATTGTGCTGAGATTATTATACTGATCAAGAAAGAATGAAAAAAATTCAATTGACCACCTATGTGGTATTGTGCTATGCTCTCTGTGGCTAGTTGTTAATAATGTACTAGTAATTAACTGATTGACAGTCTTTGTGTAGTAAACTAACGTGAGTGAAACTTTATGCTCTGAATTGATGTTCTGCACTAAATATTGTCTCTGAACATAGCTAAGGTCCTGTAATTCTCTCTATGAAATTCATGACAAGATTTGGATAAACTGTACGATATGAAAATTTATGATTTGTGATCTCAGTTTGCCAATGTCCAAAAAGGACACCAGTTTGATATCCTGACTGTCATCAAAAGTGCTCTCTTTAGGAATAAAGGTATCATTGAGACTAGAGCTATTGGTAAATTTTTTTCAAGTTATTGATATGATTCTGTAACATATTCATTGATAAAAATCTCAAATAGTTAGATAGCTTTTCTATTATTGCATAAGACTTTCCTTAATGATTAAAACTCTTTGAGAAAACTAGGGCAGATCAAAATTCTGAGAATCCATTATCTCTTGTATTATGACAGGGGGAGTTTTGGACACATACTCTTTTGATCCAAAAGTCCAGTCCAAAAATATGTTTTTTAAAGGAAATAGTTTCTGTCTAAACTACATGTTATTTTGGACACATAGTTTGGACATCCAAAACTCAAATTCTAAAAAGTTCCATACTATCATTCACCAAGTTTTGGATGCACATTTTGGACGCACAAAATTAACTCCACTTTTCTCTCAAAATTTACAAATATCCATATATGCACACTTTAAGGGGGAGCATCTCATCTCATGATTTATTTGCTATACTCTCTCCTATACATATTTATAAAATCGTTGTAACAACTATTCTTTTAAGGAATAGTCGTGTGATGGAAGGTAAGAGGATATGGAGGTAGGTTAGGCCATAGACTCATTGAGCCATGCTTGTGAGTATATGCCTAAAATCCTTATCTTAAGCTCATAAGCTCTATTTGAGTCCTATAAATAGAGATTACACTTTATTGAAAAATATTCTTATTTATCTTGGTCTAAACATGCCCATACAGTACATATCATTATTAATTTATATAACACAATCCCATTAAGTTTGTCATCACTCAAAATGGGGGAGATTGTTAGCCTTAAGGGCGGTTTCCTGTGTTTTGATTTATGACAAACAATGACAAGGACTAACTTGTGTGATCTACCTATTATAGGATATGTTTGACCTCAGGTCTTCCAAGACATTCAAATAGGATCTCTAAGCAACTCTTGAAGCTATAGAATCTGAAAATAGAAAATAAAAAAGAAGATCAAGCTTGAAAGATTGCAAATCAAAAGAATCTGTTGTGGAAGAACCTTAGACTAGGAATCCTTGTTAAGGTATCTCTCTATGTAAATTCCTATGTCCTCTTTACCTTTTAATTTGGTTTAATTCCACTGAGAAGCACTAAAACAAATGACTTCAAAGTTTTAAAATCCTCAGAATTTTGGATTGTGCATTTTGGGTGAGCCTGCATCCAGAAGCTACGTCCAAAACCCTGTGAACAATATCAAATCGATTCTACCTAATAAAGTGCTAATTTGGACTTACCTTTTGGATGCACCATCATCCAAAACATGAGTCCAAAATTTTGGTAAATCTAACAGTGAAAAATAGACGTTTTATAGCCGTTGGTACTTTACTTTATGTCTCTATATAAGGCTTCTAAACTCGATTTGAAAGAAGACTTTTGTCCTATCCTTCTAAGAAACACTCTTACTTTATAGAAAACAAAAATATCCTTTATCAAAGTGTTTCAAAGTGAAACCAAATTGTGTCTTAAGGGTAAAAGTGCTTGTGCTTGTTCTTGGTGCTCATTCGCTCAAAGAAGTGAGCGATTTTAGTTCCATTTATCTTCAATTATCTTTATGTACCAAGGCTGTCGTGTAAAACCCATCTAGGGTGAACCTTATTTTGTTGGTTGATTGAGAGGTTTTGGAAAACTAAGTGTGGTGATCCTGTCTTGTATATGGTACAGATTGATTCCATTGAGTTGGGTAAATGAAATCTGGTTGAAAATCCTTAAGTATGAGCTTAAGGTAGTGGATGTAGATCTTGGTAGATCGAACCACTATACATTCTGTGTCACTTTTCTCTACATTTACTCTCAGCATTTATTTCCGAATAATCTTGCAAATTGTCCCTACTCGGAATCTCTTAGTTTCTTAAGGAAATCTTAAAGGTGTTCCATTTTCAATATAGCATTAATTGCATCGTGCTTCTTATCTCAGTCTGAGTCTAGATATTTCTCAAAGTTTCTTTGAATAGCTTTCTCTATTGCAAGTGTAGTTGGTTAAAAACTTGAAGAACATTTCAATTCTACAAAGGAGATTTATTAGAAATATTAGTTTGTCAAAAACCTTATTCACCCCCTCTAAGGTTTTTCACTGGATTATTCCAAGAACTCACAAGAACATGCAGAACATCTTTGAAAAGTACTCGAGAAGCTAAGAGATGTGAAATTGTACGCGAAATTCAGTAAATATGAATATTGGTTAGAGGAAGTAGCTTTTTTGGGACATGTGATTTCTAAGAAGGCCTTGCTATTGATCTGACAAAAGTGGAAGTAGTATCTAATAGAAAACATCCAAAAAATGTCACTAAAGTATGAAGTTTCTTGGGTTTGGCTGGATAATATTTGGTGATTTATTGAATGATTTTCCAAGATTGCTTTACAACTTACTCATTTGACCCGAAAGAAAGTACTATGTGTTTGGAAGGAAGAATGTGAGATAAGTTTCTAGAATTTGAAACCGAAATTATGTATTGCCCCATTGCTTGCTCTACCAGTAATGGACAAGCCTTATGTAGTATTTATAGACACATCAAAAGAAGGATTTGGTGGAGTATTAATGCAAGACAGGCGAATAATCGTATACATCACTCGAAAATTGAAGAACCATGAGGAGAATTATTCTACCCATGATTTGGAGCTAGTAGCAATTGTTTTTGCATTAAAAAAATGAAGACACTATTGGTATCGAGCTACCTTTGAAGTCTTTATAGACCACAAAGGTTTAAAATATATCTTTACTTAGAAAGACCTAAATATGCGTCAACAGAGATGGATAGAATTTTTAGATGAGTTCCGATGCCTAATTAAATATCATCTGAGGAGAGCCAATATCGTTGCAGATACATTAAGTCGGAAGGTGAAGTGAAAACACTTCGCTTAATCCAAACTCTAAAATTAGAAACTTTTGCCATTAAAGGGCGAATAACATTGAGTAACATCTCCATACAATCCACACTATTACAGAGAGTGAAAGAATCCTAAGAAAAGGAAGAAAAATTGTAAAAAATCAAAATAAAGTGTACTGAAAGGCCCGATAATGATTTTCATGTGGATGATTTGGGATTGTTGCTATTTTGGGGACAATATTGTGTACCTAGGCAGGATGAATTGATATGTGGCATTTTGATAGAAGCACATCGGGGCAAGTATAATATACACCCAGGAGAAGTAAAAATATACCAATCAGCTGAAACAATACTATCGGTGGTCTGGGATGAAAAAGGACATCTCATTATTTGTGGCCTAGTGTCTTACATGTCAAAAAGTTAAAGCCGAGCACCTACGACCTGCTGGACTTTTACAACCTTTGCCAACCCCACATTAGAAATGAAATGAGATTACTATGGACTTTGTTACTAGATTACCTTTGACTTCTGGTAAAAGAGATACATTATGGGTTGTGGTTAACCGATTGACACAATTTGCATATTTCATTCCTATCAATGAATGAGATTCCCTGGGAAAGTTGAGCAAAATCTGCATGGAAGAAGTAGTTAGATTACATGGAGTACCATGCAGTATTGTATTTGATCAAGACCCAAGGTTATGTTGAAATTCTGGACTAAAATATAGAAACTGTGTAGAGCTACCTTGAAATTTAGTATAGCTTCACATCCTCAAACTGATGGCCAAACTGAGCTAGTAATCCGCACTCTAGAAGACATGCTTCATGTGTGGGCTTTGGAATTTGTAAATAAGTGGATTGATAAATAACTTGGCATATGCAGAATTTGCTTATAGCAATAGTTATCAAGTAACTACTGGGATGGCACCGTTTGAAGCATTATATGGATAGAAATGTTAGTAACCATTATATGGGGGAAGAATAGGCCATCATCAGGAACAATATGGGCCATTGGATCCTAAGAAAACATGTTAGAAGGTAGACTAGATTATAGAGAAATTGGATATTGCCCTGAGTAGACAAAAGAGTTACGCTAGATGCCGGAGAATAGACTTGGAATTTGCAATAGGAGAACAAATTTTTCTTAAAATGACTCATTGACGTGCCTATGGCAAGTATGCCCAAAGAAAGAAGTTAGCACCCAGATATCTCGAACCTTTTCCAATTATTAAGAGGATTGGGAATGTAGCCTACCAATTAGAGTTTCATGTGTCACAACTCTAGCAATATGTTGCCGATCCCACACATGTGTTGAATGATGATGTCATAGAATTGACACCAGATCTGAACTATGTGGACAAACCTGTTTGAATCTTAGAACAAGTAGAGAAGAAGCTACGTCAAAAGAAGATTCCCCTCATCAAAGTATTGTGGATGTACCATGTAACACCCCGCTACCTGTGCCCCTATTAGGGCTGGGGATGTCGCCCCGTCCATAGGACAAGTGGTCTTTATAACTAGGACTCACAAAATATGAAAGAAACAACTCAAAATTAAACTTATTATAACCCAAGAAATACATGAACAAGTTCCAGAAGTAAATAAATAACTGCTAAAGTCTTCAAATGAAATACATAGGAAAAGAAATAAGTCTTCATATCAAGGCAATCTTTAATTAATAACCTTCACAGCAGGACCAACCTAAAACACAGTATAAAAGGTGGCGAGACATAAATCTCAGTAAGCCCGAGTGTGTTTTGAGTGTTTAAGATAAAACAATTCATGTATGTAAGTTGAGAAATTTTCATAAAAGAAAGTGCTCGCAAGTCCCAAATAAATTTCACAAATGAAGAGTGGTATTTTTCTTTCAAACCATACATATATACCATAAATACAAACTCTTAGAAGTGGTAGCCATGGCACCACACTTTGTACACCATGACAAAATAACATTCAGATGCCACACTTTGTGCGTACTGACACAAGGTAGGTGTACGGCCAACCGGGTGAGATACTCCTCCATCTCTATGCCCAAACTTACCGATTGTCCATTTTGGGAATACACAGTCTATTTGACTGAACTTGCTAGCTCGGACCGGTATGACCTACATGGCTTATGATGGTTGGCCTTTAATTTACTCCTAAAGTCTTTCCACACCTTGCCCATCTTTTTCAGGACAATTTGTTTCACTCCCTCTTTAAGTGTGGTATTATCCTAGACAATGAAGATGGAACAATCAAAAGAGGTTATTGTATTAGTCCTTGTGAATTTCACTTATTGATTGCATATTTCATCAAACAAACAACTTAGATAAAACAACAGCAATACATTCCCACATGTTCAAAGCTAATAGAAGCTACTACTTACCTCCACTTTCTCCCAAAGCTCATTTCTGATGTGTTTAGGAATGTCTTTGAAACTAGGGTACTCAAAAGGACTATATATCCATTTTTCACTAGAATTCCAAATGCCATAATTGCCTTATTCTTATCTGTACCGAAAATGTCACCAAATGCATTCACATGGATACACAACTTCACTCCAGTACCCTATTCACTAGGTGAACGAACGTGTCCTCGACTACTTTTTCCATCATTTATACTTGTTGAATTCTTGCTTTGACCTAAACAAGAGAAATTAATTAGTAAAGGATAACTAAAGGAAAAAGAGTTTATTTTGTACAGAAGTTTGAGATTTAAATGTTATAAATATTTCCATAACTGTATTCAAGTTTGGTTGAGCACCATGGGAGTTCAATTGTTGCTATTGAGTAGCCTGTGTAGTATTAGGAAATATTGCACTAGGGGAGTTCAATTGTTGCTGTTTAGTAGCTTGTGTACTATTACCAAATACTGCACTAGGGGAGTTTAATTGCTGCTATTGAGTAGCCAGTGTAGCATTAGGAAAATACTGCACCAGGGGAGTTCAATTGTTGCCGTTCAGTAGCCTATGTACCATTAGGGAATATTGCACTAGGGGAGTTCAATTGTTGGTGTTCAGTAGCCTGTCTACCATTTGGAAATACTGCACCAAGGGAGTTCAAATATAAAGGAAACAAAGAACTTATAAGTCCTCCCATACAATGTTATCTCTAACTAAAAGGAAAGTGCTTTTAAGGAATTAAATGCATTAAAACAATTGGTACACCTATATTAGAGCTGCGTCGACCATTTCTTAAGTTTGAAAGTGAATCTTGATTAGACTAGAGAGCATTAGAATTTCCATCAGCGTTTGGTTGGGCGGGTTGTTGAAGTTGATCAGATGGATTAGGCATCAGTTGGGGTTGATTGTGGTTCATAGCTCGAGCCTGAGATCTAGTTTGTGTCTGCAATGGTAGAGGTGCCCGTGTTGGTGGATGATTATTTAACAAAGTGGGCGGCTCTAGTACGTTGATGCTTCTAAGTGCAACACTACCTCTATTTAGATAATCAACCATGGTGATTCCTCTTAACTTCCTCTTACTAGCCATGTTGGTATCTACAAAAAAGGCAAACGTGGAGATTACCTAACGCTTGAGAGCACACAAGATGATCAAAATTTAATTGAAGGCATGAATTCCAATATTTGAGAAAAATATACCTTTACAGCAATTCCAAACCAACTTTGTTCTAGAATCCCTTCAGTGAAGTACGAAATAGACGCTTACTGCCAAATCAAAAGCCCTAGTTAAAGCTAAAGCGAAAATATACTCATAGGTGTGGGGAGAATATAGAAGAGGAATTGTGGGAGTGAGGGAGTTGTGAAGCAGCAGGAAACCAAAAAAATTTGTTTCCCGGGAAGCTATTCACACTGAACGGACAGCAAGAAGGAAGGACTCAATTTTGTTTAATTTTCAACTCTTTAATATTAATTATTTAAAAAAACCATTCAATATTACAAAATTCTATAATTTCCCACTCCACTTATGTCCCCCCCCCCTCCTTCCGAAAAACTCCACTTAGACTGCTAAAATAATGTTTCACTTAAAGAGAACAATTTTACTAATTGAAACTAAGTGTAAAAAAATAATAATAATAAAATAATAATAATAATAATAATAATAATAATAATAATAATAATAATAATAATAATAATAATAATAATAAAACTTTAGTTAAAGTTAAAAACATCTATATACATATCTATATTCCATTTTTCATTACTTACAATACAAATTGAATGTAAATATTTTTATCTTATGATGTCTAAAATTAAATGTCAACATTTTTTCAAGAAATACATTTTTAACTAAAGTTCCATTAACAACCTTCTTCATTTAAAAGATTGACATCCCATTAACTCATATGAACCTGTCGGCTACCACTAATTAAGAACAATTATAATACAAAAAGCATTACTACTTTTTATTTTTTTAGTCAAAAGCTTCCTTAACTTTGGATTAAGTTAAAAGTGCATATTTAATTCTGGACAGAGGGAATAGTATCCAAGGAAATTTCTAAAACATTATTACATAATTTTTTATTCCAAATATGATTTTAATAGTCATTCTTAACTATATATATATAAGTACACTGAATTTTAAATTTTAAAACTAAGTATTGAATAGTAAAATTAATCAAATTTTACAAAAGTGAATTGAAATTTTTTTAGAGAGAGGCTGAATCCACACTTCAAGAACCAAACACAACACCTCTAAACTATAATTGTCTTGTGTAGTCATTACTATCCATGACTACATGATTACTTCAAACCATTAATTCTTTTACATTCCTAGTTATCCACACTCTTCTTAGCTAAAAACATGCCCCAATCTATTAATATCTAGTGAGTAGACAAAAGTATCATCCCCTTCTTTTAATTTGTTTATCTTTAAATCTTTTTAAATTTTTTTCCAACTTAAAATACTAACTATTTTTCTTATTAATATTTGAAAGTTCTCTAGTTTATCAATATTTTAATTTATTAATAAAAAATGTAGTTTTAAAAATAAAAAAAATCAATGGATTTTTAATCAAATGAAACCATACATTATGGTTAATATATGATGTCACAAGCTTAATAAGGTATGAAAGACAATAGAGGGAAAATAAAACTTTTAATATATAATAAAAGATTAGAATGGCACTTTTGTCTAATTAATAGATATTAATAGATAGAATAGTGTGGGTAATTAGGAATTTAATAAGGTATTTTTATTACTACATAAGACAATTATAGTTTAGAGGTGTGCTACGAAAGATAATATATTTGTTAAAATAATGTTGACATTTAATTTCAAACATCATAAGATAAAAATATTTACATTCTATTTATATTGTAAGTAATGATAATGTATTATATATGTGTATATAAATGTTTTTAACTTTAACTAAAGTTTTGTTTTTTTAACACTTAGTTTCAAGTAGTAAAATTGTTTGCTTTAAGTGAAATATTTTTTCCCTAATATAAGTGGAGTTTTTCAGAAAAATGGAGGAAAAAACATGAAATTACATAATTTTCCAATATTGAATGGTTTTCTTTTAATAATTAGTATTGGATGGATTGAAAATTAAACTGCTTTCTTCTTGCTGTTTGTTGAGCTTGATAATTTTTAAGAAGTGTGGTTGATCATTTAAGAAATGTAGTTGATACTTTAATGAACTTTAAGAGAAAATCCTGATGATGTTAGTAGACTAAGTACAAAGCTAATGATGTAACTTGTAAATAACTTTTGCCTGAAAAATACATATATTGATTTTCCTTTGGATAAAAAAAAAAAAAGGGGACAGATATCTGCATATACATAGGTCTAAAGCAAAAACACCTAGACACATCAAATGAAGGTATTCTCAGTACACTTATAGAGATTGAAAAGTTCCCTTAAAAAATTGCAAAATTGAAACTATCTAGAAAAAGAAAACAAGCATTGACAGAGCTTAAAATCAGCTTAACATCCCACTTGTTTCCTTCACTAGTCATCCTTATCTTCTTCCTCATCGTCATTTCCAATAGCTACATTCAAAGCATTTAACCTCTCTATCAACCTTGCCTTCCTCTCCATAAGTTAGTTTCTTAGGTTGAACCTGTACCAAGAGTAACATAAGAATCAGTGCATCCAGTTAAAGATTTATACTACCACTAGATATTCTGGTTTTTCTTCAAAAAGGAGTTTCATAATCATGGGGGAAATGACAATAAAACATTTTCTAGAGAAAGAAAAAAGGAGGGTGGGGGGGGGGACTAACCTCTTATGCTCCTTTGGAGGTTCCTTCTCACATTTCTCTTGTGTAGGATCAGCACGAATAGCAGCATGAACCTTCTTGTACAACGCCTCAATATTATCTACATCAATACCCTTCTTGATGTACTCACTAAAGTGAGACTGATACTTCTCCGGCTCATCCTCATTCAAAGTCTGCATATGCAGGAAAGAAATACATATAGTGCATCCAACAGAGCATAAAGAAGGTTAACAAAGAGAGCAAGCAAAAGTCATTAAGTCACATTGACCCTCATGTATGCAGCAACATGGCCTCCATAGATATACTTGTGGTGAACCTCTGGGTTAAGTTGTTTGCTTTCTGAGTTGAATCTAGCAAACCTCTTCTCACTATAAGGAATGTCAAGTCCACCATCCAATGCCCCCTAAAAACCAAGTTTCAAAAGATCAGTGACACAGTTAATTTAATAAACAAAGTAAATCAAATACACACTACAAAATCTCAAAAAGAATCCTGCAAAATGCAAATAGTTTAGCATGTAATTTAAATCTTGAAAGTGGAAGTTTTGAACATTGGACAAGAAATTATTATATATCTTAAGTGCACTAACAACACAATTTCCAATAATCATCCTGATAAGGCCAATATTTGAAAGAGCATGGAAAGACCTCTTGCTAGTAATCTTCACTAGTAGCCTACAAGGGAATAGATCAATATATAACAGCCCATTGGTGACAGCAAAAATCAAACCAGACATTGGGATCCCCAGATACTTCATAAGCTATATAATTAGAACAACAAATACTCACAACTGCCCAAACACCCCACCTTCTCAGGTTCTCTGTGCGTTTCTCTAGCAACACAACAAGCATAGGCTTGATCCCTTCTACCTCACACAATAGCTAAACCCCTTGGTTAATGTCCACCCCATCATCCAACAAAGTACACAATGCTGCAAATGATGCATTAGTTCAATTAGCAGAAGAAGATGTCAATTACAATCCATCAGAAAAATATCACCACCACCACAAATAAAAAAAAAAATACAAAACATCAATCAGTACCATATTGTCATCCAAACCACAAAACAAGTGAAATATCTCATAAAAACAATACTCACATAAGTCTGTCCACTGGGAGGATTCAAATGATGCAGTAATTCAATTAGCAGAAGACGATGTCAGTTACAATCCTCTAGCAAAATAATACCACCATAGATAAAAAAAAAAAAAATACATAACATCAATCAGTACCATATTGTCATCTGAGCTACAATACAAGTGAAATATGTCATAAAAACACTACTCACATAAGTCTGTCTACTAGGAGGTTTCAAATGATGCATCAAATTGATTATCAGAAGAAAATTAGATGCCTAACCGAAATGAATGCAAAGAAGTACAAATTTCTCCGCAGAACAATACCACTTTTCTCAGCAGAACAATACCATTGGTCCTCCTAAATATGAGAAGTTAAACTAAAACAAAAGAACCAAAAAGGCCAATAGGAAATACCATGCTTGATGGTTCTAGGTAATGGAAAGTAAAACAAAAATCTTTGTAAATACTAACCAGAAATGAACAAGAAAGTGAAATAGAGATATTATTCACACATAATAATGATTATAGTTGTAAAGAAAACTGCAGCCAAGGAAAAAAAAAAAGAAAGTAAAAAAGAAATATAAAATGTGCAAGACTATGTTTGTCATTCATCTTCATTTTCATCCACTTGAACATTATCTAGAGAAATAACAGCCGAGATATCAACTAAAATGGGTTCTACTCCTGACATTCTCACTGCTATTTTCCAATCCAAGTTAATAAGATCATCAACATACCAAACCTGTTCGGCTTGGGTTGATAAAATGAATGGCTCATCAACAATATTATTTTAGTTGTACATCAGGTGATTAAAGTTGACCAATGTAAATCAAATTCATCCTGCATCCTACCCTTTTCATTATCAATCCAATCACACCTAATTGCATTGCATTTGTGTACTAACTTTTATAATGTCTCTTAATACTCCATAATATGTAACATTGCCTATACGAGGATTCCTATCTTTTGAACTAGCAAAACTAACTACACTCACTCTAGTCATGACGCCACTATTTTGTGTAGCTTTTTATGCTTAATAACTTTTTCTACGGAATCGAAATCCATTAACAAGGCAGACATTATACTTTTTAGCCCAAGGTTGAGGACCACGAGCTAATGTCTTAAACTCATTTGATAATTCCAAACTAGATGATTGCTGCATGTTTTCAACCTAAATTGATAGAACCATATCAAATTAGAATCCAACGCAATTTTAGTATTACAAATACATGTTCAATAACACATAATAGAACAATTACTTACATATTTCTTGAACTATTCATGAAATTTTTCATTATGAATCTTCTGTAAATGATTTTTCCCCATACGAGGATTTTGAGCCACTAGCATGGACACATGAATACTGAGTACATTGAAAAAAAACAAGGGCATGCAAGAAAGTAAGTTTTTTTAAAAAAATTATTGTGATGTGGTTAGAGAAAAATTAATTTGATCTAAGAAGTTACCTACTCTTAGAAAGGAATAACCACATATGAGTTTATGAGCACATAACAATGTATTTGAACCCATGTTATGTGATCTAATATTATTTGGCTTCTACCTCCAAGAACACAACCTATTCCAATATCCCCCATCATTATTTCGAGGGAGTAGAGTGGATTTTGTCTCCACTTCATTTAGATATCTGGAACAAAAGTTCATGCATTGTTCCATTAAGTAACCTCTAGCAATTGAATCTTCTGGATAAGCTCAATTCCAAACATACTTCTTAAGGGTTAGAAGATATCTAAAAATAATAAATAAATCATTGTTACAATTAATGTAATAGTATAGTCTAAATACTTAGATGAATAAAATGGAAAGCTACCTTTCTATTGGATACATCCATCGAAATTGTATAGAACCTACAATAAGGGCTTCCTCAGACGAATGGATTGGTAAATGTTCCATTATGTCAAAGAAAGATGGAGGAAAGATGCATTTAAGTTTACAAATGGTAACCACAATACGGTCTTGAATGTACTCTAGTTGTGATTTTGTGTTCACTTTTGAACATAATTGCATGAAGAAATTTGACAATTCAATTATTGCCTGAACAACATTTTTGGGCAAGGTTTTGACGTGAAGCTATGGGCAACAATTGTTGTATTAGAATATGATTGTCATGACTTTTAAGGCCTAAAATAGACCTTTCAACAATATTAACACATCTTGATATGTTAGATGAATACCCATCTGGGACTATCAAGTCTTTCAACGCCTTATAGAATATGTGTTGATCATGTTTGCTCATGGTGAATAAAGCAGGAGGCAAAGAAGCTCTTGTTGAACTAGTTCATAATGGATGTAATGAAACTCTAATCCCCATCTCCACAAGATCCAACAAGTAGCATAATTATCTTTTGACTTCTTTGAGCCATACAAGTTGGAAGTAAATTATCAACAAAATTCTTCTCAATATGTATTGGATTGAGACAATGCTGCAATAAATTGTGCTCCCAATATTCTAGCTCAAAGAGAATATTCTTTTTCTTCCAATTATGTCCTTTTCTCCCATTTCTCTTTCATAACTTGCCCTCCTTAATAAAGATCATTTTTCTTGTACTCAGTTAGAATGCCATAAGAATCTAATTGTTGTTTTGTCTCTGCTCTAGATAAATGAGGAGGTTTGCCATCAAACTCCATCCTTCCAGTGAATGGAATCTTATCACACTGTAGTCAATGACTCGTAGGTAAGAAATGCCAATGAAATGCATAAGAGAACTTTCTTCCACGCTTTAACCATATTGATTTAGTATCCTTACCACAACAAGGACAAGCTTTTTCACCTTTCGTACTCCACCCTGACAACTTTGCATATGTTGGGAAGTCATTAATAGTCCAAAATAACGCAACCAGTAATTGGAACATATGCTTACTTGATGCATCATATGCATGTATTCCATCATGCCATAATTTCTTTAATTCCTCAAGTAAAAGTTGTATGTAAACATAACTTTTGTTGCCAAGATCTTTAGGACCATCAATTAAAATGGATAATATGAAGAACTATTAAGATATGCAAAGCCATGGAGGAAGATTGTATGGAATAAGAATAATGGGCTACGTTCTATGAGCTATGATCATTGTTCTGAATGGGTTAAATCCATTAGCAGCAAGACCTAGCCTAACATTGCGAAATTCACTTGAAAATATAGGCCATTTCTTATCAAAATCATTCCAAGAAAGAGAGTCAACTGGATGCCTAAATACACCATCACTAACCCGTCCCCTAGCATGCCACTTCATTAGAGATGCAGTCTTAGAAGACATAAATAGCTTTTGCAGCCTTGGCTTTAGAGGAAAGTATCTCATTTGTTTCACTGCTATTTCTTTCCCTTCCGCCTTGTATCGAGGATCTTTACATATCTCACATTCATTAAGATTCTTATCTATATCTTTAAATAACATACAATTGTTGGTGCATGCATCAAATGTCTCACAATTGAATCCTAAATCATTTATAATTTTTGGTGCATCATACTAAGAAGGGGGTGTTTTTGCTTCTAGGAATGCCTCTTTCAATAACTCTAGGAGCATTGTGAAAGATGTATCAGTCGATCCATTTGTCATCTTAAGAAGCAACAAACGCACAATGAAAAAGAGTTTCATAAATTTCACACACCCAGGGTACAACTCACATTCAACATCTGCTACTATTTTGAAAAAGGTTTTAGTGCTCTCATTTGCTCCAATTAAACCCTCATCAGTTAGTGTTTGAGGTTGGTTCTCATTAGAAGGTTGATTATCATGGATTCCCATGGCTTCACGAATCATTTTAGTCATATCATCCTTCCAATTCATGTCATTTCTTTCTGCATTTTCTGTAGTTTCATTCAAAGGGACATATATTTCACCATGATAAATCCAATTAGTGTACCCTTGTAAAAAACCATCAAAATACAATGTGAAAAAACATCATCCAAGTCTTATTAAAATACCAATTTACACACTTGTTGCATGGGCAACATATCTTTGAATCAGTTGGCCTATTTCTAAAAGAAAACTCTAAGAACTTATTCACACCAGATATGTATTCAGATGCCATTCTATTCAACAAAAGTACCCAACTCTTGTCCATGTTTTTTCCTTTTGTGTGTTTTTTTTTTTCTTTTTGAGAATCTGCCATGTGTAAAAGAGTTAAGAAGGTTTCTAAATAAGCCATTCAAGGAAACTAACATATAACGAATACACATCTTCGACTGTTGTCAGATAAGAGAAAAAACAAGTAGCATATATCAAATATACAACCACATATTATTAAAAAAAAAATTGAAATCAAAGAAAGCACAAAAATAAACAAGAAATATAATAATTTATTTGAAAGATGACTAAGAAACAAGAAACAATTTAAATTTCCCATTCCAGACAAACCAAGACTTACATAAATATAATTACACAACCACATACATTGTTATAATTATAATGAACTTCAGAGAAAGTTTTCAATATTTTCATACTCCCAGGATATTCAGGGATCCATTCATGGAGTGGAAATTCCTTAGTATACTACAATGTACATAACAAAATATAAAGCCCATAAATGGTCTAGAATTTGAAAATTTATAAGAAAGAGGATATTTACTGCACGGTTTCAGTTACTAGGTTTCAGAGTAGAGCATCCAATTCCATTTGTGTTGGAAATAAGAACTCTGATAATTTAATTAAATAACTAATTTCTCACAAGTGATACAGAGTTTAGGAGTACTTAGATTCACCATTAGATGTGAATACGTTCTTCATAGTTATGACAAGATATAGATTGTAAATCAAAGAATCCTTATTATTCCACATTGTAGCGCATGTGAAAATCTATGTGCAAAACTTTATAGTTCTCAGGATTTTAGTATAAACGGGCAGCCGACATCTCTGGTTCTTTCTCTAAACTCAGACTATTGAATTAACATCTATTGCTAATAAACAAAAAAAAGAGGACAATAGTTGGTTGTGCACTCAATATGGCATCTTCTCTGTAACCATACTTACAGACTAATGCAATAGGAAAAAGAACTATCCTTTTGCTTTTAACTCCATCTAAGAATAAGTCAATTGTAACAACCTTTTTCCTATATGCCTTCCTATTCTTTCTTTCTTTCATAAGAAGTTTTTTAGATGTTATACAGCTTCAGTTGAGCTTGATAAATGCTATTTTGCTACCCTAAATTACAAATTCATCTCATTTACCCCCAAGGGATATTTTTAATTTTTTTTTAAATTACACTTTTATTTAAGCAAAAGGAATGAAAAAACTGAAGAAATTTCCAAAAGTTACAACTGCAATTGCAGAGGACAATAGAGGCTGCAATAGGAAGGATTATCTTTCTCCTAAGTAGATAAGCACAGTTGAGACAGACCAATGTTAAGTAACACACATAATCATTATGGTAGTTCTAGCTACAGATTCTATATTGTCAAAAACCCTCAATGAATAGCAGTAACAAAATTCTCTATGCACGGAGCACGCATAAAGCTAGAACTGCTATATTTTGAACAGAATAAAGGAAAGAAATTTCAAATTTGCTTCATCCATCATATATGACAAATAGAAGATAAGAAGACTCTCCAAGGCCCTATATCATTACATTTTGGTCTTGAGAGGTTCAACAGTTATGTTTTCTCTCATACATCAACTTCCTTCATTAGTTTCTTGTTTATTTCTTCTCCTGCACCGAACTAAAGGGACTACCAATTTCGTTGTCATACTGGACATTTCTTGAGCTTGATAACAACATACCGTAATAGAGTGCCTCACCTAGACTAGATTATTTCATTTCCAGATAAGTGTGCTCACATAATATGCAGTCTTAAATTATCTTAGTCCCATACTTAAATTCAAAATTTCAACAATCAGCCATTACATTTCCTTTAACTTTGGATCATAAATTTTGGGGCACAGATTTGATGGAAAAGCAGAACAAGAATAATCATCTAAATGCAATCAATCCACATTGATTTAATATATAAGATAACAGAATAAAGTGTTGTAAAAATGAGCTTATTTGATAGCACAATTTCACAAACATTTTTCTACTTAATTGGTAGGAATTCATGAATCTCCAGACCTAAGAAACTCATTTCAGATGAAGAGTGATTGTATCAAAGTGCAAAACTCGACAAAAGGAAACCGCAATTAATGCAAAATTCAGCTACATGCATAAAATTCCAAGCTTTTAGTTTATAACTAAAAAATTACTACCACACATTTTAAATAAAAAAAAATCACTCCAAATATGGACATCATTGATATAAAATTAGGGGTAGGGTATCTAAAATTCTATAATCATAATATGAAATTACTTGCAATGAGCTGAATGAAAGGCACAAGAAACGCATAAATTAGAGATTACCGAAATCAGTTAGCTATGCCTTAGATTCGACCACACCGTCCCCAAGAAAATGAGCGCACAAATTCGACCACGAGCCAACCTTCCTCCAAGTAGCCCGACTATGTTCTTGCTCCGGAAGACCCAACAACCAAAGAATGGTCAATAACGGCCAAAATGATTAAAAAGAAAAAAATTATTTTATGAAAAAGAGGCATCATAGATAACTATCATAATTTAAATTAGCCTTTTTTCCCCCTCCAAATGTTTCTAGTAGCATTTAAAGAATTAAAATACACATAAAAGCAAAAAGACAAAAATAAAAAAGTTGTAGATAGAAGGTCTTCAAATTGAACTTCCCCCAGCCCTCTTAAAAAAAAGGTTTAGGTAAAGCGATGAAATTAAGATTTAGGTTTTTATGGAAAATTAAAAAACTAACTCTAAAAAAATAAACTAACAAGCATACAATAGAATTCTAGGCATATTAGATGGATACTATAGTCATTTGCAACAACTTTTATGCAATGGAATAGTCATGTTGCAAATGATACCTGAAATTTGGCCATTTGAGGCTACCATATTTGCATAAAATGATTTTTGTTACATCTAATTGCTTATTTACATCCAAATATGTTTTGGACTCAACTACTAATTAGCCATCGCAAGAAGAAGACTCTAATGAGGTCTTACATACCATTTACGTCAGCAGTTACTGTAGTCACAAAAAGTACATACTTGCAACCAAATACGCCCCACACAAAAAAATGATCGTTGCAAATGACCAAATTTCTAGTAGTGATATCATCTATATAAACAAAAATAAAATTATAAGCTTTAAAGATATTTCCATTTTTCGTTGACATATATGTGGAGCATTCTTTAAACCAAAAGGCATAACCAACCATTCATACTGACCTTATGGAGTTGAGAATGTCGTGTAATGAATACTATTTGGATGCATTTTTAATCTGGTAAAATCCACTCTTACAATCGAATTTTAAAAAGACCTTCTTGTTGCTAGTCCAGTTAATCAAGCTTTCCTTATAAGGTAGGAAGTATCTATCAAAGATTGTATTATTATTCAACTTTGTATAGTTAATCACCATTCTTGCCTTATTTCTGAGTATTTCAGCATGATTCCTAACAATAAAGGCAGGAGAGCTATGTGCAGATGTACTAGCGTGCATCAACTTTAAATTTAATAGTTGTTGTACCTGTTGTCACGTTTCCTCTTGATTGGTGGGATTATATCTCATCATGGGAATGCGGATTATCTTATTTTTATCCTTCATTTCTAATGAAGCCATTAACTGGTTTTTGTTCCAAAACTGCAATGGGTTTTCTGTATGGCAAAGTTTTAACTTATCTACAATATATCCCATTGAGGCTTCTAGCTTATCTAACAATAGTTTATACTATAAAATCGGTATTCCTTTCAGAAAAATTGGGTTAGTCGTATAACCCAATCCACCATGCTGGGCTGTGTGAGGATGAAAAGGAATTGGATAAGACTTAGCATAAGCATGTGTAATGCATTTGACAGCTATCAAATGATAACAAGGGGTCTTAAAAATAATTTGATGTAAAGTTGTATCAAATATAGCTTTGTGGAATAATTGTAAGAAATTATTCCCTAGTAAAATACCAGTAGTTGCATTATAGAAATAAAACAATGGACACTTGATTAAAAAGGATCTAAATAAAATAATTAGACGTTCTATTCCTTTATTGATTTCAATTGTATGATTAGAAATATCTTTTCCATTTATTGTTTTCAGGGTTTGATGATATTAAATGGGAAAACACTCAGGCCTACACAAGCAAGATTCTGAACCACTATCAACTTATGCAAGAAAATATTCTACTTTATAATCAGGATATGTAATTCTAGTGGGTATATAAATACTATAAGGACTAGTTATCGAGGTATATATGTCAATTTTCCATTGTAAGTTATCTTTAAACCATAAGAGGTAATCTGATATGGTTTTACCTTTTCTAAAAAGGTATTTCCTAACATTATTTCTAATGTATCATTTACACCTTCATTTTCAATGAGTAATCTAATAGCAATTGTTTCATTACCGAATCGAAGTATAGTTTCTATAGCTTCATCAATCTCATGTATTTCACCATTAAATATTATATATTGGTGAATATCTTGTAATTTGTACCTTCGTAGTTTGGTGCATATATATATGTAGTATATACATATATATTTATTAATATATTTGTATATGTGTTGTATATGTGTGTGTGTGTGTGTGTGTGTGTGTGTATGTATATATATGGGATGTATGTATTGTTTGTGCGTGTGTGTGTGTGCGCGAGCGCGCATATTTATATGTGTGTATATATATTTTTTGTAGAAAATATAAGGTATGAGTCTTTTTTCTAGTTTATATATATATATATATATATATATAATTGATGAAATAATTTATTAAAAATGATGACATAATTAATAGCTTATAGGCTTTTAAAATTATATAAATATACAAAATAACTTATTATATTGAATAATTTGTTTTAATAATAAATGTAATATGATTATTATATTTTGTTATAATACTAATGTTTTAAAAAAAATTAAAAGAGAACATTACAAATAGTTTAAGTTAAAAAAAAAAAAAGACCAAACATGAAATTTGGCCCAGTGGTTGAGTGCACGCATTACACTTCCGCTGGATAAGGGTTTGGAAATTTCCTCGCCAAAGAACTCTTTGGGCGAGGAATTTGTCTTGCCATTAACCCCTTTGGGTGACGAATTTTTTTATATTGGCAATGAAATTTTTTTGTCACAGAAGGTAATATATTTTCTCACCATCATATTAAATTTCTAAATAATATTATATTTGTAGCGATGAAATTTTAGCGACAAAACTTTTTTTTCCCTAAAAATCTGTTGGGATGTATGCCCTCTTAGACTAGGTTTCTGATGTAAAAAATGAATGTTTTAATAAAAGAGTTTATTTTCAGAAATTATTTGTGAATTTACAATTTTATTTGTGCACAATTACGTATGGAAAAGACCTATTGTGTTTAAGTAAGTAGTCCATGTGAATGGAGGTCTTTCATAGTAAGGTATAGACCAAGGTTACTTAGTACATAAACTTTTGTTCTTAACCGATTGATGAGAATGGGAATCTCATCATGATTAGGTTATTATGTTGTGAATTCTAAATAGGGAATGACTTACCTTTAGCCAGTGAGTAGTCCACTCACTTCATGATATAAGCGTATTTCGAATACGTAGAACATGACCTGTAGTAGTGGTTTCTTAAAAGTACTATATGATAGAAACCTAGACTACCACCGCTACAGCGTGGACTAGTACTCTACGACTTGAGTATGAGTTGGTGGTCAGACGAAGCTGGAAGCATATACTTTGATATGCTATAGTTGAGGTTCTATCATAGGGCCAATATACTTACATGTTGGGTATGTGTGACTAGTTAGTTAAGACAGACTTGTACAAAATAGTTTCTATACTATATCGCCCCTTGTGGTTGTCTAAATGATCTGAATATCTAGGGCCTTGGGAAACATGACTTGGATGTTTGCTTCGGATAGCTCCCTTGGAAAGCAAAAACAATCTAGGAGGTCGTGGATCATTGGACTAGAGACCTAAGGATGGTAGATGTCATTTAGAGAGGTGTTAGTACACTTCTTCATCTCTAAATGTACGACGATGTATAGAGAGGTATTTTACTCATTACACTTGTAGGTTGGAGACTTTGCTAACGCAACATTGTCCTTGGGTTCAATATTTTTTTATGGTGATATTAGAAAATATTTAAAATCCAAAATACATCTATTTATAAGGCAAGGGTATTTTGGTCATTTTAGTAGCCAAGGCGGTGTGTCTTTTGGTCCCCAGTATAGACCGTGAGTCCTAATTAAATCCGAGTTAAGGGATTGATCTTAAATTAAATGGAATTATTTTATTTAAGTAGCCTAATTTAATTATTGGGCTAGAATAAAATAAAAGTCCATGGAGAGATAATTAATTAAACTGGTTGGTGGGTTAATTAATTATTCAGGGCTTTGGTCCAGTTTGAATAATTAGGGATTAACCTGTCACTAAACTGATTTAGGCTTATTTAATTAGACTGGTTTATTTGGGCTGGAAAATTAATTATTTTTTGGGCCATTGAGTTGGTTCTAACTAGAATAATTAATTAACCCCAATAGGTTAAACCAAGAGTCCAATGGCCCAGTCCAATTTAACCTAGGGTTTTTTATTTAAGTTAAACAGGAGGATTGAAAACAACGTTGTTGCAATTAGACACACAAGAGAGACGGCTTCTTCTCTGTGGAATAACCAGATGTCTCTCTCTCTCTCTCTCTCTCCCCAGAAAATTCCCTAGCTCGTTAGTTGTTCACCAAACGGTAGTTAGGCAGGCCATATACTGGAAGACCGAGAGTTTGATGTTCACATACATGCAAAGGTGGAGTAGGAGGCTTACAGGAATTGCACCAAAGGCTTCTACTAGCACACCTACACCGGTTGCACACGTTCCGGTACAGCCAACACTTAGAACGAGAAAAAGAGGTAAAATTTTTAAAACCTCGGGATTGGGATAGGGCGCAACCGGCGTCGGCTAGGGCTGCCCGAGCCGACGCCAGCCCTACCCTAGAATCCCTGTTCTTGTTTTCCAATTTTTTTTTTTTTTATGTTCGTTTCCGCTATGTGCTCCGTGTTTTCCCGCTTTCCATGCCTTCAAAATCATCATCAATGACAAAACTAAACCTTTGGTGATAGCGCTTCAGTGAGAAAGTGGCGAGGAAGTGGGTTTTGTTGCGGAAGGGCTTTAGCTAGGAAATTTTGGCCATTTGCTAGGAATTTTTTTTGTTACGCAAGGCTATTTTTATTGTAGTGTTGGATTACATAGGTTAGATAGAAATAAAAATTATTTTTCAAGCTTATGGAGATGGCAACCAAGGATAAAGTAAAAGGATGGTAAGACTTTCTTCTCAAACATGCATGAACATATAAGTTTAACCAAAATTAATTTTCTAATTGACTCAAGGAAATTAATCTAATAAAGCCCATAACCAAACTATGTAATTGAGTCTAGTAAAATTTAATCAATTTGTTGATATTATGCATGCCAAACGATAAGACCACTAATAAATAATTAAATCTCTCAAACAATGTTAAATCTAATGCATTCCATTAATATAGTAAGAATGAGACTTTTTTTTTTTTTTTAGATTAGGTTGTTGGGCACACCCCAAGCTTACTTGACATTGAGCAAGTTCAAGCTATAGAATTTGATTTCGGATGATTGGGTTGGATTTAACTAATATATTTATCTCGGTTGGACATACCCAAGCCCAAAGAATATTAGAGGCAAGGTTAGGTTAGCACTACATGCTTTAAGATTAAAAGACGTTAATCACTCAATGATCCGATAGTTGCATTTGATTTAATTGGTATTGGATACCTACCATTAAACTTAAGATTGGTTTGTTGGGCACACACAAGGTCATTCTTAAGGAATTTGGATACTGATCCACTAAGAAAACTTCCAACGGGCTTTCTGGAATCACTAGTGGGGCTTATTGACTCGAGTAAAATAGTAGAAAAATACGCGTTTAATTAAAGACCTAATTAAATGCATCTTATATGCATATACATAGTCTAATATCTCCTGTATTTTATCTAGGTCATTTGCATCATGACAAGAAACTTGAATTTACATAGCAATCTTGAAAGAAACAAACTGAACGAATCTAATTTCTTGGACTGGTATAGGAATTTGAGAATCGTTTTCAAAGCTATAAGTTGCTCTATGTAACACACCATATTTCTATGTTGTAGTGGGCCTTGACTTTGTGGGATGTTGCACTATCTGAACTCCTAGATAATGGGTCTTTAAAACGATTTATAACTTAATACACAGAGGAAAATCTAGAAGAAATACCTAGATTTCAAATCTTCATACAATATTCTAGTCTTACAATATGTTAAACAATACATCAGTAGTCTCGTTTCTACTCCATCATGCTTCCACTATGTGACTCTAATTTCCAAACAATACAATACGACCTAAAAAGGAAAGCATAAAGAAAAGTGTGAGTACAAAACACTCAGTGAGTCCCGTGTATGCCCGTGATTTTTCATTAAAAGGATTTCATAGTATTTACCAACAATACAACTTGTAAACAACCATTTCTTACACATCGAGATTAATGGTCCCATACAAGAATATTCAAAGAATTGCTTTTATCACAAGATACATAATTGTCTCACTCAATGACGCACAAAGATTACTCTGCTCATACAAAGCATCACTTCACAAACAAAGAATTGCTTCTCAGACAATATCCATGTTTAGGGACCTATAAAATCTATGTTTCATAAAATACTTGATGAAATATGTGCATATGCAAATTTTATAGAAAATCACTGGTTAAAATGGTATTTATAAAATAAAGGGGACTCACCTCGTTTTCGGTATAAACCTCAAATCAAGCACACCTAAGTGATTGAGGAAAATAAATCTTTCAAAGTCACTACTTCTTTATCTCTTTTCTCTCATTGCTTTCTCTCTCTTTTTTCTTTTTCCTTCATTTCTTCTTTCTCTTTCTCTCCCTTTCTTGCTTTTGGTCTCTCATTCTGTAATACCCCCAACCAAATACCACTTTTAGCTTATCAGGAAAAGCATGCACATCATAACATTCTAATAGTGATGTGCATGCTTTTCCTGATATATATATATAAAGCATTTATATATAAATGCTTGCTTATGAAAATTTGAGTATGTGAATGTGCATGCTTCCTAACATTCTCATGGTTTTAAAGCATTTATATATAAATATATATGTGAGTATGTTCAATGTTTGCTTATGAAAATTTGAAATTCTTTCATGAATATATATATATATATATGTATACATACATACATACATATACATATATATATATATATATATATATTTATATATACATATGCCTTTATATCATGTGGTTGAGTGATAGTGTGGGGGATCGTAACCTATTAGATTAGCTAGGAGTTTAGCTAGGAGTTTTATTTAGCTTATAGATTTTCATGTGGTAATATTTAGGGTTGTGAGTTAGGAAGAATAGAATTTGATTGAGGAACATAGACACAAGAGTTATTGTGGCTTGGTGGTAAAAGCTTGGTGATTATCTCTTGGTGACCCAAGTTCGAATCTTAGCTTAAGCAATTTTTTTTTTTCTTTTTCCTTATCTTTTTCTTCTCTATTGCACTATTGGTCGAAATTCCTTGTTGGCTGCCACCTTGGAGTTTATCTCCTAAGATGGGAGAGTATTTATCTTGGAATCAAAGTGATAAAACCAGAAAAATTATCCTCTACTTTTGAAGTTATATGTATCTTCTAAATATAAGTATTATCTACACAAGAAAAATGTTTAGCATTTATAATCTGATTTATATAAGCTATATATATATATATATATATATATATATATATATATATCATTTAACTTCTTATTTCATGAATTTTAGAAAAAGAAAAGCTAGGAAAAATTTCCAGCCGTCACTTTTTAAGGATAGGGCTTTTCCAATTCAATGTTTTTGAATTCAAGGTTATTAAAATAAAAATATAGAATTGATCTTTTGGAAATTGCTTATTTATCTTTATTGAAACTTATTTAATCTCCTAAGGAGATAAATTTTCTGGAAAATGGCAGCTTGAGTGCCTCCATTTTGGAGCTAATGTGCCTCCTATATGTGCACATGATCTTTTATTTAAAACCAGATTTCTGAAATCAAAAACCTAAATTCTTTTCTTTTCTTTTCTCCAATATTTCGACTACTTCATCTCTCTTTTCTCTCATAATTTCGGCTACCAAGAATTATATAGCTAAGCTGATTTTCTCTCCTAAGTATTTCTTTTTACTGAAATTAGGAGACAAAAGTAAAAAAAAAAAAAAAAAGGTAATTTTCTTTGAGATAAAACCTTTATCCTATCATCAAATCTTATCATATCTTTTTGAAATTTGAGTTCTCCTAATCCTAAGCAAGAAGGCCAAAAATCTCAGCTTTCCGATACACAATTTTGGCCATCACTAACACACACACACATGAAATTCTTCAAACAAAACAAAACACTCTCATTCTTGCACCAAAATCAAAATAAGATTTCCTCTCAAACTCTCTCTTGATTTCTCTCAATTCTCTAGAACAAAAAGCCAATACCTACTTCTTCTTCTCCTTCTTTTGTGTGCTCAAACGATGCATAAGAGAAAAGATCAACCTTTGGTCATTGCCAGTCGTTTTGACCCCGAAACAATACTACACGACTCATTCACGTTTTCCTTCTAAAGATCAAAACTCTTAGCCTTCAACAAAGCACATTCCTTCTCTATTTCCCTCTCTAGACTGAAAACAAGGACATTGATATTTGATGGGTAAATTTTGGGTGCATAAAAATCATTAAATTTAAATACATCCCTTAGCCAAGTTTTAATTAAAACATTAATCCTAAATTACACATACAAGCAAGTATACTAATCGCAAGCATAGTATAGGGAATTAATGAGTATCGATCTTCAACGGAACAAGTACACACTAATTACTTTTCATTCATTGTTTAACCAACCTAATAAAGTGATAAGATAATAAAAAGCAAAACAAAGAAAAATATATACAACTCAAGAATGTAAAAATATGCAATTTAGACAAATACATTTGAAAATATAACAATGAATCAGTTAGCAAATATCACAATTAATTATCATCTTGGTCTCATGAAGAATTTAAACTAGACCCACTTCATTTGCAATCCATGAAATCACTATCTTCTAGTTAAATTAGTGAACATATTCTGTCTCAACCAATTTACTCAAAAGATGTATTAAAATCAATCCTTATATAAACCCTTATATTCTAGGTGATTTGAAATATGAAATTAGTCAATGAATCCATATTCTAGCAATTATCAACTAACCTTTGATTACCTAAGTCCTTGGCAACTAACATATTTTTCAAGTAAGTTAAGAAATAACAAATATGAAATTAATTAATTGAAGTCATTATCAACCGCTTTTTCAAGCAAGTTCATAACAAAAATCAACTAATCAACTTCGTAATAACAAGTAATCAAATCCCAAGACAAATAATTAATTGATCAAAAAGACTAAATTCATTCAAGAAATCATGAATCCCAAAAATAATGTCAAATTACAATGAAAACATTAATTATATCATTATTCTGGAAAAAGAAAATAAAGGTAAAAGAAAGAACTCATAAACAAGCCCTTATTCTTCTCTTTGGAAACCTTCTTAAATAATGCTCCTTGAATGATGAATCTCTTATTCTTTGAGTGATTGGAAATTTTAATCCTTGGATTCACACATTTCTCTTGTGTTTATCATAGCTTGAGAAGGCTTGGCACAGTAGAATTCAGAAAATGCCAAAATTCTTTGGAAGATACCAAATTCCTACATAAAATCGCCCCTATACAGATCGGACCTGGCACTGGGTTACTTCAACCCACTTGGCACCAGGTGCATTCTAGTTTGCCCCTCACTTGTGCTCTGTTTTTGCTCTATTTTTCCAGAGTAAGCCTAGCGTCTGGTGCAGTAGCCAGACCTGGCGCTAGGCACACACTTCTAAATTTATTCTTTTTGCCTGAAATCTCTTGAATCCTGCACAAATTCATCTAAAACATTTCCCAAAAGTAAAATATCAAATATGAAGAAATATTCCTAGTTATTACATCCAAAGTATCTCAAATTAACCTCAAATAACTAGAAAAATAGTGATGAATTTAGCCCCTATCAATATTCCTTCCCCTTACAAACACACAGAACCCCTGTGTTTTGGGAATAGCCTTGCTACTTCTCTCAACCTGCAGATCCACAACAAGGCCACAAAGAAGCCACCTTTTTATTCTTTTTCGGTTCACTCAAACAAGAGGTAACCCGAGGCCCTTTTTAGGGAGTTGGAAAAATGAAGTGATTAGATATACATTGTGTTGAGATTATGCCTATGTGTTGGATCTATAATGCTGCCTTATTTGGTAATGTTCATGTTATAGTAATTGTTTAAGAAAGACAACATCTTTATATTGAATTGACTAAGGCTACATTATTTATTTGTCGAATAGGAGATTTATGATACCTAGAAGTTGTGATCTCAGTGTATTTGGGGATTTTGAGCAATATTGTGATATGAGTATGCAACTAATGATATTATTGTCATTGTTTTGAGATCTATCTAAGTAGCCCTGATAAACACATAGCTTTTATTTGAGATGATCCTATGAGTGATGAATGATTAAATATTATGGTTGAAACCATGATGACGTAAGTGGAAGAAATTTATGCTATGTCATGATTATATGATTATAGTGGGGTACATTGATAAGATAGGTTGACTTATATTTTATCATCTGAACACTTAAGACAGCATGAGATCTAAAACTATTAATATGGGGTAATGATGCCATGATGATTTAGAGATAAGCATGTCGATTAGGATCTTAGATCCGACTGATTTGAATGGTTTTGATTATATTATGTTTTGGGTCATGTTGTGATTATGTATTGTTATATGGTTTAGATAAAGGGCTTATTTGAGGGGGATAGTCAAGACGACTAATATTCCTTTTCTACCTGAAGTGATACAAGTAAGTCCTTGCATAAATGGTTTCAATTAAAATGTATTGTTTGCAAGTCAAATGTGATTGAAAAATGTGCCATGTAATCGGAAAATGTGCTACTTATGAATTACTTGGATTTCAAGCATAGTCTATTTGTTGGTTAATTTTGACAAATAAAGTTTTACAAAATTCCTTTTACTCGCAAAATAGTTTTCCTACAAATAACCCATTTCTTTCAATAAAGCATATTAAAACTCACTTTGAGAAAACTATGTTTGCAATGCCAAGGTATTTGAAATTCATCAATTTGAGCACGCTCTTTGAGCAAATACATGAACATTGTGTACTCAATAAGGGTAGGTTGCTAGTGCTAGCCTTCAACAGTTAAGGCAACTCTTCTGGTAGGCAGCTACCTCTGGAAGATGAACCTTAGCTGGAAAGGGTATCAGTACTAGTAATTCAAGCCGATCGGAGCTAGCATTAGTTTGTAATGACTACTCGCCTATAATTGGAATTAGTCCAGAGTGGACAATCAATCAGATATTTAGGTGAGAGATGGGGGAGTATCTCATCTTGTAGACTATACACCCATCGCCGACATGATGCACAAAGTGTTGTGTCATGACTTGGAAGCGCTATAAGAAGAGTTTCACCACTATAAATGGCTTATCTTTGTATTGTGATACAACATGTGCAACTTTCTTCTTGTGTTTCGAAGCATTACTTTATGACTTGCAAATGTTTTTTTGTTATGTTCTCAAAAGTGCATTCACAAAATTATTTTAAAATGTTTAAGAGCACATGCAGGACTTACTGAGATTAATTTCTTACATTTTTTATGTCATGTTTTCAGGGCGGAACCACTTTGAGCAGGTTGATAACCTTAGAGATTGAAGTGCTGTTTATTTCTATTTTGTACTCTTCTTTTAAGAGACATTTGTTTATTATTTGTTTTAGACTTGTATAAGTTTTAATTTAGATGCAACAAGTTATTTCATTTAGAAATTTTCTTTTGTACCCTGTTATAAAGACCCCTGATCCTTTAGATGGCGCGACATCCCCGCTCTTTTTGGTTACGTCTATAGTGAGGTGTTACACCTTCTTTCTCTCTTTCTCATTTTTTTTCTCTTCTAGTTCTTCACTCTTTTTTTCTAGTTATAGTGTTCTAAAAAGCTTATATGAGAAGCTTTGCATGAAGCTTACGCAAGGAGTTTTGTAAGAAGCTTGTGTAGGAATCTTTTAGAATATTTTAGAATTTTATAAAAGCTAATCGGAGTAATTAGAAGATTATAGAAGCTTATGGATACTAAAGAGAAACTTTAAGAAACTAGTAGAAGACTTTAGAACATAATGAAATAGTATAGAATGCATTAAAACATAGTAGAATGTTTTAAAAGATCCAAGAATATTATAGAAAATGCAATGGTAAAATGACTTTTCTATAGTCAACCATCATGGGTGATTTTTTCAATATTAAAATAATAAACTTGAAAATATCTTAAGAAATGAAGAATGAATTGGCCCACCACCTAATTAATATAGTGGGTCCCATAGGTTACTTAGCAAAATTCCATTTCTCTTCCAAATATAAAATAGGTTATTTCTTATCAAATATAATATGTATAAAATATAATATTTTTTCTATCAAATACATAAAATAAGTTTTAGGTAGTAATCAATCATTTTCCTCCAAGTAATTCTTCTTCCTTATTTTCCATTCTATCCTTCAACACTTCCTCTTAAAATCTGCCCAAAAATTCTTCAAATGTAATAAAATATTTCCTAACTCAAGACTGCTCAGGGAGGGATGTTACAATCTCCCATTCTTAAAGAAATTTCATCCTCAAAATTTTAAAATACATTCAACATCTCTAATATCATTAATCTAAAATTCATTCCAAACCACTAACTGATATAAAATTCATTTATATAAGCTCTAATACCAATTATAACACCCCATATTTCCATGTTGTATGGGTGTTGACTTCGTGGGATGTCCTCATCTGAACTCCTAGACAAGAGGTCTTTATAACGATTTATAACTTAATATACAGTGAAAAATACATAAAAAATACAAAGATTTCAAATCTTTATACAATATTCCAATCTTACAACATGTTAAACAATGCATCAACATGCTTGTGTCTACTCAATCGCGCTTCTACTGCACAACTCTGATTTTCAAACAATGCAATAAGACCTAAATAGGAAATCATAAAGAAATATGTGAGTACAGAATACTCAATGAGTCCAGTGTGTGCCCATGATTTTTATTAAAAGAATTTCATAGCATTTTCCAACAATACAACTTCTAATCAGTCATTTCTTACACATGGAGTTTAGTAGTCCCACAGAAGAGTGTTCACAGAATTGCTTTTCTCACAAGATACATAATTGTCTTACTCAGATACACATAAAGATTACTTTGCTCATATAGAGCATCATTTCATAAATAGATAATTACTTGTTACACAATATCCATGTTTAGGGACCCATAAAATCCAAGTGTTATAAAATACTTGATGAACTATGTGCATATGGAAATTTTATAGAAAATCGCTTTCTAAAATAGTGTTTATAAAATAAAGGGGACTCATCTCATTTTCTGTATAAATCTCAAGTCAAGCTCACCTCATTAGTTTCTCTCTCTCTCTCTCTCTCTTTTCTTTTCTCTCTTCTTTTTCCTTCCTTACTTCTTTCACTTTCTCTCCCTCCTTTACTTTCAATTTCTCCTTCTTCCTCTCTTTCTCATTTTTCTTTTTTTCTAGTTCTTCCCATTTTCTCCTATTTATAGTGGTCTAAAAAGCTTAGATGAGAAGCTTTGTAAGAAGCTTACGTAAGAAGTTTTTAAAACAGCTTATATAAGAAGCTTATGTAAAAAGATTGTGTAGGAATCTTTTAGAAGATTTTAGAATTTTTTAGAAGCTAATAGGAGTAGTTAGAGGCTTATAGAAGCTTGCCGACATTAATAGAATAAAGTAGAAAATTTAAGAAACTAGTAGAAGACCTTAGATGACTTTAGAGCATAATGGAAGTGATAGGGCCTAAATTTACTTATATTTCCTTAGTTATTTAAAAAGGTGGAATTCCAGTAGATACCTGGTGCTGGCCTAGAGAAGTCGAATCAGTACCAGCCGTTCTCTAGAATTTCAAGGCAAAACAGGGGGGAAATGCAAATCTATCATGGATTTCTAGTGCAAAACTAGTGCTGGCCCAAAGAAGGTGAACCAGAGCCGACCCTTATCTATCCATAGGCATTTTAGAAGTCCTTTTTGTGAGCAAAATTGGAAATTTCCTTAGAAGTCTTGTAGTTTCCAACTTGTACTCAGCCCAAAACTTTTGGGAAACATTTTTTAGCAACCAAGAGGCCTATATAAACAAGAAGAGTTAAAGTTTAACATATGAATTCAAGGATAAAAGTTGAAATCATTCATTAAAGGAGGAATTCAACATCACTCAAGGGGTATTATTTCAAGAAAGTCTTTAAGAAAGGAATAAGAGGGCTTGTCGATGAGTTCTTTCTAAAACATTTGTTTTCTTTTTCTTTGAACATTGATGAGATCGATGTTTTTATTGTATTTGGATATTATTTTTGGATTTGTGATGTTGAATTAGTTTAGTCTTTTGTTCAATTAATTACTATTCTTGGTATTTGATTACTTGTTTTTCAATCATAAATTGATGATATTGGACTATTCTTCCAATTAACTTGAGAAAGAGGTTAGGATATAGTTTTAATTACTTAATTCTAATATATTTTCTTAACAAACTAGAGAGAAAGGTTAAGTCGAGAATTTCATAAATCAAAAGTTGATGATTTAACCTAGGATAGGGGAATTAATGGGTTTCATGCCTCTATCACCTAGAGATAGGGATAATTAATAGGGACTTGCGTTCTATATGCATCATTTAGTTGTTTTACTGAGATAGAGATGTCCATTAAATTAAGTAAGAGATAATTAAGCCATAACTCAAGAGAGAGTGGATTCTACATTACTCCTTCATGATGCCAATATAATAATTAATTGCGATAATTGCTAATAATTGGTTGTCATGTCTTCAGGAGTATCTTTTTAATTACATGTTTTTTCTCTCGTAGAATTGTGTATATTTTTATCTTTATTTTTACTTTTATTTTTATCACTTTATTTGGTTGGTTAAACAATGACTGAAAAGTAAATTAAAGTAGTGGTTCCTTGAGGATTGATACTCGTTAATTCCCAATATTATACTTAATGATGAGTATACTTGCTCATTTGTATTATTTGGGGATTAATGCTTTAATTGAAACTTGTTTGGGAATGGATTTGAAATTTCATGATTTTTTATAACCCAAATATAATGCATCAAGGAAGAGTATAGAATGTTTTAGAACATAGTAGAATGTTTTAGAAGATCCAAGAAGATTGTAGAAAATGCAATGGTCAAATGACTTTTCAATAGTCAACCATTGTGGGCAATTATTACAATATTAAAATAACAAATTTGAAAATGTCTTAAGAAATGAAAAAAGAAGTTGCCCACCACCTAGTTAATACAGTGGGTCCCATTAGTTATCTAGTAAAATTCCATTTCTCTTCCTAATATAAAATAGGTTATTTCTTAACAAATATAATATGAATAAAATATATTTTAGGTAGTAATTAATCATTTTCCTCCAAGTAATTCTTCTTTATTATTTTCCCTTTTATTCTCCGATACTTCCTCTTAACATCCATCCAAAAATTCTTCAAAAGTAATAAAATATATCATAACTCAAGGTTGTTCAGGGAGAGATGTTAGACTTTATATGCTTGATGCTTCTATTCCTTCAACTCCAACTGTTGATGCTCCTGCTGATAAGCATGATGTCTATAAGAAGCATAAAGGTGGACAGTGACATAACATCTTGTATCATTCTAGTGTCAATGAACTCTGAGCTACAAAAACATCATGAGTATAGGATGCTTCTTCTATTATCTTCTATCTTAGAGAATTGTTTGATGAACAAGCCCGAACGAAGAGATATGAGATCTCTAAATAGTTATTCTGTTGTAAGATTGCAGAAAGTGCTTCAGTTGTAACTCATGGACTAAAAATATGGGGGTTGATTGAGAAGCTTGGGTCACTTGGGCTTATAATGGATCATGAATTAAGTAGAGACTTAATTCTTCAATCTTTGCCTGCTATTTTTTCACAAATTGTGATGAACTTCTAGATGAACAAGATTGAATCCACTTTACCTGAATTAATCAACCTTCTCAATACTTTAGAAAGTACTATGAAGAAGGAAAATAATACAGCAATGTTGGTTGATTCTTCAATTTCTAAAAGAAAAAATGTTTCTAAGAAGAAGAAGAAGAAGAACCCAACCAAGCCAAAAGGTAAAATTAAGAAGAAGGAGATAACTACCAAAGGCCCATGTCATCATTGTAGTTGGATGGGCCATTGGAAGGGCAATTACAAAAGCTACTTGGAGACTGGCAAGGGAAAGAAGCTGAAGGAGAAGCTTGTAAGCTCTTCAACCTCTACTCCTAGAATATTTGTGATTGAGATCAATATTGCTTTTAATAATGAGATATGGGTATTGGATAGTGGATATGGATCTCATTTGTTCAATAATTTGTAGGGGAAAAAGAGTAGTATGAAGCTAGAGAAAGCTGACGTGGACCTACGTACTACAAATGAGCTAAAGTTGTTCCACTTGCTATGGGGACTATCATCTACACTTGCCTTTTGGATTGATTCTAGAACTTACAAATTATTATTATGTTCCAGTTTTATTAAGAACATTACCTCAGTTGCTTGTTTAGACTTGGTTTGATTTTATTTAGTTTTTAGAATAAAAGTTGTTGGTATTCATTAAATGATATCCATTATGGTGCTGCTTTGAAAATGTTCGGAGGCCATGCATGCACAAACCATTAGTGGAAAAAAAAATAGAGAATAGCGGAAGGCAAAACCAATACCTTTGTGCTTTGTTTGACTCTTCACCTATGAAGAAGCTGATGAAATTACTTGAAAAGCTCCGTAGGCTGATGATGTCTCAGAGACTGTCAAAATCTCCAGTTGAAAATTAGTAATCCTTTGACTCCTCCATGGCATTAAGGCGAAGCCCTTTGCTTCTCAGAACCCAATTCATGTCGGTGAAACAATGTACGTGAAGAATGGCTCTTCTTGATCCTTTGCTATTGATTAGCAAAATAAAAAAGACAAATAGAGAAAAAGGAAGATGCATGAGAGAGAAAGAGAGAAGAAGAAGCCTTTTTTCTTTGTGTTCTGTGTGTTTTCAAACCCCAGAGTTTTTAATAATTTAAAACATCCGCAGGCTTTCAACAGTAGAGGTTTACCTTAACTTAACTCTTCTATTCCGTGAATCAAAATAACCCTTTACTCCAGGCTATTGGACCAAAAATAATTTATTTTTTTCTATGGACCCAATGAGCCCAAAAATAATAACTATTAATTATTTATATCCTTGCCTATTAAAATAACCTAATAAATAATTAATTAGCCCAAATAAACTAAAATAATTATTTAAGCCTTTTTTTAACTAGGTTAGACTCAAGTTAATTTTTTAATTATTCAATCGGGCTTAGGCTCAGAATAATTAATTAACCAATTAAACTAGATAATAAATTAAATTTCTCTCATTCCTTTATTTTATTCCAATCCAAAAATAAATTAGTCTTCATGAATAAAATAAAATCCCTTTTATTGAGACCATTTCCTAGACCTAAAAGTAATTAGGACTGATGGGCTATTCTGAGGACCAAAAAGACATATTGCCTTGTCTACTAAAATAACCAAAATACCCTTGATATATAAATAGTTGTATTTTTCATTTTAAATATTTTTTGATATCACGATAGAAAATATTGACTCCAAGGACAATCCTGCGTTAGTTATGTCTTCGACCTACAGGTGAAATTACTAAAATACCCCCTACATACCGTCATGCATTTAGGGAGGAAATAGTGTACTAACATCTCTCTAAAAGACATCTACCATCTTTAGATTTCTAGTCCATTGATCCATGACTTCTTGAATTATTTTCGCTTTCCAAGGGAGTTACGCTAAAGCCAATATCCAAGTCGTTTTTACTAGGGTCCTGGATAATTAGATCATTCGGACAACCACAAGGGCCAATATAGTATAGACACTATCTTGTACAAGTCTGTCTTAACTAAGTTGTTACATATACCCAACATACAAGTATATTGGCCTTCTAAAGAACTTCAACTATAGTATATTAATGCAAACGCTTTCAGCTTCGTCAGACCACCAACTTATACTCAAGCTGTAGAGTACAAGTCCTCGCTGTAGTAATAGTAGTCTAGGTTTCTATCATATAATACTTTTAGAAACCACTACTATAGGTCTTATTCTACGTATTCGAAATACGCTTGTGCTATAAAATGAGAAGACTACTTATTAGCTAAAGGTAAGCTATTCCCTATTTAGAATTCATAACACAATAACCTTGCCATGATGAGATTCCCATTCTCATCATCTGGTTAAGAATAGTTGTTTATATGTTAAGTATTCCATAGTCCATACCTTACTGTGAATGACCTCCATTCACATAAACCATTTAATTAAACACAATGGATCTTTTCAAATAAAAATTGTTTGCAAATATAAAGAAGATTTCACAAACAATTTTTGAGAAAAATAGTTATACTAATACAAGTCAAAATTACCTCAGAAACCTAGTTTAAGAGGGCATATATCCAAATAATCTCCCACTTGTACTCTAAGACTAAGTCCATAGGTGCCCACTTCTATGGCATTTAAGTTTCTTTTAAAGACTCTCTCCGTCAAAGGCTTGGCGAAAGAATCTACTAGATTATTCTCCAAGGTAATTTGTTCCACCACGATTCTCGTCTCTAGATGAAATCCCCAATTACGTAGTACTTCCTCTCTATGTGCTTCCTCTTTTTATGGTTCCTGGGTTCTTTGGATTGTGAGACTGCACCAGTGTTGTCGAAATACATCACAACCTGTTTGTCCATTTGTGGCATGATTCCAAGTTCTAAAAGGAACTTCCGGAGCCAAACTGCTTCCTTAGATGCCTCTGAAGCTGCCACATACTTAGCTTCCATGGTTGAGTTAGCAATACAAGATTGTTTGATACTCCTCTATGAAATGGCTCCTCCAGACAATGTGAAAACATATCCACTAGTGGATTTTCTCTTATCCTTATCTGCCTAAAAGTTTGAGTCTGTGTATCTTGTAGGAACCAAGTCATCAGTCTTATAAACCAGCATATAATCCCTTATACCTTTAAGATACTTGAGAATATACTTTACAACCTGCCAATGAACCTCCCTGGGGTTTGACTGATATATGCTAACTACGCCTACGGCAAAGCAGATATCTAGTCTAGTACACAGCATGGCATACATGAGACTTGCCACAATTGAAGCATAGGGAATCCTACTCATTCTATCTTGTTCTTTTTGAGACTTTGGACAGTCCTTTGAAGAAAAAGATAACCCATGCCTGCAAAGGATCAACGCCTCCTTGCATAAGTCCATGCTTAACTTGGCCAGTATCTTGTCAATGTATATAGCTTGGAATAAATCTAATATTCTTTGTTTCCTATTTGTAAGAAGATTTATTCTGAGAATAGAACTAGCTTCTCTCAAGTCCTTCATACCAAATTGACTAGATAGCTAAACCTTAGTAGATGACAATGTTTCTACATCATTTTCGATGAGTAGAATGTCATCCATATATAGTACAAAAAAAATCACGTTTATGCCTTCTAGAGGAACATAGGAAAGAGCTAATCAGAGTGGTACGAACGCTTCCTATACACACATGGTTCATCTTCATTTTGAATGAAACTGTAAGATTTTATAGTCTCATCGAAACGAATGTTTCATGCTCTAGATGCCTACTTAAGTCCATAAATGGATTTGTTAAGCTTACAAACTATATGCTGTTAGCCTACAGCAATAAAGCCTTCTGGTTAGGACATATAGATGTCTTTACTAAGATGGCTATTTAAAAATGTCGTCTTAATATCCATATGCCATTTCTCATAGTCATAATGATATGCGATGACAAGAAGGACATGGATGGATTTAAGCATGGCTACCGGGGAAAATATTTTCTCATAATCAATTCCTTTTTTCTAAGTATAACCTTTTGCCACAACCCTAGCTTTGAAGGTTTCCACCTTCCCATCCACTCTCCTCTTTCTCTTGTACACTCACTTACACCTAATGTGTTTTATCCATTCAAGCGAAGCTATAAGATCCCAAATCTGATTGAAGTACATAGACTCAAACTCGGTTTTCATTGCTTCATGCCATAGGTTTGCATCGGTATTAGCAATAGCCTCCTCGTATCTAGTGAGATTTTGTTTCTGATGGTCGGAGACTAGGTCAAAAGCCTCTCCAATCCATTTTTCTAAACTCTAGATATCCTCCCATTACGATGAGGTTTTGTTTGTACAAGTTCTTGAGGCTTTGCCTCTTGTTATTCTATAATCGGGTTAGGAGAAGTTGATTAAGAAAATAACTTCTCTTCGAGTTCCAACCTTATTGAACCTTTAGTGGATGTATTTTGATCATCCTCCAAGTATCTAACATTAGTACTCACAAGTACTTTTTTCTTCTTGAGATGATAAAAGTAATCACCCTTTGTACCTTTTGGATACCCAACAAAATATCATAATTCTAATCTTAGTTCTAACTTGCTTCCCTTGATCAGTACATAAGTTGGACAACCCTATATCTTGATATGATTTAGACTTGGCTTAGTCCCAGTCCACATCTTATAGGGTGTCATAGATACTGATTTGGAAGGCACCAAATTCTGAATATATGCCGCTATTTCTAAGGCAAAAGGACACTGGAAGAGTAACATGAGAGATCATGTTTTGGACCATTTCTATCAATGCCTTGTTCCTTCTCTCAGCTACTCCATTCTGCTGGGGTGTCCCCGGTGCAGAGAGTTGGGATACTATCACATGATTTACCATGTAATCCTTGAATTCACCAAGGAGGTATTCTCCACAACAATCCGATCATAAGGTCTTGATTAGTTTACCTATCTGATACTCCACTTCAGATTTAAACTCTTTGAACTTATCGAAAGAGTCAGGCTTATGTCTTATCAGATAAACATAACCATACCTTGTACAATCATTTGTGAAAGTGATGAAGTACTAAAACTCCCCTCTTACTAGTTTAGATAATGGACCACACACATTAGTGTGCACAAGACTCAGTGCTTCTTTAGCTGTATCTACCATTTGGGTAAAGGACCTTTTGGTCATTTTTCTTATAAGACATGATTCATACTAAGGCCAACTTTCTAATTTCAATGAGCTTAAAGGCCTATCATGGATTAACCTTTGAATCCTAGTTGAGTTAATGTGACCCAACCTTAGATGCCAAAGATATGAGTCATTAACATTGGTATTTCTCTTCCTATTTAAAGATTCAGATTGAGCATTATTCAATTAATTGTTAATAGGATTAATGAAGAATAGATTTCCATACATGTGCCCAGCACATATTACTTCTCTATTTCTACTAATAGTTATACCAGAATAAAAAAAAATAGAATATCCTTGATTTATTAGTTTTGCAATTGAAACCAAATTCTGTCTAAAACCAGGAACAAATAAAACATCCTTTAAAATAACTATTCTATTACAATCAAAAGTGAGTTCTAGTTCTCCTACTCCAAGGGCCCAAACTTATGCTCCATTTCCCACGCTTAGTCCATGTTCGCCCTTCTGGAATATTCTAATCTTCCTAAACCCCTGTAAGGAATTATACCTATGATTAGTGGCTTCTGAATTCACTATCCAAGTGAAAGTTATTAGAAACATTGATATAGACTCTAGATAGAAAACATTACCTGTGGGATTTTCATGTCCTGAACATCTGTACACTCCTTTTTCTAGTGTCCCTTCTTCCCACATTCAAAGCATTTGCCTTTGGGTTTATCTTTGGGCTGGGACTTGGGCTGGTGCACTGCATTCCCCTTCTTCTTTTTAAACTTTTTGGGTTTGGGTCCAATTCTTGAAGAAGAAGCCATCATAGCCCTAGCTTTAGCAGAAGAATAAAAAATTCCCCTGATTTTGGGGCGTCCTTTTCTCCCAGTGGTAGAAGTTTTAGCCCAAGTGCCTAAGATGCTGAATTCTTCAAGGTTGTCTTGTCCAACAAAATGAAACTTAAAGAATTATCTATGGTAACTCTAAATGAGGAATGTTCTACTATCATGTCGAGCAAGGAGACACTACCAAGGAAACAAAAGGATCTAGGAAGTTTCTCCATCTCATGCATGTTTGGAAATGTTGTTTTTGGCATTGCTTTAGCTAATCTGGAAGCTAGCAGCAACCTTTTGATTTATGTGACTTTTAAGAAGCTAGGATTAGGTGAACAGGCACTTAGTAAGATTAGGATATAATTTGCAAATAGATCTATCAAACATCCTACGGGAATTGTTGAAGGTATGTTGAATAAAGTAGAAAAATTCATCTTTCCTGTAGATTTTGTTATTCTTGATATAGAAGAAGATTAAAAAATCCCACTAATTTTGGGGCGTCCTTTTCTCCCAGTGGTAGATGTTTTAGCCCAAGTGCCTAAGATGCTGAATTCTTCAAGGATCTCTTGTCCAACAAAATGAAGCTTGAAGAAATGTTCTACTATCATATCAAGCAAGAAGACACTACCAAAGAAACTAAAGGATCTAGGAACTTTCTCTATCCCATCCATGATTGGAAATGTTGTTTTCGGCACTTCATTAGCTGATCTTGAAGCTAGCATGAACTTTTTGCCTTATTTGACTTTTAAGAAGCTGGGATTAGGTGAACAAGCACTTACCAAGATTAGTATCTAGTTTGCATATAGATCTGTCAAACATCCTAAGGGAATTTTTGAGTGTGTGTTCAATAAAGTAGACAAATTCATCTATCCTGTAGATTTTGTTATTCTTGATATAGTAGAGGATTCAAAAATTTCGCTGATTCTGGGGCATCCTTTTCTCCCATTGGTAGAAGTTATAGCCCAAGTGGCTAAGATGCCGAATTCTTCAATGATGTTTTTTCCTACAAAATGAAGCTTGAAGAACTATCTGTGGTAACTTTGAATGAGAAATGTTCTACTATCGTGTCAAGCAAGGTGACACAACCAAAGAAACTAAAGGATCTAGGAAGTTTCTCTATACTATGCAGGATTGGAAATGTTGTTTTCGGTACTTCATTAGCTGATCTGGAAGCTAGCATGAACTTTTTGCCTTATTTGACTTTTAAGAAGCTAGGATTAGGTGAACAAGCACTTACTAAGATTTGAATCTAGTTTGCATATAGATCTGTCAAACATCCTGAGGGAATTGTTGAATGTGTGTTGAATAAAGTAGACAAATTCATCTTTCTTGTAGATTTTGTTATTCTTGATATAGCAGAAGAATAAAAAATTCCCCTGATTTTGGGGCGTCCTTTTCTCTCATTGGTAGAAGTTTTAGCCCAAGTGCCTAAGATGCCGAATTCTTAAAAGTGGTGTTGTCCAACAAAATGAAGCTTGAAGAATTATCTGTGGTAACTCTGAATGAGAAATGTTCTACTATCATGTCAAGCAAGGAGACACTACCAAAGAAACTAATGGATCTAGGATGTTTCTCAATCCCATGAATGATTGGAAATGTTGTTTTCTGCACTTCATTAGCTGATCTGAGAGCTAGCAGGGAATTGTTGAGGGTGTGTTGATTAAAGTAGACAAATTCTTCTGTCCTGTAGATTTTGTTATTCTTGATATAGCAGAAGATTCAAAAATTCGCCTGATTTTGGGGCGTCCTTTTCTCGCATAGGTAGAAGTTTTAGCCCAAGCGGCTCAGATGTCGAATTCTTCAAGGATGTCGTGTCCTACAAAATGAAGCTTGAAGAACTATCTGTGGTAACTCTAAATGTGGAATGTTCTACTATCGTGTAAAGTAAGGAGACAGTAGCAAAGAAACTATAAGGATCTAGGAAGTTTCTCTATCCCATGCATGATTGGAAATGTAGTTTTTGGCACTGCATTGGTTGATCTGGAAGCTTGCATCAACTTTTTGCCATATGTGACATTTAAGAAGCTAGGATTAGGTGAACAAGCACTTACTAAGATTAGTATCTACTTTGTAGAGACATCAATTAAACCTCCTAAGGGAATTGTTGAAGGTGTGTTGATTAAAGTAGACAAATTCATTTGTCCTGTAGATTTTGTTATTCTTGATATAGCAGAATATTCAAAAATTCCCCTGATTTTGGGGCGTCCTTTTCTCGCATTGGTAGAAGTTTTAGCCAAAGTGGCTAAGATGCCAAATTCTTCTAGGATGTCATATCCTACAAAATGAAGCTTGAAGAACTATCTGTGGTAACTCTGAATGAGAAATGTTGTACTATCGTTTCAGGCAAGGAGACACTACCAACGAAACTACAGGATCTAGGATCTATCTCTATCCCATGCAGGATTGGAAATGTTGTTTCCGGCACTTCATTAGCTGATCTGGAAGCTAGCATGAACTTCGTGCCTTATGTGACTTTTCAGAAGCTAGGATTAGGTGAACAAGCACTTACTAATATTAGTGTCTAGTTTGCATATATCTATCAAACATCCTAAGGGAATTGTTGAAGGTGTGTTGAATAAAGTAGACAAATTCATCTTTCCTGTAGATTTTGTTATTCTTTATATAGCAGAAGAATAAAAAATTCCCCTGATTTTGGGGCGTCCTTTTCTCCCAGTGGTAGAAGTTTTAGCCCAAGTGCCTAAGATGCCGAATTCTTCAAGGTTGTCTTGTCCATCAAAATGAAGCTTGAAGAATTATCTGTGGTAACTCTGAATGAGGAATGTTCTACTATCATGTCAAGCAAGGAGACACTACCAAGGAAACAAAAGGATCCAGGAATTTCTCCATCCCATGCATGTTTGGAAATGTTGTTTTTGGCATTGCATTAGCTGATCTAGAAGCTAGCAGCAACCTTTTGATTTATGTGACTTTTAAGAAGCTAGGATTAGGTGAACAGGCAGTTAGTATGATTAGAATATAATTTGCAGATAGATCTATCAAACATCCTACGGGAATTGTTGAAGGTGTGTTGAATAAAGTAGACAAATTCATCTTTGCTGTAGATTTTATTATTCTTTATATAGCAGAAGAATAAAAAATTCCCCTGATTTTGGGGCGTCCTTTTCTCCCAGTGGTAGAAGTTTTAGCCCAAGTGCCTAAGATGCTGAATTCTTCAAGGATCTCTTGTCCAACAAAATGAAGCTTGAAGAATTATCTGTGGCAACTCTGAATGAGAAATGTTCTACTATCGTATCAAGCAAGAAGACACTACCAAAGAAACTAAAGGATATATGAAGTTTCTCTATCCCATGCATGATTGGAAATGTTGTTTTCGGCACTTCATTAGCTGATCTTGAAGCAAGCATGAACTTTTTGCCTTATTTGACTTTTAAGAAGCTAGGATTAGCTGAACAAGCACTTACCAAGATTAGTATCTAGTTTGCATATAGATCTGTGAAACATCCTAAGGGAATTTTTGAATGTGTGTTGAATGAAGTAGACAAATTCAACTTTCATGTAGATTTTTTGATTCTTGATAAAGAAGAAGAATAAAAAATTCCCCTGATTTTGGGGCGTCCTTTTCTCTCATTGGTAGAACTGGTTTAAGTTGTTTGCTTTCTGAGTTGAATCTAGCAAACCTCTTCCCACTATAAGGAATGTTAAGTCCACCATCCAATGCCCCCTAAAAACCAAGTTTCAAAAGATTAGTGACACAGTTAATTTAATAAACAAAGTAAATCAAATACACACTACAAAATCTCAAAAAGAATCCTGCAAAATGAAAATAGTTTAGCATGTAATTTAAATCTTGAAAGTGGAAGTTTTGAACATTGGACAATAAATTATTATATATCTTAAGTGCACTAACAACACAATTTCCAATAATCATCCTGATAAGGCCAATATCCGAAAGAGCATGGAAAGACCTCTTGCCAGTAATCTTCACTAGTAGCCTACAAGGGAATAGATCAATATATAACAGCCCATTGGTGACAACAAAAACCAAAACAGACATTGGGATCCCCAGATACTTTATAAGCTATATCATTAGAACAACAAATACTCACAACTGCCCAAACACCCCACCTTCTCAGGTTCTCCGTGTGTTTCTCTAGCAACACAACAGTCATGGGTTTGATCCCTTCTACCTCACACAATAGCTGAACCCCTTGGTATTGATGTCCACCCCATCATCCAACAAAGTACACAATGCTGCAAATGATGCAGTAGTTCAATTAGCAGAAGAAGATGTCAATTACAATCCATCAGAAAAATAGCACCACCACCACAAATAAAAAAAAAAAAAATACAAAACATCAATCAGTACCATATTGTCATCCAAGCCACAAAACAAGTGAAATATCTCATAAAAACAATACTCACATAAGTCTGTCCACTGGGAGGATTCAAATGATGCAGCAATTCAATTAGCAGAAGACGTTGTCAGTTATAATCCTCTAGCAAAATAACACCACCATAGATAAAAAAAAAAAAAAATACATAACATCAATCAGTACCATATTGTCATCTGAGCCACAATACAAGTGAAATATGTCATAAAAACACTACTCACATAAGTCTGTCTACTAGGAGGTTTCAAATGATGCAACAAATTGATTATCAGAAGAAAATTAGTGCCTAACCGAAATGAATGCAAAGAAGTACAAATTTCTCCGCAGAACAACACCACTTTTCTCAGCAGAACAATACCATTGGTCCTCCTAAATATGAGCAGTTAAACTAAAACAAAAGGACCAAAAAGGCCAATAGGAAATACCATGCTTGATGGTTCTAGGTAATGGAAAGTAAAACAAAAATCTTTGTAAATACTAACCAGAAATGAACAAGAAAGTGAAATAGAGATATTATTCACACATAATAATGATTATAGTTGTAAAGAAAACAGCAGCCAAGGGAAAAAAAAAGAAAGAAAAAAGAAATGAAAAATGTGCAAGACTATGTTTGTCATTCATCTTCATTTTCATCCACTTGAACATTATCTAGAGAAATAACAGCCGAGATATCAACTAAAATGGGTTCTACTCCTTGCCTCACCCAAGCAGCATCTTTATCTCGAGCAATTGGATGATCATCTAATTGTTGTGGTGAATAAGAATCAGCATCATACAACCTTGAATACATATCATAGTTATCTCTACTTGACATTCTCACTGCTATTTTCCAATCCAAGTTAATAAGATCATCAACATACCAAACTTGTTCGGCTTGGGTTGATAAAACGAATGGCTCATCAGCAATATTATTTTGGTTGTACATCAGGTGATTAAAGTTGACCAATGTAAATCAAATTCATCCTACATCCTACCCTTTTCATTATCAATCCAATCACACCTAAAAAGAATTTATTGCATTGTATTTGTGTACTGCCTTTTATAATGTCTCTTAGTACTCCATAATATGTAACATTGCCTATACGAGGATTCCTATCTTTTAAACTAGCAAAACTAACTACACTCACTCTAGTCATGACCCCACTATTTTGTGTAGCTTTTTATGCTTAATAACTTTTTGTACGGAATCGAAATCCATTAACAAGGCAGACATTATACTTTTTAGCCCAAGGTTGAGGACCACGAGCTAATGTCTTAATTTCATTTGATGATTCCAAACTAGATGATTACTACATGTTTTCAACCTAAATTGACAGAACCATATCAAATTAGAATCCAACGCAATTTTAGTATTACAAATACATGTTCAATAACACATAATAGAACAATTACTTACATGTTTCTTGAACTATTCATGAAATTTATCATTATGAATGAAGTATAAATGATTTTTCCCCATACGAGGATTTTGAGCCACTAGCATGCACATCTGAACACTGAGTACATTGAAAAAAACAAGGGCATGCAAGAAAGTAAGTTTTTTTAAAAAAATTATTGTGATGTGGTTAGAGAAAAATTAATTTGATCTAAGAAGTTACCTACTCTTAGAAAGGGATAACCACATATGAGTTTATGAGCACATAACAATGTATTTGAACCCATGTTATGTGATCTAATATTATTTGGCTTCTACCTCCAAGAACACGACCTATTCCAATATCCCCCATCATTATTTCGAGGGAGTCGAGTGGATTTTGTCTCCACTTCATTTAGATATCTGGAACAAAAGTTCATGCATTGTTCCATTCAGTAACCTCTAGCAATTGAATCTTCTGGATAAGCTCAATTCCAAACATACTTCTTAAGGGTTAGAAGATATCTAAAAACAATAAATATATCATCGTTACAATTAATGTAATACTATAGCCCAAATATTTAGATGAATAAAATGGAAAGCTACCTTTCTATTGGATACATCCATCGAAATTGTATAGAACCTACAATAAGGGCTTCCTCAGACAAATGGATTGGTAAATGTTCCATTATGTCAAAGAAAGATGGAGGAAAGATGCATTCAAGTTGACAAATGGTAACCACAATACGGTCTTGAATGTACTCTAGTTGTGATTTTGTGTTCACTTTCGAACATAATTGCATGAAGAAATTTGACAATTCAATTATTGCCTGAACAACATTTTTGGGCAAGGTTTGACGTGAAGCTATGGGCAACAATTGTTGCATTAGAATATGATTGTCATGACTTTTAAGGCCTAAAATAGACCTTTCAACAATATTAACACATCTTGATATGTTAGATGAATACCCATCTGGGACTATCAAGTCTGTCAACGCCTTATAGAATGTGTTGATCATGTTTGCTCATGGTGAATAAAGCAGGAGGCAGAGAAGCTCTTGTTGAACTAGTTCGTAATGGATGTAATGAAACTCTAATCCCCATCTCCACAAGATCCAACAAGTAGCATAATTATCTTTTGACTTCTTTGAGCCATACAAGTTGGAAGTAAATTATCAATAAAATTCTTCTCAATATGTATTGGATTGAGACAATGCCGCAATAAATTGTGCTCCCAATATTCTAGCTCAAAGAGAATATTCTTTTTCTTCCAATTATGTCCTTTTCTCCCCTTTCTCTTTCTTAACTTGCCCTCCTTTATAAAAGATCATTTTTCTTGTACTCAGTTAGAATGCCATAAGAATCCAATTGTTGTTTTGTCTCTGCTCTAGATAAATGAGGAGGTTTGCCATCAAACTCCATCCTTCCAGTGAATGGAATCTTATCACGCTGTAGTCAATGACTCGTAGGTAAGAAATGCCGATGAAATGCATAAGAGAACTTTCTACCATGCTTTAACCATATTGATTTAGTATCCTTACCACACAACAAGGACAAGCTTTTTCACCTTTCGTACTCCACCCTGACAACTTTGCATATGTTGGGAAGTCATTAATAGTCCAGTGTAACGCAGCCAGTAATTGGAACATATGCTTACTTGATGCATCATATGCATGTATTCCATCATGCCATAATTTCTTTAATTCCTCAAGTAAAAGTTGCATGTAAACATAACTTTTGTTGCCAAGACCTTTAGGACCATCAATTAAAATGGATAATATGAAGAACTATTAAGATATGCAACGCCATGGAGGAAGATTGTATGGAATAAGAATAATGGGCCATGTTCTATGAGCTATGCTCATTGTTCTGAATGGGTTAAATCCATCAGCAGCAAGACCTAGCCTAACATTGCGAAATTCACTTGAAAATATAGGCCATTTCTTATCAAAATCATTCCAAGAAAGAGAGTCAACTGGATGCCTAAATACACCATCACTAACCCGTCCCCTAGCAAGCCACTTCATTAGAGATGCAGTCTTAGAAGACATAAATAGCTTTTACAGCCTTGGCTTTAGAGGAAAGTATCTCATTTGTTTCACTGCTATTCCTTTCCCTTCCGCCTTGTATCGAGGATCTTTACATATCTCACATTCATTAAGATTCTTATCTATATCTCTAAATAACATACAATTGTTGGTGCATGCATCAAATGTCTCACAATTGAATCCTAAATCATCTATATTTTTTGCTGCATCATACTAAGAAGGGGGTATTTTTGCTTCTGGGAATGCCTCTATCAATAACTCGAGGAGCATTGTGAAAGATGTATTAGTCGATCCATTTGTCATCTTAAGAAGCAACAAACGCACAATGAAAAAAAGTTTCATAAATTTCACACCCCCAGCCAGGGCACAACTCACATTCAACATCTGCTACTATTTTGAAAAAGGTTTTAGTGCTCTCATTTGCTCCAATTAAACCCTCATCAGTTAGTGTTTGAGGTTGGTTCTCATTAGAAGGTCGATTATCATGGATTCCCATGGCTTCACGAATCATTTCAGTCATATCATCCTTCCAATTCATGTCATTTCTTTCTGCATTTTCTGTAGTTTCATTCAAAGGGACATATATTTCACCATGATAAATCCAATTAGTGTACCCTTATAAAAAACCATCATAATACAATGTGAAAAAACATCATCCCAAGTTTTAAAACACCAATTTACACACTTGTTGCATGGGCAACATATCTTTGAATCAGTTGGCCTATTTCTAAAAGAAAACTCTAAGAACTTATTCACACCATATATGTATTCAGATGCCATTCTATTCAACAAAAGTACCCAACTCTTGTCCATGTTTTTTCCTTTTGTGTGTTTTTTTTTTTCTTTTTGAGAATCTGCCAAGTGTAAAAGAGTTAAGAAGGTTTCTCAATAAGCCATTCAAGGAAACTAACATATAACGAATACACATCTTAGACTGTTGTCAGATAAGAGAGTGTTGATTAAAGTAGACAAATTCATCTATCCTGTAGATTTTGTTATTCTTGATATAGCAAAAGATTAAAAAATATCCTTGATTTTGGGGCGTCCTTTTCTTGCATAGGTAGAAGTTTAATCCCAAGTGGCTAAGATGTCGAATTCTTCATGAATGTCGTGTCCTACAAAATGAAGCTTGAAGAACTATCTGTAGTAACTCTAAATGTGGAATGTACTACTATCCGGTAAGGCAAGGTGACACTACCATAGAAACAAAAGGATCCAGGAAGTTTCTCCATCCCATGCATGTTTGGAAATGTTGTTTTCTGCACTTCATTAGCTGATCTGGAAGCTAGCATGAACTCTTTGCCTTATGTGAATTTTAGGAAGCTTGGATTAGGTGAACAGGCACTTACTAAGATTAGTAATTAGTTTGTAGATAGATCTATCAAACCTCCTAACGGAATTTTTGAGGGTGTGTTGAATAAAGTAGACAAATTCATCTGTCCTGTAGATTTTGTTATCCTTGATATAGCAGAGGATTCAAAAATTCCGCTGATTTTGGGGCATCCTTTTCTCCCATTGGTAGAAGTTATAGCCCAAGTGGCTAAGATGCCAAATTCTTCAATGATGTATTGTCCTACAAAATGAAGCTTGAAGAACTATCTGTGGTAACTTTGAATGAGAAATGTTCACCTATCGTGTCAAGCAAGGAGACACTACCAAAGAAATTAAAGGATCTAGGAAGTTTCTCTATCCCATGCATGATTGGAAATGCAGTTTTCAGTACTTCATTAGCTGATCTGGGAGCTAGCATGAACTTTTTGCCATATTTGACTTTTAAGAATCTAGGATTAGGTGAACAAGCACTTACTAAGATTAGTATCTAGTTTGCATATAGATCTGTCAAACATCCTAAGGGAATTGTTGAATGTGTGTTGAATAAAGTATTCAAATTCATCTTTCCTGTAGATTTTGTTATTTTTGATATAGCAAAAGAATAAAAAATTCCCCTGATTTTGGGGCGTCATTTCTCTCATTGGTAGAAGTTTTAGCCCAAGTGCCTAAGATGCCGAATTCATAAAGGTGGTGTTGTCCAACAAAATGAAGCATGAAGAATTATCTGTGGTAACTCTAAATGAGAAATGTTCTACTATCATGTCAAGCAAGGAGACACTACCAAAGAAACTAAAGGATCTAGGAAGTTTCTCTATCCCATGCATGATTGGAAAAGTTGTTTTCGGTACTTCATTAGCTGATCTGGAAGCTAGCATGAACATTTTGCCTTATTAACTTATTTGAAGGTGTGTTGATTACAGTAGTCAAATTCAACTTTCCTGTAGATTTTGTTATACTTGATATAGTAGAGGGCTAAAAAATTCCCTTGATTTTGGGGCGTCCTTTTCTGCCATTGGTAGAAGTTTTAGCCTAACTGCCTAAGATGCCGTATTCTTCAAGGATGTCATGTCCAACAAAATGAATCTCCAAGAAATATCAGTGGTAACACTAAATGTGGAATGCTCTACTATCGTGTGAAGCAAGGAGACACTACCACAGAAACTAAAGGATCTAGGAAGTTTCTCTTTCCCATGCATGATTTAAAATGTTGTTTTTAGCACTGCATTGGTTGATCTAGAAGCTAGCATCAACGTTCTGCCATATGTGAATTTTAAGAAGCTAGGATTAGGTGAATAAGCACTTACTAAGATTAGTATTTGGTTTGTAGATAGATCTATCAAACCTCCTAAGGGAATTGTTGAAGGTGTGTTCATTAAAGTAGACAAATTCATCTGGCCTGTAGATTTTGTTATTCTTGATATAGCAGAAGATTCAAAAATTCTCCTAATTTTGGGGCTTCCTTTCCTCCCAATGGTAGAAGTTTTAGCCCAAGTGCCAAAGATGCCGAATTCTTCAAGGATGTCATGTCCTACAAAATGTAGCTTGAAGAAATATCTGTGGTAACTCTAAATGAGGAATGTTCTACTATCCTGTAAGGCAAGGAGACACTACCAAAGAAACTAAAGGATCCAAGAAGTTTCTCTATCCTATGCATGATTGGAAATATTGTTTTTGGCATTGCATTAGCTGATCCGGAAGACAGCAGCAACATTTCGCCTTAATTGACTTTTAAGAAGCGAGGATTAGTTGAACAGGCACTTAGTAAGATTAGTATCTAATTTGCAGATAGATGTATCAAACAATGTAAGGGAATTATTGAAGGTGTGTTTATTACAGTAGACAAATTCATCTTTACGGTAGATTTTGTTATTCTTGATATAGCAGAGGACTCAAAAATTCCCCTAATTTTGCGGCGTCCTTTTCTCCCATTAGTAGAAGATTGAGCCCAGGTGCCGAAAATGCCGAATTCTTCAAGGATGTCTTGTCCTACAAAATGAAGCTTGAAGAACAGTCTGTGGTAACTTTGAATGAGAAATGTTCTACTATCGTGTTAAGAAAGGAGACACTACAAATGAAACTAAAGGATCCAGGAAGTTTCTCAATCCCAAGCATTATTGGAAATGTTGTTTTCGGCACTTCATTAGCTGATCTGGATGCTAGCATGAACTTTTTGCCTTATGTTAATTTTAAGAAGCTAGGATTTGGTGAACAGGCACTTAGTAAGATTAGTATCTAATTTGCAGATAGATCTATCACATAACGTAAGGGAATTGTTGAAGGTGTGTTGATTACAATTGACAAATTCGTCTTTACGGCAGATTTTTTTATTCTTGATATAGCAGAGGATTCAAAAATTCCCCTAATTTGGGGGCGTCCTTTTCTCCCATTGGTAGAAGATTTAGCCCAGGTGCCTAAATGCCGAATTCTTCAAGGATGTCTTGTCCTACAAAATGAAGTTTGAAGAACAGTCTGTGGTAACTTTGAATGTGAAATGTTCTACTATCGTGTTAAGCAAGGAGGCACTACAATTGAAACTAAAGGATCCAGTTAGTTTCTCAATCCCAAGCATTACTGGAAATGTTGTTTTTGGCACTTCATTAGCTGATCTGGATGCTAGAATGAACTTTTGGCCTTATGTGAATTTTATGAAGCTAGGATTTGGTGAACAGGCACTTAGTAAGATTAGAATCTAATTTGCAGATAGATCTATAAAACAATGTATGGGAATTGTTGAAGGTGTGATTATTACAGTAGACAAATTCATCTTTACGGTAGATTTTGTTATTCATGATATAGCAGAGGATTCAAAAATTTCCCAAATTTTGGGGCGTCCTTTTCTCCCTTTGGTAGGAGATTGTGCCCATGTGCTGAAGATGCCGAATTCTTCACGGATGTCATGTCCTACAAAATGAAGCTTGAAGAACAGTCAGTGGTAACTTTGAATAAGAAATGTTCCACTATCGTGTTAAGCAAGGAGACACTACAAATGAAACTAAAGGATCCAG